>JBBMOE010000073.1:1816213-1953891 GCA_037975065.1 Chaetodon trifasciatus
TAAGAAATTATATGGGCATGTGACGAAAACACGGAAATAGCGTATGTGCACTTTAGTGTGTCTGCTGATTTCACCACGTCACGCAAACCACACAAGCTGCTTTGTTTACATAAAGAGGAGGGGGTTTCAAGCAAAGGTTGCTGAGACATTGACCGGTCTAACTGCGCTGTTAGCTTCAGCGCTCCGTCTCATTTACAAATGAATGGGCAGACACACTGCTGAGCAGCACTACTGACCATTCACCTCAGGCAGAGAAAAAGTAGCTAGCTAGAGCACACACATTCAAATGTAAAAAAGAGGTGCTTTTATTGTTTGAAAATGCTGGTATGCAGCGTTTCTCATTTCTTTAGCTTTATACATGCATGGTCATTTTTTTTTTAATTTGATTATTATTTGAGCCTGAGAACATATGCTGCCAGGAGGTGCCACAGGTCACAGTATCTTCACCTGCACTTAGAGTATGATCACAGTGTATGATTGCAGACAACATGCCACTGCAGATACTCACCTTATGTCATGCATAATAGGTTACAAGACGGCTGCAGCAGCTGGATGAAAGGCCTCCATGCATGATCAACCATCCAGGTTTAGAACCTGTTTGCCTAAATGTGCATACAATACTTACAGGGTTGACTACAGTCCTTTTACAGCTATGGGGGACAGAGCAGTGAGTTTAATCTATAATAACCTACTTCACTGTTCATACACCATAATAAACTAAAGTCAGTCATATTTTTTTCTTGAACATATAGCCAAATGTTTCCTTAGCAAATACCATACATTACACATTAATTCACATGAAACACTTTACAGATATACAATAAATATTTATTGACCGCAGTCATGAATATTTGTACATGCAAATACAGTACTTGTGAAGGATTCACTGAATCCATATTAGAAAAAATGTGAATACAGATGTTGACATTACAGAACCTGTCGACTAACATAAAGTTCAATTTTCTCAGTTGTTACAGGTGTCTAGCCTATATGAGTTTTGTGAGCTGGTGCTGGAGCTTCCTTGGGCAGAAGATTCATGTAGTCATCCCATCATGCGTAGTACTTCAGATACGTTGGGAGTTTCCAGGGAAGATACGCCCCCCCCCCCCGATTGAATCTTGACTCGTAGCTGGCGATGACCTCCTCCTTGTCTGGATGCTCATATTGTGAAGACACGTCCAGCAGGATGTTTATCTTCAGAATCTCAGCTCTGCAGTATGATGGGTCAACAAAGACCTTCTCCATGATCATGTCCATCAAATCATCAATATACCCTGTGCAATTGACAGACACACAGAAAAAAGTGAATCATTAGTGTCATTTATTACATTATTCAACAACTGCAAATATTGTGACATTTTGCACTTTGAATTCTGTAGTTTCTCAGATATTTAAGTGTGTATTTTTTTGGTTTATTTATTGTGTTGAAGTACAGAGTTGTGGTACTTTGTGACACGTACAATATAAATGTTTGTTTTTGAGTGGAAAAAAAAGAAGTTAACACTTACGAATGTGGCCTGAGTCTTCACTGGTTTGGCTCTGCACTCTCCCTTCATGAACTTTGGAAAGCTCAGTTTGAAAAGAGGATCCACTGATGATGTGTTGGCTTGTCCAGCATTCTCATTGTATTGAAGTGTATAACAACAGTAGTCCTGGCAGGACACAGTAGCCTGGACAGCTGTAACGAAAGTATATTGTTATGATAACAGGGCAATGATATGCACTGGCGTACATAAAAAGAGAAGTGACATCAACTTTATCTTACATGTGTAGCTATGCCAACAGTTGCATGAAGCGTAAAAAAGGATCACTCATAAATAAACTCCAGAGAAAAAACGCTTGGAGTGTAAATTGTGTGGGGATGTAGCAGTCTCCACCGTACACTCGGTTTGCCCTGGGCTTTTCTATCATACTCCAGTTTAGAAAACATTTCCAAATGCATTATTTTGTCAAATTCCCGAAGCCTAGACCCTGCGGAGTGTCTGTGTATGCATCACTTGACCAACCGGGTCACTGGGTTTGTATATGGAGACCGTGCTGATTGCTAACTAGAAGCTAGCGGTTAGCGTTAGCTTGTGCTATGTGGCAAAACACTTCTTGCTTAGTTTGTGTAAAACTGCAAAATGAACACAGCTTAATATTTGTGAATGCTGGCATCTCCCCAGAACATGTATTGAATCATTTGCAAGATCAGAAACGTGATGTGATGTACCAAAAGCTACGGTAGCAGTGAGCTAGCGTTTGATGGCGTAGTCTCAAAGCTAGCGGTTAGCCTTACATCGTTCTCAATGGCAAAACACACACGCTACAACACGCAAGAGTTCGCGCTAATCTACAAAAGAAGCACACAGCTAATTATTTGTATACTTACATGTCCCTCGTCTGCAGGTATTCCACGCAAAGTTGGAAGTGACCCCTCCTTTAGAGAAAGTCTCCCAGCTAATCCTGCCTCGTACTGTCCGAGGTTGCAGAAACAGTCAGCCTTGAAGTGGTTAGCGCACACTAACAGGTTTTTGCCAACTGTAGCGGGGACGTTGCCTTCAAAAATGAATTCAATCCACGCCGCTCTTTTGTCCTCTGCGGCTGGGAGCAGTTTGTGCTGGTCTTTACAGCCAACAACTGAACAACGCCTGTGGCGCCTCAACATGGTAACTCCTTTCACGGTGCTTTCGATAACGACATAGCGTATCTGTGAGAAGGTAGCGCTGTATCTGGTGGGTGGAGAGACACCGGGGAGAGGGGGAGGGGGGTGGTGGCTGGTGGGTGGGAATTTGCAAATGTGCCCGCTTGCTACGTAGCAATAGGCGCCAAATTCAAACGGCTCGTTTGGAAGGGTGCTTTCAGAAATCCGTATCTCACTCAAAAAAGCGCGGACGGTCTTATTTCACACTTTGTATGCGTGTGGCAGCACCACAGACCCAAAATAACACCACAAAACCCAGAAAAAGTTGGTTTTTCATAATATGGGACCTTTAAAAGTATTTATTCATGTAAAATATTGGTATTTATTAAGTGTGTTTGGATGTGTACATTTTTGGTGAGGGGTTTATTTAAATATTTATTGCATATTTATACGTGTAGATATCTGTTTTCTCCTCCTTGAACCGCCACCTTAACGTGGTGGAGGAGTTTGAGTACCCGAATGATCCTAGAGGCTATGTTGTCCGGGGCTTGATGCCCCTGGTAGGGTCTCCCAAGGCAAACAGGCTCTAGGTGACGGGTCAGACTAAGAGCGGTTCAGAAGCCCCTATGAAAGACGGTCAACCAAGGACGCGTACGTCGCCCGGATCGGCGTTACCGGGGCCCCACCCTGGAGCCAGGCCTGGGGTTGGGGCTCGCAGGCGAGCGCCTGGTGGCCGGGTCTTTGCCCACGGGACCTGGCCGGGCGCAGCCCGAACGAGCGACGTGGGCCCGCCTTCCCGTAGGCCCACCACCCGCAGGAAGGTTCAGAAGGGGCCGGTGCCTTGTGGTATGGGTGGCAGTCGTGGGCGGGGGCCCCGACGACCCAAACCCTGGATGACAACCCTGGCTATGGGGACATGGAATGTCACCTCGCTGGGGGGGAAAGAGCCTGAGCTAGTGCCTGAGGTTGAGCGGTACCGGCTAGAGGTAGTCGGGCTCACCTCTACGCACAGTCTGGGCTCTGGAACCCAACTCCTTGAGAGAGGCTGGACTCTCTTCTACTCTGGAGTTGCACGCGGTGAGAGGCGGCGAGCTGGTGTGGGCTTGCTTATAGCCCCCCAGCTCAGCCGCCATGTGTTGGAGTTCTCCCCGCTGAGCGAGAGGGTCGTTTCCCTGCGCCTTCGGGTCGGGGATAGGTCTCTCACTGTTGTTTCGGCTTACGGGCCGAACAGCAGTGTAGAGTACCCGGCCTTCTTGGAGTCCCTGGGAGGGGTACTGGAAAGTGCTCCAACCGGGGACTCCATTGTTCTGCTGGGGGACTTCAACGCTCACGTGGGCAGCGACAGTGATACCTGGAGGGGTGTGATTGGGAGGAACGGCCTCCCCGATCTGAACCCGAGTGGTGTTCTGTTATTGGACTTCTGTGCTAGTCACAGTTTGTCCATAACGAACACCATGTTCAAGCATAAGGGTGTCCATCAGTGCACGTGGCACCAGGACACCCTAGGCTGGAGGTCAATGATCGACTTTGTAGTCGTATCATCTGACCTTCGGCGGTATGTCTTGGACACTCGGGTAAAGAGAGGGGCTGAGCTGTCAACTGATCACCACCTGGTGGTGAGTTGGATCCGCTGGCTCTGCAACATCGCGTGGCAGTCGGGGACAGTGCCTCTGGACTGGCAGACTGGGGTGGTGGTCCCTCTTTTTAAAAAGGGGGACCGGAGGGTGTGTTCCAACTATCGGGGGATCACACTCCTCAGCCTCCCTGGGAAAGTCTATTCCAGGGTACTGGAGAGGAGAATCCGGCCGATAGTCGAACCTCGGATTCAGGAGGAACAATGCGGTTTTCGTCCCGGCCGTGGAACACTGGACCAGCTCTATACCCTCCACAGGGTGCTTGAGGGTTCACGGGAGTTTGCCCAACCAGTCCACATGTGTTTTGTGGACTTGGAGAAGGCTTTCGACCGTGTCCCTCGAGTCATTATGTGGGAGGTGCTCCGGGAGTATGGGGTTGAAGGCTCTGTGTTGAGGGCTGTACAGTCCCTGTACAACCGGAGCAGGAGCTTGGTCCGCATTGCCGGCAGTAAGTCGGACCTGTTCCCGGTGCACGTTGGACTCCGGCAGGGCTGCCCTTTGTCACCGGTTCTGTTCATTATTTTTATGGACAGAATTTCTAGGCGCAGCCAGGGGCCGGAGGGGGTTCGGTTCGGGAGTCGGCAGATTTCGTCTCTGCTTTTCGCGGATGATGTTGTCTTGTTGGCTCCATCGAGCCAGGACCTTCAGCATGCACTGGGGCGGTTCGCAGCCGAGTGTGAAGCAGCTGGGATGAGAGTCAGCACCTCCAAGTCCGAGGCCATGGTTCTCGACCGGAAAAAGGTGGTTTGCTCCCTCCAGGTTGGGGGAGAGTTCCTGCCTCAGGTGGAGGAGTTTAAGTATCTCGGGATCCTGTTCACGAGTGAGGGAAGGATGGAGCGTGAGATTGACAGGCGGATCGGTGCAGCGGCAGCAGTAATGCGGTCGCTGTACCGGTCTGTCGTGGTGAAGAAGGAGCTGAGCCGAAAGGCGAAGCTCTCGATTTACCGGTCAATCTACGTTCCTACCCTCACCTATGGTCATGAACTTTGGGTCATGACCGAAAGAACGAGGTCCCGGATACAAGCGGCTGAAATGAGTTTCCTCCGCAGGGTGGCAGGGCGCTCCCTTAGAGATAGGGTGAGGAGCTCTGTCACCCGGGAGGAGCTCAGAGTAGAGTCGCTGCTCCTCCACATCGAGAGGAGTCAGCTGAGGTGGCTCGGGCATCTATATAGGATGCCCCCTGGACGCCTCCCAAGGGAGGTGTTCCAGGAATGTCCCACCGGGAGGAGGCCCGGGGAAGACCCAGGACACGCTGGCGCGACTATGTCGTGCGGCTGGCCTGGGAACGCCTCGGGATCCCCCCGGAAGAGCTGGGGGAAGTGTCCAGGGAGAGGGAAGTTTGGGCGTCCCTGCTCAGGCTGCTCCCCCCGCGACCCGGCCCCGGATGAAGCGGGAGAAGACGGTACGGTACGGTACGGTAGACGGTACGGATATCTGTTTTGTCTTCGTAAATGGTATGTGCCAGCCAATTAAATGAGCAGACAACTTTATATAAGGAGCAGTGTGCGTGTGGTGTGGGGATTCTTCCTGAGGTGGTTGCTGAGCATGTTGTTATTGTTGGACAAGAATTGTTCTTAGTAGGATTGAAAAATAATGTTAACATAGAAACTTCACCGCTCTCCACATTTGCCTCCTTGACTGCTCGGTCAGTCTAACAAGTGGTGTCAGAAGTGCAGGCTGGACAGCACATTTAGGACAACACAATGCCTGGAGGTATAAAGAAGCCAGATCACAATGAGGCCCCAGATGAAGGAGAACCTGTTGCTTCAGCTGACCAGCAGGGGGCACAGCAGCAAGTAGCTCTACTGCACTGGAGGAACTGACAGTCTTGGTAAAGTCTCTTGTCTGCTACCAAGCGTCCAGAGATCAGTATGCAAGTATGCAGTACCAGTTTCTGCAGATACAAGTGCAAGTGAAAGAACTGAGAGATGAATAATGAGAAGAGAACTGAGAACCATGGTTGTGGAAAATTCAGGGAAGATTTTCTGTCAAGTCAGTCAGCATGATGAGCCAACACCACCAAGGGCGCCACACATGCACAGAGAACCCAAGTTAATACCACTCTCTCCTGAACATGATATTGAACACTATTTTATTACATTTAAGGGAATGGCCACTGTCTGCCATTGGCCAGAGGAAGGAGTGAGCTATTTAACTTGTCTGTTGGTTAAAGAGGTTATTTTGGCTAAATATGAGAGCTGACACTTACAGAAGAAGATGTCATTCACTGGACATTAAGCAGGATAAAACCCCACATGAACTGTATGTTTGTATGAAGGACATGTTTAACAAATGGGTTAGGCCTGAGATCTCCACCTTGAAAGACATTTCTGAGTTATTGATTCTAGACCAGTTTTTGAGGATGGTGAGTCCAGAGCTGCATGTCTGGATCTGTGAACGTGACCCAAAGTCTGCAGAAGAGGCTGCCCAGCTTGCAGGTTTTTTTGTCAGCCAAAACTGGGAGCAGAAGATCCACCTTCTCTTACGTGATGGCCACTTTCCTGGACGCAGTAAGTCCCATAGGGGTAACAGGGGTGGTCAAGCTCAGGGTAGACCTCATTCCAGTGCCAGACAGTTCTCTCCCAGTAAACTGAACACCAGTAGGAAGTCTTTCTCCAGCTCTAGGCAAGAGACACGCTGTCATTAGTGTAATGAGCACTCAGTACACATGTCCTGCAACAAGGCAGAGTAAGCCTTCTCTTTTATGTTCAGTTCCCAGACCCTCTCACCGAGTGTCTATACAGGAGTAAGTGCACACTGTGTCAGCGTTGGTGAATGGTCAGCATGAGGAGGCTCTATTAGACTCAGCAGCTTCCAGTCAATTGTTCTGTTTAGCATAGTACCTAGAGAACTTTGGAATGAAATCACTTCCAACATTAGTTGCGTTCATGGTGATGAGAAAGTGAATCCAACAGCTGAGGTTCATCTTACTGTAGGTCGTCAGACTTACCTCCTGCCAGTAGCATTATTGCTCAGACTAACCGTATCCAGTTATTATTGGTAATGATGTCCCCACACTACTAGATTTAATACAGCAGGCCAGAGCTAATAACCAGGTCACTGGTGGAGGACAAGTAGTGGACACTGTTGAGGCACCAGGTCTCGAGGTTGAGCTGCATCAGCTAGATTCTCAGTCAGCAGTTAAAGCATGTAACATGGTCACAACTAGGGCTCAGAAAGCAAGAAATACCCTTGGGGTGTAACCTTTATATGATGCTGATTTGGAGGCAGGTTCAGTCAAGCAGCCCAAGTCCAGAGCTCAGAGAAGGAGGGAAAAAGTTTTGGCTACAGCCAGCGAATATGGTGAAGAAGCAATAAAGCCCAGCCCAACCCTTATGTTTTGGTGGAGGTGGAGGGTGAAGTTTCTATTCTCTTCTAATTTCTTTCTTTCTTTCTTTGAAATGTATTTTCTATTTATGATTTTAATGTATTTTTATGCTTCTGTAAAGCACTTTGAATTGCCTGGTGTGTGAATTGTGCTATACAAATAAATTTGCCTTTGCCTTCAGAATGGCATTCTCTGCCAGCGCTGGGGTAAGGTTGAAGCCTTAGCTTTGCATGGAGCTACATCATTCCATTCCCCAGGCAAGCCACCTAGTATTCCAGAAGGTTTGTTTGACCAGGCATGTACAGGCATGTGCACAGTTTTTGTGCTTCATGTCAGCTAACTTCAACTAGAGGAGCAGCCCATGCCGAGCTTCAGCCATTGCCTCTCACTGACACACCATTTGACACAGGATAGGCATGGATGTAGTGGGACCCCTTGAAAGAAGCTCCTCAGGCAATTGGTATATCAGATAACATAATATAAAGCAGGACCTTATTCATCCCACACTGGGGAAATTTAGTTGTATAATTATGTGACTCGTTAGCCAGATGCCAATATTGCACATGTTCATGTACTATATACATAAAAACATTCATAAAGCCATTTCATATTCTGCATGGCTACAGAGATCAAATGTGTGCAAGAGGTGAAACTAAAGCAACAAGCATAGTATCAAAGATGTTCAGCACAATTAATATGCATCATTGAGTTTGATTTATTTCAAATACTGTAGAAATTTAGTTCACATTTTGCCAAACATCTGTAAGTTTTTATACCACCCCGACAAAATGCATTGTTATTAAGATATCCCAAGCTAACACAGTTACATCTGACAACATGAGGATTTACATTCCTCATACTCTACTGTCTTTTATTTCATTTATGCATGCGTGCCTCACCAAGTACATGCAAATACAAAATACTGCAACATCAGAGCATATATATTGCATCACTCGGTTTTAAGGACAGGGGGGCTTAGCCCCCAGGAGATGCACAGGATGTGAGCGAATGTAGCTCACAAGCACAAAACTTCACAAACAGCTAACAAAGACTGAGAAATTATTTATTATTATTAGAGGTCTCTCCCCTCTCACTCTCTGGGCTCCTCTGCCCTGACTCCTACAGGTCAGTAGGGGTGGTGGACTGATTATTATTAGTGTATTATTTATTTTACCCACTGATGATAATCTTACGTGAATGAGCGCAGCTCCTGTACTCATCCATGCGTAAAGTGAGAAACACAGCTGATGCTCCAGAAGGAAGTCACCCCAAAGATAGTGTAAGTGCACATTAAACTCTAGACTAACTAGCAGGCTAAGTAGCAGCGTTCTTTTAGAGCTGGAATGTAACTTTTGAGCACAAAACAACAAAGGTAAGACATGCGCAGAGATTGTCTATAGTGTGTAAGCCAGGTTTTTATTTGTCAAGGTGCATTTGGTTTATTAATTACATGGGACTTTCTGCTGTTAGCTGGGGACTGGAACTAACTGTTACTACCAGCAGTGATGAATACTTACTTTCTTGAAAAACTTTTTTATATCAATTCTTCATCCATCCATTCACGTTCTTCTCCTAATGTTGTTCTATTCGGCCCTGTGTGCCTCAAATGTACACACGCTGCAGGTACCGACTGCAAGCAAGGTCACAGGGAAAACGTGGACTGGATCTTCAACGTGGGCGTTCTCTACATGAACAAGTGGAATGGATTGGATAACAATGCACTGAAGGGGCTCTCTCTACCTTGAAGGGAAACTGACAGATTTATGATCATATTTAAGTAAATAATGACAGGTTATATATTAGGTTATATACAGATTATTTATTTCAACTCATATTCTGATTGAATATGTTTGTTAAAAAAAACAAAACATATATTATTTTATTTTATTTTTTTAAATAAAACAACACCAAATTATTTAGAGAGGCTTAAGAATATTTTAGGGGGGCTTCAGCCCCCCTAAAATAGGCCTAACGACGCCACTGCATCACACACACATTTACAAATGCAATTAAGAAGCTGACCAGCACATAACCATAAAACACATGGATGCCCAAATGATTCATACATACAAAGCTCCGCTAGTATTAGTTCAACCATAACAAGGCATTGAGTAAGAGGAGCGAGGCTGTGTTTAAACATGAATGGAACATATCTGCAGTGTTTGAATCATGTATGTGCATCCTGCCTCTGTCAAGCAGGCCACACTGCTCTCTGACAATGATATATTCAGAGAACTGCAGTTACCTTTAAATCTTACTCTATTATAGAACAGCTTTATTGTGTGGCAAACATAATAAAATAATCACTCAGGCAGAATTTTTCGAATCACTTTCAATAATTTTCCAGAGAAAATTACTGCTTCAAATAATTTGATGAATTTTCAGTCTTAAGGGTCTCGGTACAAAAGACTGGCAAATTAAAATTTAATTAAAAACCAGGAAGATACACTCACTGAATATGATACAAAATAAAACGTTTACTATACAGTTAGTGTAATATGTATTACCATATGAATCTTTTTTTTTTAAATAATATATTGTATTCTGCATGTTTCAAGTTTATGATTAACAACTTGATTGGTATTTCCACAATTTATATTTTCTCTACTGTGTGTTACTTCAAATCAGTTTTTCACTGTATATACATTATTGTTGAGTGACAGAGCTAGTGTTGTGTATGAACGTGTTAAATGAATGGGTTCCTCGAAGGTGCTCATGTTTTTAGTGAACACTTAACTGAACATATCAGTTTGCAACTAATGAACGTGAACATGAGCATTGTTAACTCCTGCATGATTGTACTGGCACCATCCATCATGCCAGCATGGCTAGTGCAACTGGCAATTTAGACACAGATATGAGAATTATGAATAAATCAGTACAGATTCCAATGAAAAAAAAGATCTCACATTTATATACAAATTTCTATGCAAAATTTGACAACAAATCTGAAGCAACATATCGAGTTTAAGCATCCAACCAGTCTTGGAAAATGTTTGCAAGGGAATGATAATCACAAGAAATTATTACCAAGGGTAAGACCACAAGCCAACTTTTCCTCCACTTAATGCCAGGATCAGACTGCCTGATTTTTTTGTCTGATGTCACATCGTCTTGGTCTGCTGACTGGCTAGACTATATGTATGACCCCGACTAATCACAGCACATCTTATTTTACAATCACAAACAAGTTCAGATGTCAAGAGGGAGGTGAGTGAAGTGACTGTCAATCATGGCGACAGAAGCATTTGTGTGATGTTGGCAGCCTTGTGTACCAAGAAAAAAGAAAAGGAAAAAAAAGAAAAATGGCTGTGGATGCATTTGCATTAAAAGCAAAGGCAAGAGGCAGTGTAAACTTCGACAACTTTAGCATGTCACACTGATCATGATTGTCCATGATGGAGGTAATTCATCAGCCATGACAAAATCATCTCAAAATTGGGCTAGATTCAAACTCACAACATTTTGTAAATGAGCGATTACCTTCATTTCCCAATTAACACTATCAGTGGTGGAGGAAGTAATCAGAACACAAGTACTAATATCTCAGTGTGAAAATATCCCACTATAAGTAATGCTGCATTCATATAGATGCAGGGAGATCATAGATTGCAGATAAACAACTTCTGGACAGAATGGGAAAAACAAAATAACAGGCAGAATGGCAGGACAGCAAAAATAAAACACGTATAACAACATGTTGCTCTGGTGATATTGTATTGTTTATTATTAGATTCATTAATAATTATCATTAATTATTAGCTTCAAGTTGTCTAGATCACTCCTCTTTTGTGTGAGGGAGCTACATGACATCCAGGTGGGGGTGGCTGTGACTCTGGAGGTAGAGCAGGCCATCAGCTAATCAGAATATCAGATGCTGAACCATTAACTGCCCAATGCTGTGTCATTGGTATGTGAGTGTATAGGTCAATTGGGCATGTGTTGTAAATTGCTTTGAGTGGTCAGAATAGATTAGTAAAAGCACTATGAATGCAGTCTATTTACCATTTGCAAATTCCATTGTGGAAGATGACAAAAAGTTACAAATATTACAACCTTGGACTGCAGTGCTGTGTACCATTGCCATTGCTAGTATCGTTTGCTGGCCTAACCTAATTCTATTGTCCTGCCTGTCCTCTAAAATTTATATCTGTTTGCTGTGTACTGTCTGTCTGAACTGGACAACTGGAGCCATCCTGGGATGGAGCGCCTCCTGCCACCGGGTTTGCCTCAGACAGGCCACCGATCCTCAATGCCCCACCATCTCAAGCTCCGCCACCGACCTGTCCTCCCTGCCACCCAAATACTGCAATTACAAGGAGGTGTTGAGCAAGGCCAAAGCCACCTCTCTGCCTCCTCATCCACCATATGACTGCACCACTGCGCCATTGAGTTACAGCCCGGTTCATCTCCACCCAGTGGGTGCCTGTGATTCCCTGTCAGCACCTGAGAGAATATCCATGGAGAGCTACATCAATGACTCTTTGGCATCAGGCATTTTCCGACCATCATCCTCACCAGCAGGGGCAGGCTTCTTGTTTGTGGGCAAGAAGGATGGATTTCTGAGACTGTACATTGATTGCAAGAACACATTTATCAATTTCAGACCGTCCTACGGCGTGTTCTCGAAAAAACTCCCTTTTCGTCAGTCGTTCAGCTGACAACCAGAAGCTCCACCCATGTGCCTACTTCTCTTGACGTCTGTCCCTTGCTGAAAGAAACTACAGCATTGGTAACCGACAACTATTGGCGACCAAGATGGCTTTGGAGGAATGGCGACACTGGCTAGAGGGGACCAAGACACCTTTCCTGGTCTGGAGTACATCTGTACAGTCCAACGTCTCAACTCCAAACTGGCTTGGTGGTCGTTGTTCACACGATTCAACTTCTGTCTCCCCTGTTGCCCTTTCTCATCAGTTTCAAGTGAGGGAGGAGAGAACTACCACTCCCACTCCCATCCTGCCTGCTTTCTGTCTTATAGTCCCCATCACCTGGGAGATTGAGGAGAAGGTGAGAACTGCGGCAGAGACCCAGCCCGGATGCAGCACCTGTCCAAAGAACTGTCTATTCATCCTGCAGAACCTGCACTCAGACACTCTCCAATGGGGACACTCCTCCAAACTGACCTGCCACCTGGGAATTCAACGAACCTGAGAAATCCTCTCTCAGTGGTTTTGGTGGATGATGTCAAGGGGTTCTTCAATGCATGCACCTATACAACGGGCATAAACCCTCCCACCGCTCTCCTGCTGGCCTCCTCCAACCTCTTTCTGTCCTGCATCGCGTCTGGTCACACCATCTCTCTAGACTATGTGCTCCATTTTTCCCAGAGGGCATTACCTTTTCCCTTTGTAGTCTGAGACTAAAAGTCAGTAGTTCCATTATTTGGATATCTTTAATTATGGCTTCCCACTGATTAACTGTGGGAGGTTCTGTGTTGTCTTGTTATGGCTTTTTTGCTGGCAGTCATGAAGATCTTTAGGAGGTATCTCTCTTTTTTGTATTCAAATTACCGAGATAGAATGATGAACAGGTGAAATTAAAATTATACAGCAAAACTTCACTGGTAATCCTTTGAACGCCTTCCCAGAAGGATTTAAGAGTGGGACAGCTCCAGAATATATGTGTATTATCTGCCACACAGTGTCCACACCCTCTCCAGCATGTAGGTTGTAGTCCTGTCTGTTTAGCCTTTTGCTTTGGTATTATAAAAAAAATGGATAGAATTTTTCCAGGAGTAATCTCTCCACATTTGTGAGGCTGTAGTGGTGATTTGTGTGTCAATTATATTTGTCCAGTCTCAGGAGTAATTACAATTCCCAATTCTTTTTCCCATTTCGCCTTAATATAGTTTGTTGAGTGACCTCTTAATTCATCTATATGTCTATAGATTTCGCCAATGATCTTTCTAGACAGTTTTGTATTATTTGCTTTGATAAACATTTTGGTAATACCTGATGTATTTTCCTGTATAGATCCTAATATAATATTCTTATCCTAATATTCTTATCAAAGTAGTGTCAGAGTTTGAGGTACCTGTAGAAGTCCTGCCAAGCAAGGCCGTATCTTTCAGATATGGTCTTGAAGTCTATGAATTCCTGATTTTCGACTAGTAGACAGTGTGCAGAGTCCTTTTCTCACCCATTGAGTGAAGCCTCCAGCATTTGTACCTGGTTTGAAATCTGGGTCATGGGTTGACCACATTAAAATTCGAATTTCTTTCTTAATATTAAGTTGTTTCACCAGGCCAAACCAGAGTTCTATAGAGAATCTAACCCACTGGCTCTGGATATCATGTTGTTTAGCCTTTACTGGGTTTCCTAATAAACTCTGTATAGGCCTGTCTGACAGTGATAATTCAATTTCTTTCCATTTGGCAACTTAGTCTTTATTGTACCAGAGCAACAGTGGTCTTATTTGTGCTGCTAAATAGTAATCTTTGAGTCTTGGTAAGCCCACCCCCCCCACTGTACTTTTGCAGCTGTAAGGTTTTGTATCTCACCCTGGGAGCTTTGCCATTCCAGATGAAACGGGGTATCATCTTATCCCATTCTCTGAGTTGACTATCAGGGACACAAATGGTAAGGACTGAAACAGATAAGTAATTTGGGTAAAATATTTGCTTTTATTGTCATAATTCTGTTGCCAAAATCTAGTGGCAGAGAGACCCATCTGTCTATATCTTCCCTTATCTGTGAATTAATTCTTACATAGTTTTCAAAGAATAACTGTGGTATGTCCTTTGTTAATTTAACGCCTAGGTATTTAATAGAAGTAGAGTCCCAGTTAAACTTGTACTTGTTTTTAAGTTCTGATGATGATATAAAATTGAAAGTCAAGGCTTGTGTTTAATCAACATTGAGGGTGTAGCCTGACAGGTTTCCATACATCTGCAGGAAATCCATTAATCTTGGAATTCCTGACTCTGGGTTCTTTAGGTTAACCAGTACGTCATCCGCATAAAGACATATTTCATATTCTATACCTTTTATTTTGATGCCCTCTAGGTCAGGATTCTGTCTTACAGCTTGATCGAGAGGTTCAATGAAAAGGTTAAAGAGCACTGGGCTGGCAGGGCAGCCCTGAAGACAACCGCGTTGCAGGTGGATAGTTCCTGACAGGCCACCATTTACCTTAATTCTGGCTATGGGAGACGTATACTGCTTTGATGCCTTTAATGAAGTTCTCATGAAAGCCAAATTTTCCCATAACTGTGTAAAGAAATTCCCACTCCACCAAATCAAAAGCTTTTTCTGCATCCATACTTAGTAAAATAGCTCCAATTTTTTCCTTTTTAATATGTTCAATAGTGTGGAGGGTCCTCCTTATATTGTCCTGCGTTTGTCTACATTTAATAAACCCAGTTTGGTCTTCTGCATATAGTTTATAATCTTGGTTTAAAACACTGATAGATCTATAAGAGCTGCACTGTTTCGGGTCCTTGCCCTCTTTTGGAATCACTGAGATGATAGCCTCCCTCCAAGATGGGGGAATGGCTTCCTCCTTCAGGGTGTAATTGAAGCTTTTATGTGGTATTGGTATTAGTTGCTCTCTCAATGATTTATATCATTCTCCTGGAAATTCATCTGTCTCCGGAGATTTACAGTACTTCAGGGAGGAGATCTCTTTATCAATTTCTTCAACTGATATTTCTTTTGTTAATTTTCCATTTTGCAAATTCCCCAAGGAGGGCAGATCCAACTGGCTCAGGACCTCTTCCACTCTAGCAGGTTTAGGCAGTGTGGGCTGGGTATACAGGGTCTGGTAAAATTTCTCAAATGCTTTATGTATTTCTGCTAGTTTACATATAACTTTTTTAGTGGCAGGGTCTCTTATCTTATAGACTGTTTCTGATTGCTGTTTTCGCAGCCTCCAGGCTAACAGCTTGGATGCTTTCGAGCCTGCCTCGTAGTATCTCTGTTTTATGAATCTGAGATTTTTCTCTACTTCCTCACAGTAAATCTTGTCGATTTCTTGTTTGAGTGGTCTCATCTGTAAAAGTAACTGTCTTTACTTTTGCTATGTTGTAGTTCAAGTTCTTTGAGCTGTTTCTGCATGTTTAAGAGTTTTTGTCATTTTTCTTATAACTGCAGACTCTGATATTTTCTGATATTTTGATATTTTTTTAATTTTCCACCGTAGGACTTCTTTGGCGGCGTCCCGCAGCATCACTGGGTTCACATTACCAACATCATTGTCTTCCAAATATGCTTTTAATTCTTTCTTTATTTTCCCTTTAAACTCAAGCCTATTTAACAAGCTTACATTTAATCTCCATGTTGTTATTTTGGGTCTAATATCTAGATGTAATTTTAAGTAGACACTGGAGTGTTCTGATATATCTCTCTGGTTTATCTCACATGCCTTTAGTCTGTGCTTCTCAGAGTTATACACAAATAAATAGTTAATTCTTGAATATTCAGTGTGGCGATTTGAATAGAAAGTAAACTGTCTCTCTTGATGATGGAAATCCCTCCAAACATCTATCAAACCCAGGTCTTGAATCCTCCTTTTAATCCATCTTTCAGTAGGGGTGATTTTCCTTTTTTGATTACTCGTGTCCAACTTTGGATTTAAAATTGCGTTGAGGTCTCCTGCACAGATCCAGACTCCAGCAGATTGGAATGCTATTAAATCAAATATTCTCTCGTGAAATGTTTTGTTACTGCCTGGGGGCGCATACACATTCAACAGGGTCACGACCTCATCATCTCATTTGCCCTTTACCATAATAAACCTGCCCTCCTTGTCTTTAGTCTCTGACTGTTCATAATGAACCTTGTTTGGCATCAAAATAGCCACACCCCTTTTACATCCTGCTTTAAAGGATGAATAATAAGTATGTCTGAAACCTGTCTTTTTTTTGCGTATGCATGAATATATTTCTGTTGAGTAATCCCTCTGAAACTAGAGACATTTAGAGTGATAACCTTAAATTTTTTGTTACTCAGTTATGGACCAATATTGTCCTGGACACTCACTCGCTTCCTCTGAGAACAGCAAATAAGAACCATGAACAGCCAAAATAGAACAGTCATAACAATCAGTAAACAAAAAATGATCTTCCTTTGAAGAGGTTATCCCTGGACCTCTTGTATGGGGGGATGTTTCAGCCGCTGAATTGCGGGGCCCCCTCAGGTTGTGTGTGTGGATGGCTGTCATTCAAACACCACAGACCAAAAATAAACATTTAGCAGGTGAAGTGGGGGGCATTTTCAGCTGGTTTGGGTCCGAGAGCTCTATGTGCATGTTCAATACCAAGTTCGTTTGGGCCGGCGCCCTCACCCAGTTCAGTTTCAATGAGGTTCTCCACAAAGCAAATCATTGAGGTGCCCTCGGCTCCTTCTTTTATACCGTAGATCTGTATGTTGTTGCGACAGGAGTGCCCTTCGAGTTCAGTTAGTTTTGATTTCAGTTCGAGTTGAGTTCTCTGTATCTGGTTTAAAGTTTCATTCACTTCAATACTGAACGTGTCTACCTCTCCTACCCGTTGCTCTGTTTCCCCTAGTCTCTGTGACACGCTTCGACTTTCTTCACGGTCTCCTCCATCTTCAGATTAATATCCAATCTCATTTCGCCAAGTTGTTTTTTGATATCCTCTTGAATGTTGCTCCGGAAGTCTGTAAACTGTTTAGAGATATTATTCTGTAGCTCAGATGTAGCATTAGCCATGGCTTCAGTTATGGCGTTGTGGATGGAGGCTAACGAGACCAAGCCGCCTAGCATAGCCTTGTCGCAGCAGTCTGCATTTTCCATATCAGCTTCCTTTTTCTTGCTTCTTAACGACATACTAAGGCCATGTTCGTCTCCCCCCAACATTGGAATATACCGCTGAACTCTTGTGAGGTAAATCTGTAATATGTGGGGGTTTGTGGCAGTTCGGTCGAGAGCAGAGTTCTCAATCAGCCATCTTTACCCTCGCACCACTGGAAGTCCGGGAATGGCCACTTTGAGTGACAGCTAGCTGGTTTCAGCACCGTCCACCTCTTTGCCCTTCTTTGAGTCAGGCATACAATTACAATTCGTCATTTGGCAGACGCTTTTATTCAAAGCAACATATATATGAATTCACACACTGATGGCACAGCATCGGGGTTCAGCATTTTGGGGTTCAGTATCCCAAGGATACTTGGCATGTCGACTGCTGAGGCCAGGCATCGAACCACCGACCTCATGATTGGCAGACAACCTCTCTACCTATCCATGTGGATACAGCCCAAACATTCAAGAATCAAACAAGTGCATCCATGTGTGCATCCAGAGCACAACGGATGTAAAATGGGACTGAGCCATTCGTGGCACAAAAGCACCAATATCGGATTCAACCCTAACCCAGTGGCCAGTTCAGGGTGTGGAGAAGCTGATGTTTAACTCCAAAATGATACTAGACTTGCCTTGTGTAGGCTGGCACTTGGTGGTAGTAGGAAGAAAACCTTTTGCCACCTTTTATGATCACTCATTCTAAATATCACTATACTTAGTTCCAGGAGGGTAACATCAAGTGGGAAGTGGGTAGAGGGGAGTTTGGTTCTATTGTTTAAATGTATTTATTTATGTAAGATATTTATTGGTATTTATTAAGTCTATGTGTGTGTAAATAATTGTTAAGATTGTGGATATTTTTGGTGATGGTTTAAGTATTTATTTTCTATTTATGTGTGTGGGTATCTGTTGGTCTCTGTAAATAGTATGCGTCAGTCAATTATGTGAGTAGTAGGTTGGGTAACAAGAGATCAGTTCAGTAGTGAAAGCTGGAGAGCCTTGCATGGATGTGAAGAAACAATCTAGCAGTGAATGAGTGTGTGAGAGCAGCTTAAATACTTGGCTAATTAGAAATGAGGATCAGGTCAGTGAACAGATGGGTGTGGCTGGCAAGAAGAGTTTGAGTGGAAAAACAGGTGAACTGATGAATGGAATGGCAGGTAAGTGGCTGAGAGAGGGATGTGGCAGCAGAAAAACTGTCTCCGTCCCTTCAATTTTCTCCAATCTCTATAGAAAAAAACTTCCTCCTATGCACACAGAAGCTTCACAAGTTACATCCAGGTTCTGTTACTCAAGCAAAGATGACAACTAAATTAGGGAGCAGCTTTAATATCTGGTTGCTTTTGGAGATCTTGTGTTATTTCCCAAAAATAAACATATTACTAGCTGCTGAAACAATTCATTAATATTACAGTCAATTAGCACACAATTAAGAGTTGAATGATTATTAGCTAATAGACTGCAAAATTACTTACAATTTCTAATATTTTGTCTGTGTAAAATGGCTCTTGCCAAAAATAAAAAGATTTAAAGACATTCTAAATCTATCTCAAGGACAAACCCATGCACAAAGAAGAACTGACTTAGATCTTCTATGAAATATACAACACAGGCAGATCAGATGCACATTACCACTGATTTCATCACCATCATGCCACACACTCATATATATATATATATATATACAGCATTCTAGCAACAAAGCTCTAGCCAGCACACGGTTGCAACATTTATACCTCTCTTGGGCATACAGACAACTAGCAGCCGGCACTCAAATTCATGTAAAATTTACATATTGAATTATGCAACTGTAGATGTTTCCACCTGTTTAATTTGTTTGGATTTGGAAAACAAACAATTTATCTCTAATAATGCTGCATGACTTTCAAACTAGTTGTTTAAAAATCACATGAACATTTTGACACATTAAAGGAATATGCACAATCTGAAGTCTTGACATCATGTAAGAGCAAGGTTGAGTAGGTTGAGTTTGAGTATTGACTAACTGGCTAACTGTATGTTATTGTTTGAGGCTGTAATTTGTCCTGTCGTGAACTTGGATTAGATGTTTTTAAGTGATTGGAATATTTACACCTCCCGAGGATCTCTCCAGAGAAAGAAGAGGTTAACAACAGGGTGACCTTCCTCTTATACCTCAGTGCTGAAAGCAAAATACATGTCACTTTTTGAAAAGAAGGCTCAAAGAGAAGAACACAAAATGATCCTTAGGGAAGGAAACTGCTCTAGCAGTTTTTCAGCAAATCAGTCCCTATGGAGCCCCGGGCCCCTGTTGCTTTTTCGTTGAAGAGCAGACTAGAGTAAGCCCACACTAAACCACAAGTATTACCAATAATTACAAGCATCATTGTAATTTTGAAAAATGATTATTTAATGATTATTTCACACCAAAAAACAAACAAAAAATAAAATAAAATATAATAAAATAAAATAAATCTACACTGATATGTTTGCCAACAATAAGTCAGAAATATAGACAGCCTTCATCCAGGTGGTTTGTTACAACTTTGGCTTTATTTTTATATTCATATACACCGATCAAGCAAAACATTATGACCACCTGTTTAATAGCAATATTGTGTTGGTCCCCCTTTTGCTCCCAAAACAGCCCTGACCTGTCAGGGCATGGATCCACTAGATCCCTGAAGGTGTGCTGTGGTATCTGGCACCAAGATGTTAAAAGCAGATCCTTTAAGTCCTATAAGTTGCGAGGTGGGGCCTCCATGGATCGGACTTGCTTGTCCAGCACAACCCACAGATGCTTGATTGGATTGAGATCTGGGGAATTTGGAGGCAAATGAACACCTCAAATTCGTTGTTGTGCTCCCCAAACCATTTCTGAACCATTTTTGCTTTGTGGCACAGCACATCATCCTGCTGAAAGAGGCCACAGCCAATCAGGGATACCGTTTCCATGAAAGCGTGCACATGGTCTGCAACAATGCTTAGGGTACGTTAAACAGGCAATTCTCATTTCTCATAACTTATCATAGACTATAAAACAACCCCTGGTTCCTCTTCTCCACCTTTGATATTTTAACAAGCACAAATTTTAATGAAGTTTTTAACATGCCATCTGATGCTCTTTGTGAGAACTTTGCAGACCACTTCAGAACCAAAATCAAGGACATCAGATCCAGCCTTTTATTCCAACAAGTTTTATCTGTTAGCACGCCTGAATTGTTGTCCATGCCTGAGGAAACACTGGAGAGTTTTGCCCTGGTTGATGCGAAGACACTTGGTCGAGTTTTTTCCCAAGTAAACCCAACAATCTGCCTTTTAGATCCAATTCCCACATCACTTTTAAAATCATTTTATGGATTCTTTCAGAAACAGCTTTTAAACATTATGAATTGCTGTCTTCAGATGAGTTTCTTCCCCACTACCTATAACACAGGTGTGGTGAAGCCCCTTCTGCAGAAGAGCACTTTAGACCCCAATGTTTTTAATAACTACCGACCCGTATCCAACTTACCCTTTATAAGTAAAGTTCTAGAAAAGCTGGTTTTTAACCAAGTCAACAACTTAAACAGAAACAACATTTTAGAGAAACATCAGTCTTGTTTTAGGATGAATCAAAGTATCGAGACAACACTTTTAAAGATTTTAAATGACATCAGGTGGAACTTAGATAACAAGAAACTCAAACTTGGTTCTACTGGATCTAAGCGCTGCCTTTGATACAATAGACCATCACATTTTATTAAATAGACTCAGACACCTGGTTGGCCTCTCTGGTACTGTTTTTAACTGGTTCCACTCTTATCTCACAGATATATCTCGATGTTTTTATGCAAGTATGGATACATGTTTCTCAGGAAACCATAAAATTAGGAGTGGGGTTCCCCAAGGCTCAATTTTAGGTCCAATTCTTTGTAATCTTTACATGCTTCCTCTTGGGGACATCATCAGGATTTCCATAATTATTATACATTTTATTATTCCATAATAATAATTATAATAATTATTATACAAATTATTATTCCATAATAATAATAATTCCATAATTTTCATAGCTACGCTGATGATACACAGCTGTACAATGCCATGTCTCCTGAAGACAGGGCCAATGGATAGCCTTTTTAACTGCATTTTAGGTACAAAGTCATGGATGGCAGGGAATTTCCTACAGCTCATCCAGGACAAAACAGAGGTTTTAGTTATAGGTCCTAAAGGCCAGACTGAGAAACTTTTACCAGAAATACAAGATTTTAAACTAACACAATCTGTAAAAAAAAACCTGGGCGTGATTTTTGACTCTGAGCTGACTTTTATCCCACATATCAAAAATGTAACAAAAATAGGTTTTTATCACCTTAACAACATAGCCTGAGTCTGCCCGTTTCTTTCTCAGGCCAGCACAGAGGTACTAATGCATGCTTTTATTTCCTGTCATTTAGATTATTGTAATGCCCTGCTTTCTGGTCTTCCCAAAAAGAGTATTTCAAACTTCCAATTACTGCAAAACTCAGCTGCACGCGTGCTGATGAAGACCAGAGGGCGGGCCCACAATACACTGGTTTTAGAGTCGCTGCATTGGCTCCCTGTCCACTTCAGGATCAATTTTAAGGTTCTTTTACTTTTACTATTTGTTTTCATAAAGTAGCAGCAGAAGGTGGGGGGAAACAGACAGTGCTCTAAGTTTGCAGATGGCAGAGAGTCTTTGTTGGTAGCGTTTATGGATGGCAATTATATATAGTTCAAAGTTCACTTTATTGTCCAGGGTGATGCCAAGATATTTGTGGCTGTCCACCATTTGAAGAGTTTGGCTATTGATGCTGATTGGGTGTGGCTGGGGTTAGAGATTGACCTGTGTGTGCTGGAGGAGTTGAAGAACAGTCCCTTTGTTTTGGAGACATTTAACTGTAGGTGACGTGCACCACTGTGTGAGATGGTAGCTTGCAACCAAGTTGTTATCATTGAGTCATACGATTCCAGTTAAGCTGATGTAGTCTGTCAAAATGTTCAGTGGTAAGGAGCTAACTTATAACAAAATGATCACACTCCTAAACCTGTGCCAAACTGTGTTAAACCGTTTCAACTTCCTGCAGGATCATGTTTTTACGTGTTTTCTATACCATGTAAAATGTTTCTATCTTAGTAGTCTTAGTATTAGACTGTGGGGTGCAACTGACTGCTCTGACATCCATACTCCCAGTAAGTGTGGCTGTACCAGCTGAATCAGAGTCAGCTTTATTGGCCAAGTATGTGTGCACATACAAGGAATTTGACTCTAGTTTAACATTCCACTCAGTGTACGTGAATAGGAAAAAGATAAAGGACATATAAAAGACAACAAAACAATATGCATGCATATCTGTGAAGATTCTTTCATCCAAGTCATCAAATCATGGCACTTCTAAGTGCTTTGCAAAGGCAACTGGACTTGCTTGAGGTTTTAGAGGACGTTTTGCCTCTCATCCAATAGGCTTCTTCAGTTCTCTTTAGTCCTCTTGCAGGATTGTTCACACCTCGGGAGTCATTGAGTTCGCATGTGAGTCACTGACCCACCCAGCCATGATCTGAGTTGTTGATGTGAGGGTCACATGAGTTGTGGTGTGGATTTGAAATTCAGCTGCCAGGGGAGGCTCAGAAGACTCTACGCTTCTCTGGCCTGGTCCTTCTGTAACCACAGAGTCGCAGCTGATTTGATTATATCACTCCACGAGGAGAACCCCTGGCCCATACTTGGAGCCAAACCAATGGTAAGAATGACATCCAAAAGGAGCAGTTGTAACTGTTGATAAGTGACTTTATGCACATTCCTCTCACTGAAAGAATCAGTGAGGCACGTTTGTGTGTCTGGCCCCATCCCCTCCTGCAGCCGTGGAGTTGACTGTTTCAGCAGGCTGCTGTCTCTGCACACCTGGCTGCCATCAGCCTGAACTGCCCACAGTGTCTCCTCCATCGACAATTTCAATCTCCTCTGGGAATGCAGGCAGTTATTTAGAAGTGATGGAATACATCTGGCTGGGGGCAAAGCTACTTTGCATAAACATCTCCTACTGTGTTGCCCAGCTGTGCGTTCCTTTCTCGGCCAGTCAAAATATCTCCTCTATGTGACTCCTTCGGCCCAGTTCACCTGGTTTGCACCAGTCAAATTGGTTCCTCATGTCTCCCCTTTGCTCATGTGGAACCAGGACCCTCTAACAACTCTCATCCTCCTACAGCTCATCCTCCTACAGCTGACAGTTCTTCTTATTATAGGTCAACTATTAGTTTTGGACCTGTGTACCTGTCTTCTTCCACTCCATGTAACTAAAAGACCTCATGGACAGTTTTTCAAAAATCAAAATTGGATAAAATTTCAGTTTACTACAAGACCTACAGTCCTAAATCACAGCAGAGTAAATTTAGCAACCTTGTACACTTCCTCTGCATACAATGTTCCACCATAACATAGACAGTAAAGTTGCAAATGGCACTTTTAAATATCAGGTCCCTCAACAATAACTCTTTCTTAATTAATGATGATAATTTCTGAATGTCAGTTTGACTGCCTATTTTTAACTGAAAGCATTAAACATGGACATACCTGCTGCTCTTATTGAAACTGCCCCACAGAATTATAATTTCCCCTACTCCATTAGAAAAGAGAAGAGGGGTGGAGAGACCATCATATGTACTGATGCTCTGAGTGCCATGTTGTCATAATGAAAAGTCAGTTAAGAACACAGACAAGAAGACTACTGGCTTTTTACATCTATTGGAAAATCTGAGCTTCATACAACATGTCAATGAACCAAATTATAGCTGTTTGTTGCTAGTGTTTCCTTTTTCCTTTTCCCCCGTGTTATGTGTTGTTTGTCCGTTTTCCCCTGTCTGTCTAGCTGGGTGTGTCTCTACACCTGGCCAGCTCCACCTCCTCAGGCACACACCTGATGCCCATGAGAATTTTAGAAAAAAAAAAAAAAGTTTTTAAACAACAGATTGATTTCCTCTGTGACAACATTGTTTTTTGAAAAACTACTGTAATGCCCTTCTGTCTGGTGTGACTAAGAAAGCTTTTGTTCAGTTACAGCTTTGTACAGAATACAGCAGCACATGTTCTGACGAAAACACGAGAGGGACATTACTCCAATCTCAAATCTTTACAGTAGTTACCTGTCTGTCACAGAATTCATAATCATTATTATTATTATTATTATTATTATTATTTGCAGCAGCAAAACATCCACTTCAATTATAGACACTATTGTTATAATTTAAAACTTTGGTTTTTCAAGCCAAGGACACCCTAGCTGATAGAGAAGCAGAGCAGGGACCTCCTATTACACATATTATATAAAAATGTGTTGCACCTTAAACTGGGCCCTCAATAATGAGGGTGACCTACACAGAGTGAGATGAAAAATCACAAAGATTTGTTGTTGCAAAAAGCAAAAGGCTCATCATTGTTTTTGCTGCCAACTGTGAGAAATGTTTCTAGCAAGAGATCCAGAACTGGACGAGAGCTCTTGTTTCACATATGTTTGTGTTTGTGCTGTCACTGGATAGTTTGATTAGCCTGGTGCTTTCTTTTTGAAAGGAAACTCTATCCACGTCTTGTTCCTGTGTCACAGGTCAGCCTCAGAAAACGATGCAGAATCCACTGATGGGAACATGAAAAAATTGACACCCTGACTCACTACTTTCATCCTCTGATTTTTTTTTTTTCAGATAGCCATGTATTCTGTCATACAGCTGAATAGCATTTGTATTCTGATCTGCAATAGAACTGTCTGTTGAGCACACAGAAAAGACATCAGTTGCGTGATCCAGACATCATCACTAAAAAAGCCCCAATAGACCTGCATAACTCCAACATGTGTGACAACACTGTATGAAAGCCATCAAACCTCAGAATAGTAGAGTACTGTGTTCTTCTCTCAACACAGCACAGAGAGTAGAAAAGAGATGTTTGTTTCTTGACAAAAATTAACAGCTTTCACGACCAAGTCCATATGGTCTGACAATTCAGCACTAATTTCTTTCACATAGAGTAACTCTCTGTGTAACATGCAGTGCATCCATATAATTTGTGGAGCCACATCATTTTTACAAGCACTGTTTGTCCACTTTTTAAACCAGCCATGCATAGCTGCAGGAATGTCTTCTGAACTGGAGGTGCTGACAAAACGTGCATATAGACGCTCAACAATTGTGTCCTGCGCAAAGTTCATGGAATCAGCAATGAGCCTAACCTAGGGGTGGGCAAACTTTTTGATTCGTGGGCCACAATGGGTTCTAACATTTGACAAAGGGGCCGGACCAGTTGATGGATGGAGTGCTTTGGTAACCTCACCTCATTGGAGAAAAAATACACATCTTGGGATATGGAGAAAACATGTGCTTTAATTTCAAATGAAAATGAAGAAAAGCATTACAACAAAATATCTGACTTTGAAATGAGTCTTAAAACACTGAAAATCAAATGAATAAAATGCAACTTTTTTATTACTAACCATTTCTATTTTAAAGCCCTGAAACTTATGTTTTCCTTCAGGATATCACCATCACTCTCCTCCTGACTGTCTTTTTTTCAAAAACGGTAGGAGATGCAGGTGTACTTGTCCTGCTCCTTCTATTCAATTTGTTTCCCCGGTGCCAAAAGGCAACAATGACCAGTGCAAGGACGAAACAGTGGCAGCAAGTCAGTCTGTGGAGCTCGTTATATTTGATCTGCGCGCACTGTTTATTTTGAGAACGTGCGCTTCACGGAGACACACATGTTTTAATGGGAACAGTGTTGTTGGTCTCCTTTTTTAGCCAGCGCATCAAAGTCTGGAGTTAGTTTTGTTGTGGCGATTCTCAGAATGGATCTGAGGTGTTGGTCCGTTAACTTGGATCTGTGGCTGGCTTTGTTGGTGTTCATGATGCTGAAGGTCTGTTCACACACGTAGGTCGAGCTGAACAACAACAGCATCTTCTGCGCTGTCCGCCGGAGATTTGGAAACACAGTTTCATTGAGTGAAGCATAGATCCTTATTGAACACTCATTCTCTGTCCACTTTCCTTTTCTTGGGTCCACTCATCTTTACAGAAGGGCTGATGGGTCAAAGAGGTAAGTGCAAACGTGGAGTAATAAGCCTTCGCTTCACCTCAACAAAGCCAATGTATCTAGAGTGCGCCATCTAGTGGGAAAACATCAGAATTGCAGGGAAAACAAAACATTAACAAGGTTTATTCATTTAATTTTTTCAAGTTTGGTGGGCCGGATTAAAACGTTTAATGGGCCGCATGTGGCCCCCTGGCCGTAGTTTGCCCATGCCTGGCCTAACCTCTCAGGAAGCTTCCTTAAGTACCAAGTCAGGTGAATGGCTGGCACAATGGACGAAGAGAGACCCCAGGCATAGTTCTTGTAGTCTTGCCTGTACTCCTGAAAACCATCCCGAAATGTGACTAGACCCGTCAAAGCAATATCCATGGAGACGTTCAACAGGGATGTTCAGCCTGAGAAAGACGTCTTTAATGCACTTGAACAGGGTTTCTCCAGTGCTGTCAGGGGCATTGTAAAATCCAAGGAAATCAGAGTGAATCTCCATTTTCTCATCTACATATTGCAACGTTAATGAAAACTGCTCCATTGTACTGGCGTCTGTTGTACCATCGGCTCTGAGTCCATAGGGACTATTTACAGCATGGGACACAATTTCATTCTGAATGGCGTGGGCGTACAGTTGAATCACCTAATTCTGAATTGTGTCTGAGAGCCAGTTATCCTTTCTCAAAATCCACTTCCTCTCTCTTGGGAGATTGTAGGTATGCTCCAACAAACGTTCATACAAAATGCCATCACGGCTGCTGTCACACCAAAAGGCAATCCCGTTCTTTCGTAGGAAGGGCACTGACCTGAACATTAGCTCCAAAAGATTCCTCACATCAGATAAATACACATCTGTACATCAGATAAATGGGCATTAATTGGAGTGTTTTTTAAAGCAGTAATTTTTTGAATGGTGTCACTGTTGAGCGTAGACTTCCCATGATCGCTGAATTTTTCTGTGGCTTTACGCCAGCTTGTAAAGCCCCCCTTAACAAAACTGCTGTCTAACTTTACACTGTTTTCTTTAATAAGACCTTTCTCCACTACTTTGACACAGCTAAAACAGACAACACAATCACTGTCCTCAATCTAATGTAGCCATCTCCACTTGTTAAACCAGCAAGCATTGAATGAATGAAAAAAATGTTTCTTTGCCTGAAGCTCACCAGTTGATGTGGGGCAGATGCTAAGATGTCAACAACATTAACGTTAGCATTAGCTGGGTCCTGGCTCCAGCTGTCAAGGTGCTCTGCCTGCTCGCAATCCTCCACTTGAGAGGCTAACAGTGTGTTGGTTGCAGGGGTTTTGCAGGTACTCGAACTGGGATGCAATTCCTCTCCCAGATCGCAGAATTTTCTTTTGTTTTGAGTTTTCCCAAAAACTCTGAAATCCACTTTTGCGCCATGGCGGCGAGCAAGCTAGCTACATCTACATCGGTTGAGAAGATTTTCAAATTTAAAAACATGACGTGACCTGACTACATGACTTGCTGTGTGATCCAATCAGATTCCAATTATATGATTTCCATGAATAGTAAAACATTTTTATTCATTTAATTTAATTTATATAATTTTAGGAAAACTATTATTTGGGTGCTGCACTACACCAACAGGGGGTGCTGCAGCACCCCTACTTCCTTATGTAGCTATGTAGTTATGCAGCAATAGCTGTTGCACAATCAGTGCACAGTACAACACATTCTGCCCAGGATATGTCATTTTCTCTGAAAAACATTCTGATCACTTTGAAATTTCAGAACTTGTGCATTCAGGAAGCTGCTTACAAGACAAAAAATCCTCCTGCATTTTGTTTTGATTGATAAATCACATAAATGCCAGAAGATGAGTGTCTGTAAATTTATTCAATTGTAATGTAAAGGTTGCTGCCCACCTCAGGTCCTCTACTAGTTTCACCCTGACATCAGATGCCATGTCTTCAATGCAGCAAGGAAGGGCTATGCAATGGAATAGTTTCCAGTTTATGAATGTACTTGTTATTCCGAAACATTGTTTTACATGTATGACTTCCGGCAGACAATATTAAATCCTCTGCAATCATGTATGGCTTTTTCTTATGAGAGTTCTGAAAGGCAAGCTGACAGGAGACTTTCAAAGCTAGCTCACCAGCTTTAGCTGATTGCCTCATCAATGTCTGGTGGCCTTTGAGAGATCTGTGAAAAGCTTGGAAGTATTCCACTGCTTTTGTTTTAATTGGAAATGGGTTGATTCGTTTGACAGCATACAGTGGTGGAAAAAAGTTTTCGGACACCCCATGCATTTAAGAATCACTCTTAGGTCTTCAAGTGCAATTTTTTAGTACAGTCACAGCCAAAATATTAAACAAATGATAAAAAAGCCACTAAAAACTAAAAATTGATTGGTTCCATAAAAATACAAAAGAAATTTTGAGTATTGGGTCATTTTGGTACCAGTGATCCACTAATGATGGTTGTGCTTTTTAGTAAAAGACACAATTTTTGTTGCTGTGCTTCATGTCTATATAAAGCCAGCAGATTTGAAAGTTCTTCAGAGACAAAAATGGCTAAAACTAGGAACCTAACACAGGAAACACACCTGAAGATACAGATTCTCAGCCAGGAAGGGTACAGCTGCCGCGAGATAGCCAGGAAGTGCAGATGCAGTCCTTCAGCAGTTGGATACACTCTGCAGAAATACAGACAAACCAACAGCTTGGAAGACAAACCAAGATCTGGGCGTCAAGGGTTTCTTCAGCAAGAAATGACCGCATCCTGATCCGCATGTGCAGGGAAAACCGCCAAATGACATCACAGGAGCTTCTGCAGCAGCAGTGGTCAAACCAAACTGGTGTCCAGTGTTCCACCCGCACTGTACATGGCCAACTTTTAGATCATGGCTTAAGGTCCTACAAGGCTGTCAAGAAGCCCCTGATCAATAAGAGACAGAGGTTAGCCTGGCATCGTTGGGCCCAAGCACACAAGAAGTGGACAGCCAGGAACTGGAAGAAGATTCTGTGGTCAGATGAGTCCAGTTTCCAGCTTTATCTTCCTCCTGCTAATGTGAGGATACGCAGAAGGCCAGGCGAAGCATTATCTCCAGCATGTACAGTACCTACTGTCAAGCATGGTGGAGGCAGTATCATGGTTTGGGGATGCATGAGTGCTGCTGGTGTTGGTCATCTCACTGTCTGTGATGGCACATTGAACTCTGCCAAGTATTGAGCCATCCTCGAAACCCACATGCTCCCTTCTGCATGTGCACTGTTCAGAGGTCAAAACTGGATGTTTCATCAAGATAATGCCCCTTGCCACACATCCAGGGCCAGTAGAACTTGGCTGCAGGAGCACAGTGTCCAGGTCTTAGAGTGGCCAGCTCAATCCCCAGACATGAGCCCCATTGAAAATCTGTGGTGGATTATCAAAAGGTCTGTTTCAAAGCATAAACCAAAGAATTTAGAAGAATTAAAAGCAGTAATTCAAGAAGAATGGGACAAGATTACCCGTCAACAGT
This sequence comes from Chaetodon trifasciatus, assembly GCA_037975065.1. Lineage (NCBI taxonomy): Eukaryota > Metazoa > Chordata > Actinopteri > Chaetodontiformes > Chaetodontidae > Chaetodon > Chaetodon trifasciatus. The sequence continues at coordinate 1,846,092 of JBBMOE010000073.1, forward strand.
GTGAAAGGGTCATGGGGAACATGCCAGCCAGGATTAGAACTCTAATGCGTGCTAATGGCAAGACTACTAAATATCAATTTGATGATGTGATGGTTTATTTATTTTTTGTTCAGTTTTGAACACATTCTCTGTTATTTGTTTACTTTGATACCGACAATGTTGAGAACTGACATATTGAAACTGTCAAGAATTTAGTTTTGTTAGTTTTTCTTGTAAACAATAAACAAAAAAAAATATCATTTGTATTTGTTTGTGTCTGTCTAATGCAGCCACACCTTTTGAAACACAAAAAAGATTTTTCCACAAATATTTCATGATAATATTTGAACACTTTCCACTTCTACTGCTCAAGAAGTTACAAAGTAATTAATTGTGGCTAACAAGAATGTCTGTACACTTGGTATAATAATACAACAGGCTAATATGTTTCAAGAATATGTAGCTAATACTTACTAGTTCACCATCATGGACAGGTCCTGGTGGGTTAGCTTGCTCACATGATTGCAAGAGGATTCATGAGTGGCCTATCACCAATGTTGTGTTAATTAATTAATTTGAATCATTATTATTGTTGTTGTTGTTGTCTACAGATTTTTCGTTGTTGATAATATGTTGTTGATTTATGTAAAATTGCTGAGAAAACAAAAACTGGTACACTCTACTCCCCTGGGGGAGAGACAGAAAGACACAGAACAATTACTGGTCATTTGATCATGAAGCCTGACACAGCTGTATAATTCTGGGATGTAATGATGAGGTGTATTACTTATACTGCACACTGGAATCTCTGTTAACAGTGACGAACGTATTGTCAGCTGTCCTATATGAACTAGACCTCTGCATGTTGAATATGCATCAGTAGATCCATGTATATACTTGCTGCATGTGAAATGGCTGTGCCCTCACTGTCCTGCGTTATTATAAACTGTGATAACCAAGTTATATGTCACATATATTACCTGCATCCATCTCACTCCCTTTTCCTCTCCTTGCATTTCTCATGCATTACTTCAGTGTTCTTGCCTGTGTAGGCAAGATCTGAAAGAAACAGTAAAAGTGTGGAGAAATGCAGCTACAGCAGCTCTAAAGGGCTGTTTCAAGTGCAAGACCTGTCAATCTGGACATTTTTCCCAAGAATTTCCTATATTTTAGCATTCTCTCCAACTGTCCTCCTGTTGAAATATTTTCCCATCTCCCTTATTTCCAATCTTTCTACACAACAACAAAAAAGGTTAGCTATAACATTGATAGGAAGCTAACAGCCAAGAAAATTTGATGTGTTTCTACATTCCCATCTGGTGGCAAAACGTAGAACGATAGCTGTAACATCTAGTGGTGAGATATACTCAAATTGTACCTGCCCATAAAACAAGAGATGAGGAAGAAGAACAAAGAGAAGAGGATGAATGTGAGAATGTTAGCCTTCCTGCCAAGAAGGCTTAAAGTTTATAGTATCTCACCTAATGGGAGCAGGCTTATCAGTACTCAATCAAGAACAATGCAGGTCAAAGTCATGCTTTTTATCAAATATGCTACGTGGATTCTAGTGTATAACATGAGAGGAGCCAGCATGACAAATCTGCAAAGCATAAGCATGCCCAATAAACACAGAAACTTGCTCCACAAATGGCTGCATTTATACTACCTCTCCAATCCATTTTAGTGATGACCCTTTCCAACAATTGCCTCACTTGCCAGTAGCCTCTCTCAAAATCACAACTGAAGGGTAATGTATAAGTGTCTCTCCATATCCTCGAAGTAATACATGAATAAACAAAGTGCTGAATTTTATATGCCCTTTTGTTTTTTCATTTATGGAATACAGGAATGTTCACAGCATTTTAATTTCAACCATGTTATTTGATTCTGACCACCTCAGTCACTTAATATTACTCAGTCCTTGTTGCTCTGATATTTAAAGCAAGTGGTTGCCTAGTTGTGATTTTAGAATTTAATGTGGGTACCATTGTCTAAATGTAAGTGGAAAGGCCAGGGTGCACAGGGAGGAAAATTCACCTTTAAAAAAAAAAAAAAAAAAAAAATCCCAGTGTTGACAGGTTATGTTGAATGCAGAGACTGGCACATGTTTAGAGATGCCACAACCCAGGAGAATGACATCAATCTTGAGGAACATACATCAGTGACATCATACTTGGCAAGTCTGTTGATGTGGTGATCACAAGGACAAAAATCATTCTCCAACCAGAAGGCCTGGATGAAAGGGGAGGCAAGTACCCTATCCAGAGTCAAAAAAGCTGACTTTTGGTCAGATGACAAGGAAGCGTACAACACTGCCAGAGCAAGACTCTAAGCTGGCATCAAGAAGGTAAAGCAGAGATATAAGCAGAGACATCAACATCAACAACACCAAAGATATGTGGCATGCTAGGATAATGGCTGAGCAACACTCTGACAGCACTGAGCAGCTCCTCCAGTGACAGGCTACTTCACCTGCGGTATGTAAAAGAGAAATACCATAGGTCCTTCACATGGACTTTAAATCAGCAGCCTGTGGACCGCATACACCAAAACTGACAAATTAACTTATGTGTAATATATCAGTGCACACCTAACTGTGCAATATCAATATTCCTTGTGTGCAAAAATTTGTATCTCAACCATTGCCTTATTTTACTCACTATAATATTTATTTATTTATCATATCTTGTTTCTTTTAGTTTACTGACGCTTCTTACTATTATACTATCCTTCAAAGGTATGGCATGGTATGAATCAGTGTGTTGCTGATCCACCTGGCCATCATATGAGTCATTAGTCCTGGTGTGGGCGGCATGGTGGCACAACAGGTAGTGTGCGTGCCTCACAGCAAGAAGGTTGCTGGTTCGATCCCTGGGTCATTTTGCATTTCTGTGTGAAGTTTGCATGTTCTTCTGTGCATGCACTCCGGCTTCCTCCCACAGACCAAAAACATGCTCACTAGGTTAATTGGTGACTCTAAATTGTCCCTAGGTGTGAATGTGAGAGTGAATGGTTGTGCAACCTAGAGAGGGATCTCAGGACTGCTTTGTAAGTGGTTGACAAGAGGTGTTATAGGCCACCTCTTCTGATGATGGTTGTTCCAGTTTGTCATATATGATCAAGCCATTGATCTTCCTTGGCCAAAATATGTATATTAATGGCCTTAAATGAGTGTCCCTTGTCCTTAAGGTGGAGGTGGACTGCTGAGTCTTGAACTGACGAGTTGGCTCTACTGTGTTGTGTCATGCACTTAGGAAACAGTTGTTTTGTTTACCCAGTGTACAAGTCTGTGCATTCCTCACTGCATTATACTGTTTACATTACATTGCTCTGCTTTTGCCTTGGGGTGGACAAGCATATGCCTCAAAGTGGGCATAAAGTGCACAGGGATGAGTTTTTTGGATACTACCACAAAATAAGGGATGACAATATTGTTCCATTGATGGTACTTTTCTACTCTTTCTGTTCTGTGTCTTTTTGTTGTCTTGATTAAGGCCTAGTGTAGGTAACCCCACATTCTAAGTTCTTCCCTAATGTGTTTCTGCTCTTTCTCCTTTCCTTCCTTCCATAAAACAGAACTAACCTGGAGAAAAAAGGATGACAATAAAATACAGCTGGACATTCATGAGAAGTGGGTGAAGAAATTTTTCTCACTCAACTAGAAACAGATGTCTTAGCCAAGGGACTTTGCCGTAAATCCAGATCAGATGCCAGTGGTAGACATCTTCATGGTCACAGAATCAGCCATCAGAAACAACAATTTGGAGGCAGAACAACTCAGGTTGAACGTATCAGCCACCAACAGCAGTGCTAAAGCACCATCTTCCAACCTCTACTTCCAGGAAAGGAAAGCACTGACATCGCTACAGAGAGACCGGGACATCACAGTCCTGCCAGCCAGTGAAGGAAGATGCACAGTGTTGCTAAACACAGCTGACTACCATGCCAAGGTGACCAGTCAGCTCAGTGACACAGCCACCAATGAGACACTGAGGTGAGATCCCTACAGCAGTTATAGAAAGAAGGTAATCAACTGCTTACAGCTTCTGTAAAAGGACAAAGTCATTGACCGACCACAATATTACCGCCTGTAGCCCAGGGAAGCCACCCTTTGCATTTAGGGACTCCTCAAGATACACAATGAAGGAGCCTCACTCAGACCCATCAGCAGCAGCATCAACTCAGTTCCCTACAACAGTGCCAAGCATGTAGCCAACAACCTAGCTCCTTTGGTCAGCAACACTCCACATGACATCAAAAAGTCCCAGGATTTTCCCACCAAGGTGGGAAATATAAAACTGGACTCAGATGAAACCATTATATCTTATAATGTCACTTCATTCTTCACATGCATTCCCACTCTGGAAGCAGTACAGACTGAAAGGAAATGACTGCTACCAGACAGCATTCTCTCCAACCGAACCAAACTCACCTGAGATCACATACGTACCCTGCTGGACCTCTGCCTGACAACCACCTGTTTGCAGTACAACCAGGGTTTCTACAAACAGAAGCATGGCTGTGACATGGGCCACTGGTTTCTCCAATAGTGGCAAATCTCTATATGGAGGAAGTCAAGAGTCGTGCCCTGAGTCCTTCACGGCAACTGCCCCCAGCAGTTGTTTAGGTATGTGAATGACATCTGGGTCAAAATTACAACACAGGAAGTGGAAGCTTTGACAGATCACATCAATGCAGAGGACAGCAACATCAAGTTAATTTGGAGGGGCAGCTGTGGATCAGGAGGTAGAACGGTCATCTACTAATCAGGAGGTCAGTGGTTCTTGGCAGTCCATATGCCGAAGCATCCTTGGTTCTGAACCCCTAAACTGCCCCCGATGCTGTGCCATCGGCATGTGAATTCATATGTAGCTTTGGATAAAAGTGTCTGCCAGAGGATTTGCGCAGTGCACACTGCAGATGACAGAAGACTCCCCATCAAAGTACACAGAAAATCCATTCACACAGATCAGTAGTTGCTCTTTGATTCTAATTATCAGATCCCGACACCACCAGGCTTAGAATGTGCCCACAAGGACAAAAGGGAAGGAGAAAGAGCAGGTATGGTTACCCAAACTGAGCCTTCATGAAGACCACAAAAAGACACAGAATAGAAAGATTAGAAAAGGACCATAAACAGAACAATTGTCATTGTGTGTCATTGTCATTGTCAAACTCAGGAGTGTTTTCAACAAGCACCACATCTCTGTGTACTTCAATCCCAGTAACACAGAGGCAGATGCTTGTCCACCAGCAGATGTTTGTCCACCCATAACGACTCACATGATAGCTGAGCTCAGAGACTGACTTTTTCTCACCACCCTTAACTGTGACTGACTTCCAGCACCATTGCCATTAATGTGGCATCATACAGTATAGTCTGACACAGTATTAAATCCCCCCCGTTCATCTCCATATATCCCTCCTTTTCTCTTCTCTCATCTCTCCATACTGTATCTCTCTCTTGCCCCTCTTTTTCCCCCTCTAGCCAATCCACTCTTTCCTGTTTTGCATCTTTAATGTTAAACGTGTGTGTGACAGAGAGAGAGAGAGGCAGAGAAATAGAGAGAGAGAGAGAGAGAGAGAGAGAGAGAGAGAGAGAGAGAGATTTTGTTTTACACCCTCCAAACACATCATAGCGTTGCCAATCCATACTTCACAGTGTAGTGCACTGTGTAAATGAGCATGCAAGTGTGTGTATGTGTGTCCTAGCAACATTAGCTATTCTATTTGACACATTCACACTGTAACAGAGCTTCTCTCCCTTTCGAGCCCTGGTGTGTCTCTCCTGCTCTACACATTTTGCTTAATACCTTTTTTCTCTCTACTTTATTTTGGCCCTGTTCTACACAAGGGCATGAAACAAAATTTTTGGCTCCCTGAGTTTGAGGAGGGCAAAAAAAACAGCCATCACCACACACACACACACACACACACACACACACACACACACACACACACACGCACACACAGGAATACATAATGCATCAAAGCAATGGTTTTCCCTCCAGTCAAAGCAAGATCTTTGAATGTAGTTCAGTGCCATCCCAGATACTACAGCCTTCTGCATAGGCTTCCATTTACTGGATTCTATTGGGAGACAGCCCACCGCTCAACCTACCAATGGCTGAATAGTAAATAGGAGAGTTTAAAGTCTGCAACTTCAGGTTGGCGAGTCTAGGGCAATCCAAATTTCCAGTTTTTTACACATTTGTGGAGGATTTTAGATGTCCCTCTTCCATCTCACACAACTTTTTGTTATTTTTATTTTTCCCATGATAACTTCCGGCATGTCGGGAACACCTACTGACTTTCTGGAAGAGTCAGCACATTATTCAGCCAACATGTTTCAGTGGGCCTGTCCTCGCTTTTTCACACAATGGATAACACATCGCCTAGACCACCAAATGGCTGAGTCATCATCAGTTAAACAATTTAGATGTTGATGCTGATTTAGATGTTTAGATGTTGTCATTATTACTCTTGTTATCATTCGACTTTTCTCTTTCTTTGGGCCTGAGCACCAGCTGGTTTGATGACCCTACTGTGATGCATGAGATTACTATTATTATCATTGTTATTATTAATAGAACCCTGTTTCTAAAAAAGTTGGGATGCTGTGTAAAATGTAAATAGAAACAGAATGTGATGATTTGCAAAACATCCAAACCCCATATTTAATTCAAAATAGCACAAACACAACATATCAAATGTTCAAACTGAAAAATTTCATTGTTTTTTGAGAATAAGATCTTCATTGAGAATTTGATGCCAGCAACACATTTCAAAACAGTTGGGACAGAGGAAATACAAGACTGGAAAATTTGTGAAATGCTAAAAGAAAACACCTGGTGGAACATCTCTCTCAATTAATTAACTGGCAAGAAGTTAGTAAAATGATTAGGTATAAAAAAAAATGGCATCCCAGAGAGGCTAAGTTTTTCTGAAGTAAAGATGAGACTCATTTAAGATGGCCTGAGGTTGAGTGGAAAACTGTCCTATGGTCTGACAAGTCAAAATTTGAAATTCTATTTGGAAATCATGCACATCGTGTCTCCCAGTCCACAGAGCAGAGGGACCATCCAGCTTGTTAACAGCACACAGCTCAAAAGTCTGTGTCTGTGACGATATGGGGGTGCATTAGTGTACATGTCATGGGTAACTTTATGTCAAACGGCGAGGCCATGGCAAGCCACTGAATTTTCAGGTTTTGCCATGAATCAGGCAATGATGTTTCACTTGACTGTACATCTGAACTTCCATCCAGACACCCTCTGCTACTGATGGTGGGGTAAATGGGGTACCTTTGAGAGCATAATTATTGAAATGCTGCAGTCTTTGTGATGAGGAAACAAGAATGTGATTGGTCTCACTCCTTTTATAAACAGAAACTAGCTTAAGTGACTTTGCTCAGCTTTGCCAAGCTTGATAGCTTCTTGTTGCTTGCAGCTTTAAATCTGGCTCATTGATCTGGACTTGCGTGTCCAGTTTCAGGTTAATTGGACTGCAACAAAGGATATGATTCTTGGGGGGATGATCAGGGGGTAGCACAGGAGGTCTCCAGTGAGTTTGATCAGGATTCCTCAAAGGAGTCTTGAGTAATGAGCATATATATGTAATAGGTCACGCCAGCTTGCACAAATAAACATGACACTACAGATTTTGGTTAATACTTGCTCCTGGAGCATCCACACTAAAATTGGTGAAAATCTGTCTAATGAGTTTTGATGTACAACTTTTTGGTATTTGTGGTTGCTAAATATTCTCCAGTTGCTCCAGAATGCTGCAGCATGTGTTGTCACAAAAACAAGTAAAATAAATCAAATTTCTCCGATATTCTCTGCACTGGCCCCCTTGTGAAAATTCAGAATAGAATTTAAAATCCATCTCCTGATTTGCAAAGCCAGAAATGGTCAGGTACCATCTTAACTTAAAGAGTTCATAGTACCTTATCACCCCACCAGAACACTGCATTCCCAAAGTTTCCTTTTTGTTAAAACTTATAGTTGGGCTGGCTCAGGCTTGCCTTGGGCCAACCCTTAGTTATGCTGCTATAGGATTATACTGTTAGGGGCCTTACAATGATACACCGAGCTCCTCTGTTCTCTCCCTATCCACCTGTATGCTTTAATATCCTACCAAGGCATGTTACTAGCTACTAATAGGTCCTGGAAATGTTTTGCGAACCAAACAGCAAATACTCCCACTGAATCCTGAATCCAAAAGGGGCAAGGCGAGAGATGTAGTCAGAGACACAAGACAAAGGTAGTTATCAGGGGTGCGGAGCAAAAATGAGGTCAGAGACAGGCAGGTTCAATACCGGGAAAGCAATCCGAAGAATAATGTTGGAGAGTCTTGCATGAAGGCGAAGAACAATCTATTGACAGGTGAGTGTGAGAGAGCCGCTTATCTAATGCACCGATTGAAGATGAGTCCCAGGTGTGTTCAGGTTGAATCTATTTTCAAGATACTTGCCAAAAAATAAAAGGGAGGCTCCCTTTGTTATCTGTTGCCAGATTGTCCTGATTCATTCGTGGCTTCCTTGTTCATTTCCAAGTGTGAGTACTCAGCGTTCGTCATTTTTCTACTTGTGAACTTCATCTTTTCTTTTGTTTGGACTGCCACTTAATGTGTGCTTTTTGTTTCAGTGCCTAACTGCCTCGTCAGCGTTTGTGCCTTGCCTCAATCCGTGTTACGGAGCTCCTTTTGTTTGTTAGTTTGTTTCCACTCAGTTTGAGTGCGCTTTCTTTTCATGTTTATTTTCCACTCCTTTTGTCGTTTCATCATTATTGTTAAAATAAATTCCTTTTGTTCAATTTTACTGAATCTTTGCTCTGCATACTTGAATCCTAAAGAATTAAAATTTAAAGGTTTTTCCAAACCTTAACAACATGATATGGAATGCTAGCTTTTAAACCACAACATTCACAACAAATACAAAGAAAGAGGAAGATTCACAAGCCTTGGTGCCAAGTTGTATTTGTAGGTTATGTAGGTAACAGGTTATTTTAATGTTAGAGGCCATATGTTTAGCTCCCTAGACTATCAGAAGACACAGTTACTAGCAGGGGTTGACACAAAACTTGATTCTCCATACAATTAATGAAGTACGGCAGTGAAGCCAATCTGAGTCAGTAACTTAATAATTTGGAACACTTAACCATGATGTAATGTTTTCCAGGTTATCAGTATATCATGGTGATTTTGTTTGTGAAGCATCCAAACACAACACAATACCCTAACTCATCTAGCTGGTGGAGGCCAGGGAGGAAGAGAACATTTGAATATTTACAATCCAACTGTTGGGGATACAGTTATATTATACCGTTTGGATTATATGCACACTACTTACTGACCAGGGGCAGTGACTTTGGTCAGCCTCCACTGGTTTGCCTGGTAACCACACCATGATAACATGATTTGGTGGCACCTTAAACTAATGCCATTAACAGCAAGTGTGTTTTTTACGACTACAAATCCACTCAAAGGGTAACTCAGGGAATCTGTCACTTATGTAGATCAGAAATGATGACGGGCAAGTGGTTTCTTGGCCTACAAGTTCACAAGTTGATTTGAGTTAATTTTAATTTAATTTAATTTAATTTAATTTAATTTAATGAGGTTTACTTTCACATAGCAGAAAGAAATCCAAGTGCAGAATATTGGCTTTATTATGAAACCTGGGGCACTTTCCACAACCATCCTACATTTATACAAATCTATTTATCGGGTTTTGATTTAATCACAACAGCGGCTACAAACAAGGCATTTTTTAAGGGATTTTTGGTATATACAGTACTGTGCAAAAGTTTAAGGCAGGTGTAAAAAAATGGTGTAAACTAAGAATGCTTTCAAAAATGTAAGTCTTAATAGTTTATTTTCATACATTAACAAAATGCAGTGAATGAAAAGGAGAGAACAAATTAAATTGAATCAAATATTTGGTGTGACCACCCTTTGCCTTCAGAACAGCATCAATTCTAGGTACACTTGCACCAAGTTTTTGAAGGAACTCGGCTGGTAGGTTCTTTCAAACATCTTGGAGAACTAACCACACATCTTCTGTGGATATAGGCTTCCTCAAATCCTTGTCTCTTGTATGTTTGGGTCGTTGTCCTGCTGCCGAATAAATTTGGGCCAATCATACGCCTCCTTGATGGTATTGCATGATGGATAAGTATCTGGCTGTATTTCTCTCGCAAATATTTCAAATTTTGACTCATCAGTCCGGAGTACCTGCTGCCATTTTTCTGCACCCCAGTTCCTATGTTTTTGTGCATACAGTGGTGGAAAAAAGTTTTCGGACACCCTTAAAATTTTACACAATCTCAAATATTATCATGAAATATTTGTGGAAAAATCTTTTTTGTGTTTCAAAAGGTGTGGCTGCATTAGACAGACACAAACAAATACAAATGATATTTTTTTTGTTTATTGTTTACAAGAAAAACTAACAAAACTAAATTCTTGACAGTTTCAATATGTCAGTTCTCAACATTGTCGGTGTCAAAGTCAACAAATAACAGAGAATGTGTTCAAAACTGAACAAAAAATAAATAAACCATCACATCATCAAATTAATATTTAGTAGTCTTGCTATTAGCAAGCAGTAGAGCTCTAATCCTGGCTGGCATGTTCCCCATGAGCCTTTCACACTGTTGACGGGTAATCTTGTCCCATTCTTCTTGAATTACTGCTTTTAATTCTTCTAAATTCTTTGGTTTACGCTTTGAAACAGACCTTTTGATAATCCACTACAGATTTTCAATGGGGCTCATGTCCGGGGATTGAGCTGGCCACTCTAAGATCTGGACACTGTGCTCCTGCAGCCAAGTTCTACTGGCCCTGGATGTGTGGCAAGGGGCATTATCTTGATGAAACATCAAGTTTTGACCTCTGAACAGTGCACATGCAGAAGGGAGCATGTGGGTTTCGAGGATGGCTCAATACTTGGCAGAGTTCAATGTGCCATCACAGACAGTGAGATGACCAACACCAGCAGCACTCATGCATCCCCAAACCATGATACTGCCTCCACCATGCTTGACAGTAGGTACTGTACATGCTGGAGATAATGCTTCGCCTGGCCTTCTGCGTATCCTCACATTAGCAGGAGGAAGATAAAGCTGGAAACTGGACTCATCTGACCACAGAATCTTCTTCCAGTTCCTGGCTGTCCACTTCTTGTGTGCTTGGGCCCAACGACGCCGGGCTAACCTCTGTCTCTCATTGATCAGGGGCTTCTTGACAGCCTTGTAGGACCTTAAGCCATGATCTAAAAGTCGGCCACGTACAGTGCGGGTGGAACACTGGACACCAGTTTGGTTTGACCACTGCTGCCGAAGCTCCTGTGATGTCATTCGGCGGTTTTCCCTGCACATGCAGGGAGGGGTGCGGTCATTTCTTGCTGAAGAAACCCTTGGATGCCCAGATCTTTGTTTGTCTTCCAAGCTGTTGGTTTGTCTGTATTTCTGCAGAGTGTATCCAACTGCTGAAGGACTGCATCTGCACTTCCTGGCTATCTCGCGGCAGCAGCTGTACCCTTCCTGGCTGAGAATCTGTACCTTCAGGCGTGTTTCCTGCATTAGGTTCCTTGTTTTAGCCATTTTTGTCTCTGAAGAACTTTCAAATGTGCTGGCTTTATATAGACATGAAGCACCGCAACAAAAATTGTGTCTTTTAATAAAAAGCACGACCTTCATTAGTGGATCACTGGTACCAAAATGACCCAATACTCAAAATTTCTTTTGTATTTTTATGGAGCCAATCAATTTTTAATTTTTAATGGCTTGTTTAGGATTTGTTTAGGATTTGTTGGCTGTGACTGTACTAAAAGAAATTGCACTTAAAGACCTAAGAGTGATTCTTAATGCAATATTTCACAAATGCATGGGGTGTCCGAAAACTTTTTTCCACCACTGTAGTTGAGTCACTTGCCTTGTTTCCATATTGGAGGTATGGCTTTTTGGCTGCAACTCTTCCATGAAGACCACTTCTGGCCAGACTTCTCCAGACAGTAGATTGGTGTACCTGGGTCCTACTGGTTTCTGCCAGTTCTGAGCTGATGGCTGCTGGATATCTTCCGATTTCAAAGGGAAATAGGCTTGATGTGTTTTTCATCTGCTGCACTAAGTTTCCTTGGCCGACCACTGTGTCTATGACCCTCAACGTTGCCCGTTTTTTTGTGCTTCTTCAAAAGAGCATGAACAGCACATCTTGAAACCCCAGTCTGCTTTGAAATCTTTGTCTGGGAGAGACTTTGCTGATACAGTATAACTACCTTGTGTCTTGTTGCTGTGCTCAGTCTTGCCATGGTGTATGACCTGTGACATGAAACTGTCTTCCACAACCTCACCTTGGTAGCAGAGTTTGGCTGTTCCTCACCCAGTTTTAAGCCTCATGCACAGCTGTTTCTGTGTCAGTTAATGACTGTGTTTCAACCTGCATGTGAAATTGATGATCATGAGCAACTGTCTTCTATAATTGGTTGATTATACACCTGACTATAATCCTAAAAAAATCCCTGACTTTGTACAAGTGTACCTATAAGAATTGTTGCTGGTTTGAAGGCAAAGGGTAGTAACACCAAATATTGATTTGATTTAGATTTTTCTTTTGTTCGCTTACTTTGCATTTTGTAAATTGATAAAAAAAAAGAAGAAGCAATTATTATTTCTATTTTTAAAAGCATTCTAGGTTTACAGCATTTTTTTCACATCTGACTAAAACTTTTGCACAATACTGTATATATTTGAATTTTATTATAAATATAATTTGCTCATAATGAGCAGGTGGCATAGCAGCCATACGAATTTGTGTGTGGACGGGTGAATGCAGACTTGTGTTGTGAAATGTCTTTGAGTGGTCATCAGACTAGAAAAGCGCTATACAAATAGAATCCATTTACCATTTACCATTTCCTCACTACAAAGCTGATTCTTATACTTCCTGGGACAAAATTACATGAATATATTCATATATAAGATTATGATAAAGAAAACATCATAGTAACATCATGGTGCCCATATCATGCAGTAGTTAGTAAGCAGTTAGTCTGACCACAGTACTTGTATGTTATTTTTTCTTCTTCTATTGGAACGGTAAATAGGCACACAGACATCCACACTTCATTTATACACAGATACACGCCCACTCACACAGCAGAAACATAAAAGAAACGAATATTCCACGCACACTGCAGCTTGCTAAAATATACAAACACAAATTCATACAGTATATGCACGTCATCATATATACACACCCACATCAAACATTCTTTATCTACTAGGAGTAAATAACCAAAGCAGTTGGTTGCATGTGGGAAGCTGTTTTTTCATGTTGCTTTTAATGTAGTCTCACATGGCCAGACCTAACTCACCACACTTCATACTGCAACAGAAGCTAAGCTGAATTTGTTGTTACAGGAAAGCCCCCTCCGTCTGCCATGTCAGTATGTGGAACTGTTGCAGACCTGACAATCCTCCAGTTTTTCCCGGGATTAGTCCCACTGTTTGAATATTTTCCTGTAAATCTCCTTTATTTTTAACCTTTACTTTTTTTTAAAAAAAAAAAAAAAAAAAAAAAAGGTTGGCTCAGAAGGCATATTTGCATATTTGATGTGTTTGTACAATCCCTTCTGGTACAGCAGGTTGCAGTATGTAGAACATTAGGTGTGACATCTGTTGACAAGAAGTCAATCATTCAAATGGTATGTGCCAAAATAAGACAAGAAGAGGAACAACAACACGAAAGATGAACGTGAGAGGAATGGAGTACCCGCTAAACAGGCTAAAGGTCTGTGCAAGTCTCACCAAATGGGAGGAAGCTTAGCCGTACGTTGGTCAAAGTCATGCTTTTTGTAAAATATGCCATACAAATTTCAGTGTATCATGTGGAGAGAAAGGCGACCTGTGCCAGTATGACAAATCTGCCCAGCATAAGCCTGCCCAAGAGGCACAGAAACATGCCCCTCCAATGATTGTATTTATATTATCTTTCCCATCCATTTTTGTAATCACCCTCTACTACCAATTATCTCACTTGCCAGTAGCATCTGTCAAAATCACAACTGAAGCATAATGTGTAAGTGATGTGTATATGTCCTCCAAGTAATACATGAATAGTGCTGACTTTATATGGCCTTTTGTGTTTTCATTTATACAAGGCAGGAATTTTCTCAGCATTTCACTTTCAACTATGTATCTGATTCTGACTACACAGGGGTGGCTGTAACACAGGGGGTAGAGCGGTCGTCAATCTATCAGAAAGTCTGTGGTTCGAGCCCTGACCTCAGCAGTCTACATGCCTAAGTATCCTCGGGTAAGACACTGAAGCCCAGATTGCCCCCGATGCTCACTGTGTGTGAGTGCATGTGAATGGTTAATGCTCGTAATGAGCAGGTGGTTTAGCCAACATCATACGAATATGTGTGAATAGGTGAATGCAGACTTGTGTTGTTAAAGCACTTTGAGTGGTCATCAGACTAGACGTCTAGAAAAGTGCTATATAAATCCAGTCCATTTACAATCTAAATAATTGGAGTGAACTAGTTAAGCCAATCTTTGGAGCTCTGATATTTTCAAGTGTGAAGATTTTAGGATTCACTGTGTGTGCCCCTGTGTAAATGTATGGTATGGACAGTGGTAAGGGTGGGACAGCCCAGGGGGAGACACTGGAAAATTCCCCTTATATTGAAATCCCAATGTTGACAGGTATGCTGTTGCTGATGTATGTAAATGAATTCAATAGACATGTCCTGTAGTACAGTTACTGTTGTACTTATATAACATACTTTAAGTTTTCTGCCAAATAAATGCTGCTGAGATGCCCCTTGTCTAACTCTGAGAATGGATCACATAACATTTACTAATCTATCATGGGGCAGGTTACTTCTTCCAAAACACATGTGGGCCGATACCTGAAATTTCATTCTTATCTGGAGCCAATAAGCACATAAAAGAATGTGGGAGGGGGAGGGGAGGGGAGGAAGAGGGAGAATGTTACATCAACCCCCTGATGTTTTATCTGGAACTCTGAGCTGTCAATCACTCTATCATGAAAAATGTGAAAAAAGTGTTGTTGGTTTTTTTGGTAACCAAGTCTCTGGCAGCATGAAGAGCTGGCAAATACATGTAAATACAACATATAAAAAATAATTAATTAATAAGTAGTCAGTTTATATACTTTGGATTAATGTCACTCATAATTTCAAGCCTTGTTGCTTTTATATTTCACAACATGGATGTGATGAGGAAAAGAAGAGATGAAAATAGTAAAAGAGAAAAGCAGGGCAAATAGAAGGAAGGGCTTTGTTTTTTCCTCTTCACTCCCTCAGAGAAAGCTAATGCCCTTGTTGTTTGGATTTGGATTTCCATAAACAACATAACCTTCCACCATTTAGATATGGTGATAGAACATAAAAATATATTCTGACTGATGTTTTCAACACTATATTAATTATTTCTCACGCAAGAGCAGTTTATCACTTTATGTTATCACAATGTTCCATAATTAGTATATTGACAAGAAACTTGTTTTTATTTGTTCATATTTACTTACTAATCTATTTCTGTATGAAATTGTTTTGTTGGTTTGTTTTTACATTTTCTTAACATTGATGAAAAGAATGTTTCACATATGCATTCTTTAGCAAATTGCATCATAATGCTTCACTATGTATGTAGTGAGGGGTAAGATGCCCAGTCAAACTCACTTTACCTACCTTTTTAAGACCGTATAAATCCCAATGACAAGCATTCATTCCAACATATTTGCAGGACTATGTATCTGCCCAATTGCACATGACAGTGTCACATGTTAAAAAGCCCAAATTATTGGCTTATTTTGTTTCTTTAACTGGTTATTATAGCCTTTTCCGGGGTTATACTTAACCTACCCTCATTTATTTAACACGAACATGCATTAACAATATATGATCAAAGTCTCAATAACAACTGTCCTCGTGTCTGTGTACGAAATTAAAGCCTTTCACTCACCATTGAAGTTCCAGAAGGGCTGAAGCCCCGCAACTCCGTTACTGTCGTTACTCATGTTGCATGGCGGATCACCGAAAACTGAGACTTCTCTCCGTTATTTCTCCGCGTTCTATCTTCTCCACTTTCCTTTCTTCAAGTTCTCCACCAGCTGTCGCATCAAAATTCGTCGATAGTCCTTTTTTAATGCTATATCTGTTATTTCTTTATTTTACCCCCCCCACCCCACCCCCATCCCTCCTCCTCTTCCGCTGTGTACCGGAGAATCAGAGTTCACTCTACCTTGATGATCCTTTGCCTCTGTTATGAATTCTCTTTCTGGTATGGCATCAACCAGTTTGTATATCGCAGTTTTCAGGGGCTATATGCTGTATCAGTTAGTCGGGTTGTCATTGGGATTTATAATAAAAACACATCATAAAATCAGCAGCAATCAACCACTTATACTTCTTAATTACGAAAAAGAAAATCTATGGCGCGGTTTCTCGCGCACCACAAAGCGTCTCGTTCATTCAAAGATTCAAAGCGAGCGAGCGAGCGAGCGAGAGAGAGAGAGAGAGAGAGAGAGAGAGAGAGAGACAGAGACAGAGAGACAGAGACTTGTGATGTCATTTTCCTCAGCCAATCCTTAATGACTGAATCTCTATCTTAGCCACTCAACATTTACGTCTTGGCAGTGCTGGTATTCTAAACACATAGTTACTATACTGATGTACTTTTGCTCAAAATCACACAAGTCAATACAAAAAATCTTTTAATTGCAGTTCTCTCTGCAACACTGGCAATTAACCAGAGACACCAGAGATGAGAGGGACATACTGTTGACAGTGTTACCCTGGATAATGAATGCACTGTAAAGCCAAATAAGTTCATTGTACTCAAAACTTTTGTTGAAACCAATTATCTAAGAAAAATTGAGTATGCAGAATATAGTTTTTGTTACTTAATCAATCATAATTGGAGCTTGAAACATTATAAACCACAAATAAATACTCTTTCAACAACTGGCTGAAAACAGCTAAAACAAAAAAGCACCCCTCTCTCACACAGAGCAAAGTTATCTAAGAGGACTGGGTGATAGTCATCTAAAACACTTGAAAAAGGTTTCACTCAAAATCAGTTTTTAAAAAGCTTTTTATCATGCTATTTTTTTTCCTTCACCTTGCCCTAGTGCTAAGACAGCTCACTTGAAAGAAATCAAACTTTATATAAAATAACAAATTGACATTACCTTTTCACAAGGCGTAAACGATCATGATCAGAGCTTGAAACTCCTACTACGTTAACAACAGTTAAGTATCATAGGGAAAGCTCTTTCTAACATTAGGCTGAACATGGCATTTGGTGGAACAATCTGTAATAATTTTGATGCTGGAATAATTCAGTCATTATAAAGCTACGATGTAAAAAATTCCCAACATTCAGCTTTTTAACAGTGAAATTTCCAGTGAAATAAGCAGAAAATCTTAGTTTCGGTTTCACAAATTTGCAATATTTTACATCTCCTGACAACTACAAGTGTAACTGTACACAGTTCACAGTTCAGTATGTTGTGGTTGTACTGTCATAGTTCAGTAAATTTTTAGTCCAGCAAAGAAAATAAGTGATAAAAATTCCATAATATTTTTTCTTATTTTCAAAATATTAGAAAATATTCAAAAGTGCTTCATTTGCCATAATTCTTTTTTAAAGGCACCCATAGTACATACTCTTAATAAGAAAAGACCCTGAGCTGCTTACTTTCACACATAAAATGAATAAATAAAAAATGTCTATTTACATTACTGCAGCATATTCACAATTAAATTAAATTCACTATTAAAGCCAGGAGTGCAAGGTGATGCTTTTTGACTTCCCTAGTGCTTTCAACACAATCCAACCAGCACTGCTAAGGGGGAAGCTGGAAGGAGTGGGAGTAGACCGCCACCTGGTTGAGTGGACCATGAACTACCTCACTAATAGATCACAGTATGTGAGGCTTTGTTACTGTGGGTCTGATGTAGTGGTTTGCAGTATGGGGGTACAGTGCGCTCTCCTTTCCTCTTCACCCTCTACACATCAGACTTCAGACACAATACCAACAGCTGTCACATCCAGAAGTTCTTTGATGATACAGCCATCATTGGATGTGTATCACATGGGAATGAACTGGAACACAGTATATCACCAATTTTGTCAGCTGATGTGGACTGAACCACCTGTACATAAACGGTAGCAAGACAAAAGAGATGATGATAGATTTCAACAGGAATGTGTCACAGATTAGACTGATCAGCATCCAGGGTTTGGACATTGAGATTGTGGACGTGTACACCTGATGCAGATGTCTACATCTGCATCAGATGTCTGCATCTGCATCTGCTGAGAAGACTTGCTTTGGAAGCAGCTCCTTCAGTAACAGACTGCTGCATCCAGCAAGATGCAAGAACAAGAAGCCTTTGAACAGCCCCTAGTTAAGCGGCTGTATGTGTAGACTGTTGAGGGACCTCCCATGGTGTGCTGAACACCTCTCTCCTCCTCTCTCTACTGCCTATTCCCTACAGACACTATCTGTATGAATTCATGTTACTAACCTGGCCTCTGCCAGGAAAGCACAAGGGCTCCTTTAAAAAGAGTACTAGATGTTCAATTTCAATGCCATATGTCAGAACAAAAGCGAGGGTCTGGTTAAAACAATGAGTGTGTTTATATACACTCTGACAGAACCAATTGACTCTATTGAGATAAAAACAGCATGAAGGCTATCATTAGACATATCCACATGAATATTAAAATCACTTAAAATAAAGGATGATCTGACTTAAGACTAAACTTGATTAAAAACTGAGATAAGTGTGGTTTAAAT
This sequence comes from Chaetodon trifasciatus, assembly GCA_037975065.1. Classification (NCBI taxonomy): domain Eukaryota; kingdom Metazoa; phylum Chordata; class Actinopteri; order Chaetodontiformes; family Chaetodontidae; genus Chaetodon; species Chaetodon trifasciatus. Next base: position 1,864,908 of record JBBMOE010000073.1, read on the forward strand.
TCTAAATATGGACCAGGAGCTGTAACAAATAAAATTGGTTGTATTACTTTTCCAGGTTTGGTGTGAAAGACTAAACAAGATTGATGACTGTCCCTGGCCAATGGTGACATGCAGCTAAACCTGTCAGAGAAACAGAGGTTTGTGTGTGGCAAAGAGAGAGTGGAGGAAGTGGTAGAATATTGTAGTGTGGGTAAGGTCAAGTAGGGAATCACACATTACATTTTAATATTAACAGGGTCGACTGACAGACTGAGATAATGTTATGTGCGGTGATGGTAATTAGGACTCAAACACAGAATCAGAAGCGGAGTGACTGGTTAACAATTTATTGCACAACAGTGGTCTTCCAGGTAGTCAGGTGAATGGTGAGAGTGAGTGTTCTGTGAGTGGCGAGGAAGGTACAGGATCCAGGGGTGATGAGTGGATCCAGAGGAAGTTGCTGAGATCAGTGTACAGGTGGATGAACCTTGGCTGGGCGGGATGACACGTGGTGGTGAGGCACTGGTTAGAAATACTGGTGGCAGTTGCGGGCTTGAGGCTGGGGGCTGAGTGAGGTCGAGTGGTGAAGTGGCAGGGACGCTGGTGCTGGAAGCTGGTAGCGGGAACAGGCAGACTCTCTGTGGAGGCGACGAACAAAAGAACACATGAGATTTTACAAGGATGACAAACTCTATCTCATACAAGGTTAGATAGTATCACAAGAGAACACGTAGGGTAGCCAACTATACCACTGAGGGGTGGAAATAATCTGGCGACGATTCCTCCGCTGTTCGCCATCTTTATCTCATCCGGGATTGTGATTGGGCCCAGCTGTGTCAGGGCCAGCTCCTAAACCCCGCCCAACCTCCGCCGAAAGAGGACAAACGAAAAACAAGCCCCACACAACTACACAGACAACCAAAAACACATATGCATCACAAATCACCACAGATAACTTGCCATGAAGAGTAAGCTGTTGCAATCCTGTTGACCATACATTTAAAATTTTTGGTAAAGCAGAGGATGTTTGCAATGTAAGGTTTATTCAATTAACCTTCCAAGGACAGAATGTAGCCTCATGTTGATTTCCAGGGGTTAAATGGCATAACAGTTAAAAACAAGTATCCATTACCCCTGATTAATTCTGCCTTTGAATCCTTACAGGAGTCTACCATCTTCACTAAGCTTGACCCCCACAACGCATACCATCTCGTTCACATCAAGTAGGGCAACAAGTGGAAGACTATTTTCAATACCCCCTTAGGACATTTGAGTACCTTGTTCTTCGGACTCACTAATTCCCCTCCTGCTTTCCAGGCATTAATCAACAATGTTCTCCGTGACTTTCTGAATCAGTTTGTTTTTGTTTACCTGGATGACATTCTTATTTTCTCCCGTTCTGCCTGTGAACACGTACTCCATGTCCGCCAAGCACTCAGTCACCTACTGGAGAACAAAATGTTTGTCAAAGCAGAAAAATGTGAGTTCCATAGTGAAGCTGTTTCCTTTCTAGGATTCTTTATTCAGGAGGGAAGTCTCAAGGCCAACCCGGAGAAGGTGAAAGCAGTGGAGCAGTGACCAGTCCCGGAGACCTGGAAGGAGTTGCAGCGATTTCTGGGGTTCACTAACTTCTACCGAAGGTTTGTCCAGGACTATTGTAAAATTGCTTTACATTGACAATGCTAACTTCTTTCAAAGTGAAGTTCAGTTGGTCAACAGAGGCAAACACTTCCTTCTGTAAATTCAAGGGACTCTTCACCACAGCTCTGGTTCTGGTTCAACCAAACTCGGAGAGACAATTTATTGTGGAAGTAGATGCTTCTGACACAGGGGTTGGGGCAGTCCGTTTTCTTTAAGATGGTGGCACATGCGGACGCAGTGGCTCCTCTCTGTCCCAATTATGTGGTGTGTACATGTCTGTCTTTGTCAGTGTGCCCAAGTGATTTTATGTTTTTGTTGCATTTGTCTGTCCCAACATACAGCCGTGGGACTCTTTTTGACATCGGCAACACAACAATCTGTAAGTTAAACCTAGCACACGCTAAGGAGTTACTCGACCTTGGCCTACTCCGGTGGCCCGCTTCGACATCAACCCCCACTACTGCAGTGCACCTGCAGAGGAAGCGCCGCAGGCGTTGCAAGAGGAGGCGGAAGCGAGGTAAGCGTGGGGGTATCCGGCAGTGGCGAACCGTGAGCACTACAGCTGGGCCTTCACCTCAGCCCTCACTGCCAAGAAAAGAAATCATCGCGGAAAAAAAGAAACAGTACAATGAATTGAAAGCGTTCAACAACTGCAATCCTTTAATTAACGATGACAAGAATGTAAACAAATAGACCATAACATCAATAATATTCTCCGCAACAAGAAACATTGTCAACAGTACCTTCATAAAACTGGAGGCTACATTAAATAAACATAAGCCAAAATCTGGAAATATAAAATGAGGTAACCCAGAACGTGACACTGCTGACACCGACACCGAGGCTTCATCACCATGGACAGCGCTATAAATCACGGCGCACAGCAAGCCATACACACATTGACAAATAAATTCACGAGCATCGTCAAACTATACAATTTCAAATGCACAATATAGAAAAAGTTACACAAAGCTGGTAGCTGGAGTTTTTTTTAAGTTGAATTGAAGTGCAAATACCTCTCCATGCGCAATTACGCACGGCGCAATGAATACTTATGTCAAAAGTCACAATTTTCATAGGTTCCACTACACCTCCTTAATTCTCGGAAAGGGACAGAAAGGGGGGAGCCATGGGGGGAATAAAAACCCTCTAAAAAACAAAAGTCCAACCACACACTTCTGATAAGTTTGATAAGTTTACATATTGAATAAATTAAAGGCAAAGGAATTAAAGGCGCAAATTGCGCTGGATTTTTTTGCAGACAACCTCCGCAATAAATACAAATTACTGAATGTCCACTTGGCCCGAATTAATCACTTGAAATAATAATCAAGGTGGCTTGCAACATAGGCCTACCTTACATGAAAACAAAATCCATTCGTCGGTCTTTCTTTGTGAAGTGGGTGATGGCAGCGTCATAAAGTTTGTCCTTTGACTTGAGCTCCAAAAGAAGTCTTTTTTCTATGGACATCAGTGCCAAAGCTCCCAGGCGATCCTGTCCAGTACTGTTTCTGGCGTGCGTCTTGATGCGCTTCAGAGCCGAGAAAGAGCGCTCCACAGAGGAAGTGGACACGGGAATGGTCAGCACCAGACAGGTGAGATGATACAGCTGCGGCATGCTCTCAGTCAGCTCTTTAAGTGTCAGAAAGTGCAGCAGGTCTGATGGGCTCCTTGCCTCAAAGTTTGCCATGTTGTACATGACTGTCAGTTCGGTCTTGAGCCTGGGGAGGTCAAAGTGCAGCCCGTAGTTTTCAGCGAGGCTCTGAAACGCAGAGCTGGGGAAGTTTTCTCTGTATGAGGCAAACTTCTTGGGGTCCAGAAGGGCAAGGAACATCAGTTTTTCATGATCCTTGAACCTGTTCCTCAGCTGAGTGAGAATGTTGTCCAGGATTTCACTGTGCAGCTGCTGGTAGGCTGTGCGCACGTCTCCAACTCTCCATGCCCTGCGTCCGCTGGGAGCCCCGACTTCGCGCACCGTGTCCTCATAGATGGAGTCAAATTTGGCCTTTTCTCTCTCTGTGGTGCTGCAAAAGTCGTCAATGCTGGACAAACAGAACTGCATGTCATACTCCTTATTCTGCAAGATCCCAAAGAGCACGTCGGAGTAGGCAAACACTGAGTTGAATGTGGCGAGGAGAAAGCAGAACTCGAAGCCCGTCAGCAGTGCCATGTATCCATCAGCGCTGTGCACAGCATCATCATCAAAATCATTGTGGTTGTCCACAATGAATTCAAAGAGCTCCAATAGTTCTTCTCTCCGCTCATACACAGTGCAAACCAAACATGATGAAAAGTTCCACCGTGTTGGAGTCACTCTGGGCAGTCTCCGCTGGCATATTTCATCCAGGAGCTTCGTGCGTTTGGCTGACTTTGAGAAAAAGGCCGCGAGGCCACTGAGGTGTGAGAAAAAAATTTTGCACTCTTTGATTTTAGCAGCACTTTGAGACATGACGAGGTTCAGAGAGTGCGCATAACAGTGAACGAAGAGAGCTTGTGGTATTTTTTCCTTTATTTTGGCTTGGACCTCATTCAGTCCAGATGCCATGACTGCAGCTCCATCGTAACACTGCGCAATGACCTTGTTGGTGCAGGCACAGTCCTCCAGAAACTCCAAAACTTGTCCAGCTATGGCTTCTGCGTGCTTATCACCACTGACATCACCAAACTGGAAAAAGCGCTCCTTCACACCACCGTCAGTCGTGTAACGCAGGACATATGACATCTGAGCGGTGTTACTTACGTCAGTTGTCTCGTCTACCATAACGGAGACAAAAGGCGTGTTCCTCACCTCCTCCCTCATTGCCTCGGTCATTACATCCGCCACAGACTGAATCAGGTCATTCTGAATTTTGCTGGAGGTGCCGATGAAAACAGTGGCCAAATCCAGATGACAGCGCAGAGGGCTGTCATACTCCGCCAGAAACTCCAGTAACTCCAAGTAGTTCCCCTTGTTTTCAGAAGCTTTACCTTCATCATGTCCTCGAAATGCCAGCTCTTGCTTTCCAAGAAATGTGACCACATTGATGAGACGTTTCAGGATCTCTCTGTTCTGCCTGACTTTGTTGTTGTGGGCCGAAATATGATTACGGCGCTGTTCATCTAGCTGAAGATCAACTCTTGTGTCCCCAAAAGTTTTCAAACTGACCGTTGCTTGCAGGTGTGCCGCAGAATCTTGATGTCGGTGGGCTGATTTTGTCAGATTTGTAAGGCTCACAAATCCGCCGCTGACCCAGGTGGATGACCTGTCAGTTGTAAAAAGCAAACAACTCCAGCAGTACAGTCTGTTCGTTTTCTTACAGCCCGTCATCCATGGATATCGCTGATAATTTTCGGTCTTGAAATGCCTTTCCACTTTATTAACCTTTTCTTTTAATTCCAGTTCTGGAGTTGGTCTTCCGTTTTTTATTATTTTAAGTTTTTCTGTGAAAGGCCGCCTTGAAAAAGGCGATGCTAACAAGCTAGCCACAACTTCGTTCTCGTCTTCCGCCATTTAATTGTCTCTCACCGCTCTCACCACTCTGCCCGCCTTTCGGACTTCACGAAGGCCTATGATCTTTTGTTTTTGTCCCGCCCACTTAAAATCAAACCGTGATTGGTCAATTTTCCCATCACTCTCCAAACCAAAACACATAGCTTGGCCTTCCCCTGGATTCATGAAGTCCTAACCAATTAATGAGCCAGCTAACCGGGCTTTGATAGAGACGGAAGATTCTGATTGGATAATATGTTTCAGGACAGTAACCCTTTCATTGCTGATGTGAACTTGACAGTAAACTTCACTTTAGAACATAGATTAGAGAAAATGTATTAATGTATTGTATTAAATTAAATTAGATAAATTATACATAATAATTTAATACTTTTATTTTTTGGTCCAGATTTTTTTAAGGCCTTCTCTGAAGGCGTAGAAGGCCCTGAAGGTTCCGCGGATACTATCCGGGCAAGGCTAGTGGCGAATCCACACAAGCTGGCTATACCATCTATCGTACTCGCCAATGTACGCTCCTTGGAAAATACAAACTGGACTATATACACCTTCTGAGATCGACCCAGCAGACCATGAGAGAGTGCTGTGTTTTTGTTTTTATGGAAACATGGCTCAACAATAGCATACCAGCTAACATGCTACTGAGCAGACAGAGCCCTCACTGAAGGAAGTAAGATCCGCAGCGGCGGGGTCTGTGTTTACATCAAGGATGTCAAGACACTGTGGTGATTTATAGACACTGTTCACACCTCGTGGAGGTTAGGATCATCAAGTGCTGGCCTTTCTATCTACCGAGGGAGTTTTCGGCCATCCTGCTAGTTGCAGTCTACATCCTTCCCTGCTGCAACAACAATGATAGAGACAAGGCACTGAGTGAACTGTACAGCGCCATCAGTGACCAGCAGACAGTCCATCCAGAGGGACTTTTCATTGTGGCTGGAGATTTCAACTATGCAAATCTCAAAACAGTGTTTCCTTAGTTGTACCAACACATTGACTTTCCAACACAGGGAAACAACACATTGGACCTGGTTTACACAACGCTGAGAGGAGCATACAAGACCTTACCCCTCCCCCATCTCAGTGCTTCAGACCACATCACTGTGATGCTAATGCCAGCATACAGGTCGAAGGTCAAAGTCACCAGACCAGTCCAGAAGCAGGTAGCAGGTGTGGCCAGAGGGTGCTTCCTCAGCACTTCAGGACTGTTTAACACCACAGACTGGGACATGTGTAAGCAGGCAGCCACCTACAACCACAAGAGTACCACCATTGTCCCTGTTCCAAAGAAGGCTTCTCCATCCTGCCTCAATGACTACCGCCCTGTGGCACTGACCCCCATGATCATGAAGTGCTTCAAGTGTTAGTCATGCACCATATCAAATCTGTCCTCCCTCCCTCCCTGGACCCCTACCAATTTGCATATCTGGCCAACCGGTCCACTGATGATGTAATCTCCACCACCCTCCACTCAGCTCTCACCCACCTGGACAATAAGGACTCATACATGAGGATGCTGTTCTTAGACTTTAGTTGAGCTTTCAACACAATCACCCCCCAGCAGCTGATACAGAAACTGGACTGTCTAGGACTAAACACCTCACTCTACAACTGGATGTTGGACTTCCTGACCACCACAGGCAGTCCGGGTTGGCAGCAACGCATCCAGCACCATCATGCTGAACACAGGGGCCCCCCAAGGATGCGTGCTCAGCCCCCTCCTCTTCACCCTGCTGACTCATGACTGCACACCAACACACAACACCAACCTCTTCATCAAATTTGCGGACGACACTACTGTCCACGATGAGTCAAACTACAGGGACGAGGTGAGCCAACTGGCTGCATGGTGCAGAGACAACAATTTCTCTCTCAATGTGGAGAAGACGAAGGAGGTTATTGTCGACTTCTGGAGAGCCTCCACCCAGCACACACCACTGACAATCAAAGGTGTTGCTGTGGAGAGAGAGAGGAGCACCAAGCTCCTGGGCGTGCACCTCACTGAGGACTTCTCCTGGAGCAGCAACACCTCTTCACTGGCCAGGAAAGCCCAGCAGCGCCTCTACTTCCTCCACAGACTGAAAAAGCCAGAGCACCAGTCCCCATCATGCACACCTTCTACCGTGGAACACCGAGAGCATCCTGACCAGCTGCATCACTGTGTGGTACGGCGGCTGCACTGTATCCTGCCAGAAGACCCTGCTGCACATAGTAAGAGCAGTTGAGAGGATCATAGGTGCCCCCCTCACCTCCCTCCAAGACATTTACAGCACACGTCTGGCCTGCAAAGCACTCAGCATTGTGGGTGACTCCACCCATCCAACCCACTGCATCTTCAGCCTCCTGCCCTCTGGGAGAGACAGCTTCATTCAGCAGGCCATCAGGATGCTGAACTCCCCCCCAGCTTTCCTCCTCCTTCCTTCCCTGCACTCTGCTCCCACAAACTCAGGACACTGATCCCCCACCCCCAACTCCCACCACCGTCAGCACCACCATGCACAAACCAAACTGTACCAGCCACTTTACAAACTCAAAAACTCTTTTACAAACCAAAATTGCACTATGTACAGTCAATTGCTGTACACAATCTGTCTACAAGCTGTACCGTTTTTATTTTTGATATACATTTCACACTGTTTGTACTATTCATATTCATATTCAGATATTTTTCCTAGATCTTTTTAACTTGTATATATTTGTTTTATATTTTTTTATTTTATATTTATTGCTGTTTNTATACTGTATGTACTGTGTTATTTCTAGATTTACACCCCCAGGTTTCTGCTGAGGGTCTTTGTAGCACCCTGTAATGGAGAAAAAACTTCACTCTTACAGAGGTCAGTTTGAAGTCCTGTCTGTGAGGGCAACATTTAAGTTACTTTCGTGGAAGACTGACTTGAGTCTATATGGAAATTATCAACTGCGCGATTAGTTGTTCCTTGACTGTACTACATAATTTATTGAACAATTTAAACTGTTACAGAACCATCTAGGATTATATAAATGTATGCAAAATGAATATTAATTTTTCTAAAAAAAATAACTTCTCAGTGAACCATGTCAGTACTTCTCAGAGCCCTGGTGTGAGAATCCATATCCCAGTTTAAGCATGACCACTTCTGGCAAACAAGTTTGGTAGAAATGTATGTCCAAAGATTGGTTCTAGTTATATCCCTGGTCTTGTTTGATCACTCATAATTGCAGTTACATAAAATGATGGAATTTAATTTATATTTGCTAAATCAATTAATTACTGTATAAAGCAGTGGCTCTCAAACTTATTACTCAAAGGTCTGCATGTAATTTTTATTCAAGGTTAAAGGTCCTGAACAATTGCCAATAACAAAATAACATTTAATCAATTAATTAACCTGACATCTGTAGTGATGGGCCAGCACAAACCCGGCAGACAAGGCTCAAACATTTCTTTTTTTTTTTTTCTGACGTACAACTAAATTTACACAAGTTGTAGAATTTGTGTACAAGAAAAATGTGATCTAGGGTCTCTTAACGAATTCTCTAGTGGCACTCCACGGCAATGACACACAACACTCTCCAGCAATTAATGTCGCCATGACAACAATGTCAGTGGACTAAGCCATATCAAAACCATATTAATCAGGGCCCGTATTCACAAAGCATCCTAAGGCTAAAAGTAGCTCTTAGTGACGTCATTCTTAAAAAAATCTTAGAATTCCCCAAATTCTAAGAATTCTTAGAATTTTCCCTTGGTAACATAAAAGTTATTCACAAAGGCCTTAAGAGAGCTCCTAAGGTGAAAAACTGTTAGGAGGAGGGAGGAGGACTTTTAGGAAGCCTAAGAGTGTCTTAAACAGACAAGATGGGGGAAAGACTGAGAGATCTTAAACTTGATCTTAAACTTGCTAAATTTTACTCTGTAGCACCTTGAGATTGCCCGAATATAAGGTGCATTACAAATAAAATTTATTATTATTATTAATATTATTATTAGGAAGGAGAGATATTCTCCGTACGTTAAATGACAGCGATTTAATAACACGCTACCAGCTCAATCGTGCAGGGATAATGTTTGTGGTTGACCTCATCACCTATGAGCTTACTTGTCCCAACCAGCTCAATAACACCTGAGATGAAAGTCATCACAAAATTGCGATACCTGGCCACAGGTAAAATGCAACAGTGTAGCAGTGATGACTTGGGTCTGTAACAACCAATCTCCACTCTCACTTGGGATTGCAGCACGTACCAGCACTTCTCACACTCGTCGCTCGTGTGTAAAAGGGGAAGGAAGGATGCATTGATCTGCTGGGCAATGCACTCCCAACTCTGCCTCTTCCCTTGGGCTGTGATTCCGGGACCCAATTTCCCTCTGTTTTATTTTCAGCCACGAGCTATGCCAACAGCAGGCACGGCTCTTGTGTCCAGTTTGGCTTTCTTGTTCTCTTTTTATCCATTTCGTTCGTCATTTTGGTCATTCTGCCAAATCAAACCGCTTTTTTATGAGGACACCAGCAAACACAGGAATTGCTGACAGCTGAGTCTGCATCCACCATTAATATCAAATACATTAAGTAGTAAAATTACCAGCATGGACAATGAACATAACGATAAGCAAATCCATATAATCAGCATGTGAATGAGGAACATTCAAACATTTTGAAGCTGTGTCACAATTTAATTTTGCTGAACTTCATCATCAAGACATAAAATTAATGTCACGATTACACATTTCTTAATACAGTCCAAGTTATATTGTAGCTCCCCCTCAGTTGAATTCACGGACACAAGGTGTTCTTTGTCTACAGGCATTTATTCGCATCAGTTGAGCATGCCGTGAGAACTAAACAAAATACAGAAATCATAAAAGTAAGTTTGGTAAACTAAATCAAAAGATATTAAAAGAAATGTCACAAACATAAGACAGCTTTTATAATTCATACACCTCAAAACACATATGCCTTTAAACCAAAAATAACAAACTGAAACATAACCTGGCTGTGCACACTGACGCTACCAATCGATTATTCATTACACTGACATTAATTGATGATAACGCGGCAACAAACAAAACAGCACATACCTCATTGGCCACATTAACTCAAGGGGAGAAAACAGTAAACTTCAGGCTTTGCAGGTCTTCATCTTACAGGTCTTCAGGACAATTAGGATCAGCATCTTAACATAACATCCTCCTCCTCTCTACAGGTTCTTTCCTGACTAATGGTAGCAGAGTGTGCTACAATCAACTATGACCTGCCCCTCCCTGCAGCTCCTTAACATTAGTTCTGCTATGAATAATTTCACAGGATTTTAGACGTCTGCATGTTTTTATTATATTTATGCCAAACAAAAAAAACATTTTAAATATTTTTTAACTTTAACTTATTCTTTAACTTATTATTTAAAATGCAAATTATTAAATGAATTTGAATGAACTCAAATGAACGTATGAATTAAATCAGCTGGCTCTGATGGCAGCTACATATATGATCGGTTGATTTTATTGTCCATTCATTACTAGGATTTTTTCTTTTTCCCTTTTTGTAACAACCAATCACAGCTTTTAGAAGACTGCATCATACCTAGCAACGGGGTCAACCACACCTCCTCACTAAGATAAAAGTTTCTGTACCCTCCTTGCTCAAAGTTGCTCTTCCTGAATCACTCTTCAGCTAAGATTCCTTGCTAGGACTTTTAGAGGACTCTAAGAAGCTTTGTGAATATGGGCCGTGGTGTCAGGATTGCGGTGAATAATCTCCAGCTACACTTTATATTCAATGTCACTACCAATTGATTTATTTATCAATAGATGCATTGTAATGTTGGGGGCCTGCAGTTCTTATGACGTCTAAGGTCCTTATATTGTTCACCTGGATCTTGTTTCAACAGCAAGGACAAGAAGTGCACTTATTGTGCATTTGGTGGCATCCCTTTTACATAAGCATGACTGAAGCATGTTAGGAATGCTTGCTTGATTAGATCAAAGAAAAGTTTGTATATTGGTATACCATAGGGTCTAGGACTCTTCTCAGATGTGAAGGAATTAATTGCTGTCAATAGGTAATCATCATCTGTAATTAGACCTTCCCAAGAGTCACACTGTATGGAGGATGGCTTGGTTTATTTTTAGGAAAAGAAGACCTTCTCATCAAGTTTACCTAGCCTGGACTTGAATGGATAAATATTTTCAAAATATGTTATTTCCATCTCTGGCATTTTGTCTGACGAGTTTAGAGTGATACCCTTGGTTGTTCATTGTATTCCCTTTACCATGCATTATTATCATTATCTGATGTTGAAGCCTTGAAAATAATTTTGTACATTTATTTGTCATTTGTTTTCAATTCTTTGTGCTTTGTTAGTAAACTGAATATTTTTTTAGTTACCCTGAAGTCTTGACTTGTGTTGTAAGCAGGGGGGAGTATGATAATGTGTATTTGTGTGTGTGTTACATCTTACATAAGAAATTCTATGCTCTGCTCACCTCACCTCTGACACACACACACACACACACACACACACACACACACACACACACACACACACACACACACACACTGCATATGTCATTACAGATTGAAGTGGGCTGATTTTGGCTCGGCCATTATCTTCTTACACAACCCACTACAGTGAAGAGAGTCTCAGTGTGTGTGCTGTGTGTGTGTGTGTGTGTGTGTGTGTGTGTGTGTGTGTGTGTGTGTGTGAGTGAGAGAGAGAGAGAGAGAGAGAGAGCACTTACTGTACATTACTCATGTGCTTATGTGCCATTTCAAGTAATCTCTAAAATTGCACACTAATAAAGCAGTGTGCCCCATCTATCAGTCCTCTGCCCCTCTTTGTCAGCAGGGCTGGTGAGCTTTATTGTGAAGTGTGTAAGTGTGAAACGCAGAACTGATGCAGCTACTATCACTTTGAAGCCTAAGAGACACTGAAAAAAGCTTTCCCAGACTTGGTTTGAGGATTCTCTAGGCTCTTTTTTGTTTTGCAAACAGGGATGCAAGCATCTACATTCGTCATGTTGAAATAATTCTGATGATAATTGGCAGGATGGTGAATTCTCTCACAATTGTTATGCAGAGCAGCCTTTCTGGTGTTGTTATATGTTTTGCAGTCCAACCACTAGATGGTGCTGTTATAACCTTAGGGAATGAAGATATTGACTTCCATGTCCCAAATATGATATAGAATATACTATTAGACTGTATGTATAAGCTACAACATAGGTTACTGTTGTAGAATATTGCTGAAATGTTTATGTAACATTTCTGAACCATTGGTCAGGCATCTGTTGAATAATTTAAAACAGGCATTGCAAATTTTGATGCAAGAGAAGGTTCAGACTGTCCAACTATAAGATTAGAAGGCCTTGGGCCAAGGTTTATATGCTTGTTGGTAGCTGGTTCTGATTGTTTTTGTTTTTCAACAAAGACAAGATAGCAAAGAGCCTTAAACAGCCATATTTATGATACATGGGTATAACTAGGGACAGGGTTTGATACTGATGTGGAAATTGTTCAGAAGCACTTAAATACACATCAAATATTGCACACACAGATGATTGTAAGTTAAAAATGTTATTACTATTGTAGCTACAATAGACGCACCTTAGTAAAAACTAAGGTCAGCAGAAGCCAACAGGCTGTTGTGGTCCTGTTTTTTGTTGTGTTTTTTTGTGTTTTGCCGAGGGGCAGGGCGATCTCCTGGAGCGCTGGTCTCCTGGCACACCTGCAGCTCGTTCTGCCCAATCAGCCGGCTTCATAAGACACCCTCTCTTTGTCTCCAGCGCCGGATTATTCTCACTGCTTCCTGCATGTCGTTTGTGCTGTCTGAGATCATCTGCCCCTCGTCACGAGTTAGCCCACCTGTGATTGTATTTTCGAGTTAGTAAGTTTTGGTGCCTTGCCACCTTTTGTGTTGTACTTTGTTCCTGTCTTTTCTCCCTCTTTGTAGGTGATTTTCTGTTCAGCGTTTTTAGTTGACACTTTACTTCAGTGAGAATTTTCTTTGATACTTTGTTTTATACTGTCGTTCCAGAAGAACTGAATTTTGGTTGCTCCTTTGTCAATAAATCATAAATTTTTACCACTCTCTGCATCTGGGTCCTGGCGTCCTTTGTCTGGCCATAACACAGGCAGCCGTTTGAAAAAGTTCTCCACAGAATACAGTTTTTATAGCCTTCTTCTAGACAACAAACTTTCTTCTAATTTGCTAACTTTTCAAAGTTACATAACATTTGACCACTTGACAAGGAACCATTAGATATATATGCAGTGACCATAATGTCATTGGTTTTTTAATAAGTCCAACACAAGATCTGGCCTGTTACCACAAAGTGATGTTTAATAGTTATTTTTTTACATTTATTTATCACTTGCAACTTGCACATATTTCTTCTTGTATAATTTATACATCTGTTTCTTTCTCTCTGTCTTCTGTCCTTAAGAATTGTTATTATTCTTTGTATATATACGTAGTTACATTTTTAAACAATTGCTGTTATTCTTGTTTATATATTTAGTTAGATTTTATATACTTTATATACTTAGTTATATTTCATGAATTGCTGTTATTTTATGTTTATAGTTCTATTTTTTAAGAACATTCTTTTCTTTTTTAGTTTTATTCTCATTCTTATTCTTCTTTATTGTATATATTTTATGTTTATGTGTATGTTCAACCTGCTGCTGCAACAAAGGAATTTCCTTTCCCAAATTGGGATCAATAAAGTAAAGTCTAAGTCTATGTGGGTCTGAGGCTTAGCGGACTTCCTCGTGGACCTTTAAGGTTATCATAACATCCTCAGAAACACCTGTATCTTGGTCTTTCTTGGATTCTGAGAAAAAATAAAAAGTTGGGTTATTAAAAATGTGCATACTGTCTATCGTCTGTCTTTCAATCTAGCCAACTACGAAAAGAAAGTTTACAGACATCAAGCTAGGCAGCTAAACTAAATGAGGATACAAGAAAGGAGGTTCTGGAGATCATAGCCCAAATAATCCCAGACAAGAGAAGCAAGCTTGGATTTATGGTCGACACAGTGCCCAGGATCGAACTTTGGCCTCTTGTCAAACAAGCACGCACCGAAGGAAAAAGGACTAAATGGCAGTGTCTTATTGCCATTATTGACGGAGTGAGATTCACTGCGTAAGTCTGTATATGGTTAATTCTGATGTTCCACAGACCAACAAGTTAAGATATAGCCCTTGGTTTAAGTGTTCTGTTCTTCTTCTTCTTTTTTTTTTTCTTCATAAGTCTATAATGTAGACTCGGCTTCATTCTCACTTCCTTTGTATAACTACAAAAATGATACAATCGTTTCTCAAGGTACTCAATATTCAGCGTTTGATACTCGTACAGTAGTTTTACATATAGTACATTTCTCTGACAACTTCAGCTCAGAGCTTCTTATTTCACAGTCTTATTCACAGACATCCAATTCATTTTTCGGTTCTCCTTTCTTTTCTTTTTACTTTCATGGCAGACTATTAAAATTCTTTGAAAATCATACCACTTAATGTTAATGGTATTCGAGATATAACAAAGAGGATATCAATCTTTATTTTTTGCAGACGCAGAAACACACATTAAATCTCTTACACGAGACTCATTCACTTGATAGTGATGTAAAGTTTTGGAAAGCTCAGTGGGGTGATCAAGTTTACTTTTGCCATTTCTCCCAACATTCAACAGGAGTCGCTATCCTCCTTAACAAATTCAATGGTGACATTATTGAGTCCTATATGTCAGATGAGGGCAGATGGATAATCTTAATTCTTAAAATGAATAACTTCTACTTTATAGTGTGTAATTTATATAGCTACAATTACCCTGCGCAGGCTAAAACTATGTTTACACAACTGTGCAAGAAACTAACTGCCCTCCAAAACAAATACAAGGAAGCACACCTTATCGTTGGAGGTGACTTTAATGACACTCCAAATGATCTTATAGACGGAATTCCAGCAAGAACAACTCAAAACTAAAGATTTAAAAGCACAACCTTTATTTCTGAATGACTCTCTGTTGTTGATATTTGGCGATTCTTAAATCCTGACAAAAAAGAATTTACTTGGAGCAATGCCAAAAGATCTTTACAATCAAGAATTGATTTATGGTTTATATCTCCCTCTTGTACTCAATTTGTTTCAGAAACCTCTCATGAATACGCCCCCTTATCTGATCATAATTTAATTATTATCCACTTAACTGGATCCAAACAAAAAACAAATAACCCACGTGGTTACTGGAAATTAAATATCAATCTGATCAAAGATAAAATATTTGTAATCCAGTAAACACAACTGCAAAAAAGATTTTTAATAATAATGAATTAAGTCCCACGCAAAAATGGGAATACTTTAAATTCAAAACTAGGGAATTACGACATGGCAAAGAAATTAAGAAAAATAACTTGGCTAAAGAAGACAGTATCATGAATGAACTTCATTCTCTACCACTGAAAGCCTCTCTATCAGAGGAGGAACAAATAACAATGAAAAGATTAAAAGTAGAAATACACAACCTATATATTAACATGGCTAAAGGTGCCTTTGTAAGATCCAGAGCCAAATGGCTATAACAGGGAGAGAAAAACTCCAGCTATTTTTTTGCATTAGAAAAACAAAATCATAAAAGAAATAGTATCTCTCAAAATTAATGATAACATAACTAACTAACAAACAATCAGATATCTCAAAATATGTCTGCTGTGTGAGAAATTTGTTAATTAAATCATTCAGTCCCTCCATTTCTGAACAATCTCAACAAACTTGTGAGAAACCCATTACAAGACTTGAAATTTTAGAGGCAATTAAATCTATGAGTAAAGGGAAGTCGCCTGGCATTGATGGGATTCCAGTCGAATTTTATCTCCACTTCTGGAACATAATTGAATCCCCTTTAATGGAACTATTTTGTGAATGTTTGGATAAAAAAGAATTGTCAACAACTATGAAGCAGGGCCTGATAACCCTAACTCCTAAACCAGAGAAAGACCACTTGCTAATAGAAAACTGGAGACCTACCACACTGTTAAACTCTGATTATAAGATTTTCTCCTTAATTTTTGCCAAACATTTAAAAAGAGGTCTAAATGAGATTACAGGTGAAACTCAAACTGGGTTTATGACCAACCGTCACATAAGCTATAACATAAGACTTGTTCTTGACCTTTTGGATTACTCTGACTATATTGAATCTGAAGCCCTTCTAATTTTCCTTAATTTCTACAAAGCATTCAATACTGTAGAACTACAATTTCTTCATTACTATGCGCTCTAAATCTTTGGTTTTAGACAGAACTTTGTCTCAGCAGTTGAAATGTTTTACAAAAATATTAACAGCAGTGTTTTATTATACCCACATGCTACACAAAGATTCCCTGTCATGAGATCTGTTCATTAAGGTTGTCCCATCTCACCTTTTTTATTCTTGATTGTCGCTGAATTACTTTCACTGAATATTCTTCATGATCCTGTCCTTAAAGGTTTATCAATTTTTGATAAAGAGATAAGAATAACTCAACTTGCTGATGACACAGCTTTATTTTTAAGCGACAAACATCAGATTGAACATGCTATTTCTCTGGTAGACTCGTTTTCAGCTGCATCAGGCCTAAAGCTGAACAAATCTAAATGTGAAATTCTTTGTTTATTTCATTCTGAGGACAAAAATCCTGTATAACATGCCTGTTAAAACTTCTGTCAGATGTCTTGGAATTCATGTTTGTAAGGATCCAACGGAACGCCAGCTTCTGAACTTTTCTCCAAAACTGCAAAAAACTAAATGTATCTTAAATATGTGGCTCCAGAGGGACCTTTCCATCATAGGAAGAATCCTATTATCTAAAGCTGAAGGAGTTTCACGCTTGGTTTACTCCTCTCTTTCTCTCTGTTCCGGACTCTACTAGCAAAGACATCAACAAATCCTTATTAACTTTGTGTGGAAGAATAAACGCTACTACCTGAAGAAGGAGGTCTTATCCGGACCCAGGGAGGAAGGCGGCTTCGAACTGTTGGACTTTAAGGACCTAAATTACATATTCAAACTGAAATGGGTGAAAGAATGTCTAAAAGCACCCCACTCCTTGTGGTTTTTCATCCCTCACAACATATTTAAAGTAGTAGGAGGTCTGCATTTTCTATTAAGATGTAATTATAATCTATCCAAACTCCCCTTACGTCTATCAAAATTTTATCAACAAGCCTTATTAGCTTGGAAACCATGTTACTCACACAACTTCTCACCACACAAAACCATCATCTGGAATAATGAGAATATTACCAAAAGGCACAAATCTCTCTATTGTCATAACTGGGTTGAAAAGAATTTAATACTTTTAAAGGATTTTTTTAATAACGAAGGTCATACAAAAAAAAGGTTTTCCCATCAAACCCAGCGAATACAGATCAATTGTTAGTTCTATCCCAAATGGTTTAAAGGAGCTAATGAAAAACTGTAACGATCAACACAGGAAGGTTAACCCTCAGCAAACACTATACTTAGATGAAATTCAATTCCTTAATTATAAATGCACCAATAAACATATTAGAAAATGCCTGTACAACAAAAGGAAAATATCTCCTCGTGGTAAGACTTTTTGGAACTCCCTCTTCCAAGATATAGATTGGAGTAAAGCTTGGCTTGTCCCCTTTAAATTTTTAATTCCGAATAAAATCAGAGAATTACATTTAAAATCTGATTATTGTTGTACCTTTTGTAAGAAAGATCGAGAAAGTATCATCCACTTATTTTATAAATGTCCATTTTGTATCACTTTCTGGAATGATTTGAAAAACTTTCTTTTTATCAAAACCACAATTAGATATCACTTTGATGAAAAAACTATTATATTTGGCTCTTTTTCTCAAACAATAATATAATCAATTTTTTTATATTAGTGGGTAAATATCATATACATAAAGTTAGAATGTCCAAAGCAACACCCTCATTTCCTCATTTCATATAATTTATCATCTTATGCTCATGTCTTGGATTGTCTGTCGTTCTGTTCTCTGGTTATGACTTCATACTATCTTCCACTGAAAATGTCTTTGCAAATTGGCAATTGGCAATTGTGAATAAAGCATTAAAAAAAAAAAAAGAAAAAAAAAAAGACTGACATCCGGAACGTAACAGAGACTAAACAGTTCCTACCCGGACCTATAAAAATGCACACTTCAACATGGCGGCTAACATAGAGCAAATTTTCCAAGATTTTATTTTGAATAAAATCAGAGAAGTTGAAGACCAGAATGAAGACAAGGCGTATGTCACTCTTGCGTTTTTTAGTCGTCTTAAGTATAATTAAATACAGTTAGCTAGCTAGTGAATACAGCCAAACAAACATAATTTTCCATCTTCAGCGGCCGGTTGCCGCTCTGGTTAACTTCCAATATGTTACCAGACAAGCTAACGTTAACAATACATACATTTAAACGTTGGGATGCAATGCTGGCAATGTTATTAGCAGAGCCGGTGGACTGCAAATTAAACTCCGGTTGAAAGTAGTTTGTCAAGTGGTTTAAATATACATATTTCTTTACTGTTACAACGATAGATTATGTCGAATACAAACAGTTTGTACCGGTTAGCTAACTAACTTGAAACGTGCATGCATGGTTGCCAGCATGCATAAAGTGTAATTTATTTATTTATGTAATTATACAGAAGTATTGTGTATGTTCCCCTTGCGAGGATTATTTCTCTGGTCGCTTTCAGAGAAGGGAACGCACACATTACGATTCGTGTCTGCTTCTGAGATTTCATGAATCACCAGATCTTTTTGCAAATAAAGAAATTTGTCCTTGAGATAAGTTTGCCGTTCCGACCAATAGCCATATGTAATAAACATGAAATTCAACATTAAATCGGACATTGTGTTGATACAGCAGAAATTCTCATTTTTTCAGAAGAAATAGCTCCAGGCTTGACGTAGTAGCTGGACTACATAAAACCAGAATCCAGATTGTGCAAAACTTGATTTGCACTGGGATTTACCCAGATTTATTCTCTTCTTGGGACAGTCCTTTTGAATGAACTTCCACATGAAAGCCCGGGTTTTCTGTAATGGATGTTTAACAAACACTGCCTAAGATGCAGTGAGAATAACAAATGCAACTAAATAGTAATATGTCTTTATATCCTATGTGTCCATTAGTGCTGCTGAAGGAGTGGGTGCTAACAGTGAAATGGCCGGAGCAGAGGAAGCCACTTCTGTGAGAGACAAACAGGGAGACCTAAGGGGCCATGGTTCACAAAGGAAACATAAGAAGCACAAAAAACACAAAAGTAAGAAGAGGAGGAACCGAGGGAAAGAGAGCAGTTCAGAGTCTGGCGCAGAATCAAGGTGAAACTTGATTGATGAATGGCTGTCAATACTCACAAAATGTTTTTTTTTCCAACTATTTAACAGCACTGTGGTTACACACTCATAACACTATGCATAAATATGCATGCATTGATTATTCTGTTACCATAGGCTGACTATGATAGATGGTGTCAATCGGTAATCCTCACTAAATCTGGCTGGATGTGAACTACACCACAGGCCTGTATATTTTTTTTTAACCAGAAAAGATCACAAAACTTGCAATTACAAAGAAAATACCAGCAATGAATACAAAGGGCTGGGACACCACAGTGGGTTCAACACACATAAATAGGCTACTTAAATCAATTTGCCAAACACTTCTTATAAAACAGCAGACAGAATATTACAGACAACTCATAGGGGTAAGCAATGTAAATACAAATAGCAATTGTAGTCCACAAACACATGTACACAGTGACGTAAAACGAGTTTTCACAGTTTCTGCACACAACAGAGTGCGCACACACTCACACAAACACATAACATAACACATAACACCATCTTATGTGGCTATGCAACACAGTGGTTGTTCAGTGAGTTTTTTGTACTAATCTATAGTCTTGTGCTAAATGATGATCATATTGATGATTGATAATTGAAGAAGATGTTGCTGAATACTGATAGCCCTGCTGAGGCTCAGGAGGTAAAGTGGGTCATCCACTAATTGGAGGGGGAGGTTGACATGACATATTTTCCGACGCGAGCTCTCTGTCCGCTGGTGGGAGTATGCTCACCTGCGCACACACACAGACAGACACACAGACGCACAGGCACATCGGGGCGCGATGCAGAGAGCAGAGGAGAATTTGTAAGCGTGCGACCATGTAGAGACAGAAATGACATGACGTTTTGTAAAGATAAATTGCATAAGGCTATTTAGTTTGTTTAATAAAAGGACAGGGTATAAACCCGTTCTATAGGAAAGGTATCCTCAAATAACTTCTGTTGTGAGGGGGTGGGGGGTGCCGTTGGTGGTGGCAGGGCCCCCCACTAATATAATGGTTGGGGAAACACTGATATCCAGTTGTAGTGACTAAGACATTATTTAACTTTTGGTAATGCTTAGGCTCTGACACCACTTGGCTACTGTTAGGGAAAGATCATGTCTGTTTTACTACAAAAAAGTCAGCAGTGACTTGAGACATAATATTTCTTTTATCATTTAAACAAAATTGGGTTCTTTTCCGGATGGGCTTCCATTGCCTAAAGCTGACCAAAGTGTGGACACGAACCCTAGATTCTGGTTTCACAGTCCTGTTTTTTTATATACCTGCCATCCATTCCAATTGCTTCTTTGCGAATTCAGCATGTTATATAAAATGTAGTGTTTCATTCACTCAAACAAACGGTGACTGAATTTAATCCAGGCCGTGATTACATATGTCAGGACAATGTAATTATGAATGCATATTAGTTGTATATAAACTCGTGATTCCACTTGAAGTGCCACTACCTGTTTCAGAAGCATCCTAGAAAGTGCCCTCTGCTCTGCTCTATGGAGGATACGTGGTGACTCTATTGCTGACCAAAGAACCAGACAGGAAGTTAGACAAACAAACCACAAAGAAAATCCGGTCAGTTTTCAAAATAAAACCCTGTGCATACTCCCGATCATACACCAACAATAAACACAGACAAAAAAAGAAACCTATGTAGTGCACTTACCTGTGGTACAACCACAAACTTCAAGGAAAAGTGAAATCAGTAAAATGTCAGCAAAAGTCATCAAAAACAGGCAAATAAAACACTCCCATTGGGGTCATGTGGAGCATGGAACCAAACCGCTTCGCAGATGGAATGCGACTCAGCCATGCCCAGTGGAAATTCTGGGTTGCATTATCCTTCAAATCTAAATATTCGTCACTGCTGGCTGGTAACTGGGAAAGTTTTTACTACGTTTATAGATTTGTGTTTCTTTCTTCCCTGTTTCTCTTAAATGGTTGAATAATGTTAAATAGGCTAGCATGTTTGGTTCAGTTGCTAAAGTTGACGTTCTTGCAAGCTTGTTTTGCCTGCACAGATTGTAGGTTTGTGATAAAACTCGTGTGGAGGTTAGGTTTCAAATGTGTGCTGGGCATCACTGAGAGAGTTGGATAATAATGAATAGGCAACAGGGATCAAAACAATTAATGGGAGCCCAGCTGTACAGTATGGGAGTCAAACACAGACTCACTGGCTAACAGTACTTTTACTTTGCTAGTATGATGTCTTCAAATGCAGTGCTCTATTTTTAAGGAAAAATGGACTATAACATGATATGAAAGTAGCATACAGTAGGTGTGATAAGCCTTTACGACTCCACTTAATGTTACTAGCGAAAGGGCTAAAGTATGACATATCTGATAAGAATCAGTCCCACTTCATAATTTTTAGCAAACTCAAATCTAAATTTGAATTGTACATTAATGTTTGAAAGTTCAGTCTAGATTTGTCAGTAGGCAAAATTGTAATAATAACAGTTTGTGTTATTGGTGTTCAGGCTGTTCAGTTATCGGTGATGAGGGAGCAATGATTAATATAATTCATAGGAAAAAAGGGATTCAGGTTATAAATTAATAAGAATACAAAATTTTATTAGCATAGCACTTGCCAAGCATAGAGCACACAGGGCTTCCCAAATAAAATACAATGATGGAATACGATAAAAAATAAAAAATCTAAGAATAACAACAGTTAAAGTTGTGACATTAAAACATATATAGGTAATGCTTTTAGACTCTTTTTACATCAGACCTTCACATAGTGGAACATATTTGCTTAATAAAAAATGATCTCTTCAAAAGATTAGGAACCATGATTGTGTTTTAAAGATTGAACAAGAGCTGAATATAGGTGCCTATGGTATAATGTATAGGTTCTGTTCCCTTCTGTGCATTAGATTTTTTAAAAGAATTATTATTTTAGAGTCCACATCAATTTAACTAGAGCTACTCATTTATGTGGTTGTATATACCTGCATAATACCACAGAGCTGCGTCTTTCTGACATACTGTAGACTGAGCGACAGTGTAGGGAGAAAAAAAATATTTCTTTGAGTGACACAGAGTTTCAGAGACAGATTACAAGAGATCTGACACATATTCAGCAGCTGTACACCAAGCATTATCAGTACAAAGTATTTTAATAGCACCATTTATTTGTGTAGTGAAGAACTCCTATTAAAGAACAACCAAAAAGGAAAGGAACTGTCTGATGGTAAGAGAATGACAAGGCTTTCAGCGAGTAGAAATCATTTCCCTAGCAACAGTGAAAACAACAAAAAGATCATTCTCTGCTGTCTTGAAATGCCTTGTTTTGGAAAAAAAACGATATGGTCATGGGCACTGTTACAGACAAGAGCCATTTAAAATGAACATGTAAATGTAATATTAGATACCTTTTAGATTTAGAGCATTGTGTGCTGGGTACCAAAAACATTTACATCTAAATGTATTCTTTTGGTAGACGCTTTTAATGATTTAAACGATGTACAGATGAGGTCAATCCACGTCACAGTGCATCATCGTGTGTCTTAATTTTTAGTTCATATTCTTTAATTTACTTTGTGATACAGGGTGATGTTGGGAAGTTTTGCCTTGTCTCATTATTGAATAGGATACTACTGCTGATTGTCCATGTAAACATGAAGAATAACTATTCACAACATTGCCGCATAATCAGTATCCAGTAAGCTTGTGTTTGTACTCAGCCAAAGGTTGTTTAAGATGGACACTCCACTCCGTAACACCACTGTGTGACCTCAAGTGAGCCGAGTTTCTGCTGTTCCAAAAACTTTGACAGATTGATACAATGGTCTGTCCAGGTGAGTGGGTCACATCAATATCAAGAGCCTCATTCATATTTTTCATTTATGTAATATCAGTAATTTAAACATATAAACTAAAATATTTTTTAGCCAATACCTTCATTATTTGCATTAAATAGCTTGTGAAAAATAAGGTTTGCCAATGTGTGTCAGTGTGTCAGATCTTTAATCAACACTGAAATGTAAGTTTTGGAACAAACTTGGTACCAACACATAACCAGTATTAAAGGAACTGGATTGGGGTTGGGGCCAGAAAAACGTGTTTGGTACATCCCTACCTTAAACTGAATTTCCTGAATTTCTTTGTCAGTTGAAGGGGCAGAATCCTATTGTGTTTCTGCCGGCTTATTATTATTAGGGTACAAGCTGCAATAATTTTGTGCCACAACACCTCCAATTGTTGTGAGCTTGAATGAGTCAGAAACAGGAAACCTAGCCCAACAACTGGAAAGGACGTTCTTTCTACTAAATATGAGCTCAGTTGATCAGATGGTGGTGCTGTAATTACGGCTCCAAAATTACATTTTGCAGAGGCCACCCCCTCACACCATAAGTCTGATTGACATGAAATTCCACACACAAGTCCAGTTCAATGTGCTCTTCAAAAAAAATAGATAATATATAAAAGGCATATTGGACCATAAAAGTCAATTTTCTGCCATGCAGTCAAAAACTGCCATTTACCAAAAAAGTGGAGCTCAGTGGGAAAATCACCATAACTTGTCAATGATTGGTTCAGTTTCCGTAAATCTTGGGTACATATCTATCCTACCTATACGATACCAAAAAATGTACCTCAAAACCCATGGGACAGAATTCATATATTTAGGTGTGCATGTTCTAGGACTAGCCAAAAGTGCCATTTTGATTGGAACTTTGATTTTAACTTTGAGTGTGCAGTTAATAAATTCCTGCAGGGTTTGTGATCATAAAACAAGTTTGTAATTGGTCTCGTTCCTCGTTTAAACAAAAATTATTAAGTTGGTCAAAGTTACTGCTTACCTTTGTGAAACGTGAAACCCACCTTTGGCTGCTTTTGGCTTTAATATTGTCCCACTGGCCCCTGCTTCCTTCTGATGAGCGTGAAAAGGGCTTGAACTACTTGTGGCTTTATTTATTATTATTTTTCTGCTGATGTTAAGGAGTCCACATTTAATTCTCCTATCTTGTTGTGCTATTGCAGTGGTTGTTTAAAATGTTATTAGATTTTTCTGTTTAACTCCTCGGTACATTTGGTTTACTTAGTTTATGTGGTCGGGAGGCAGACACAGTCTCTATGGAGTGTTGGGTGGGTAACTGCTCTAATGGACGGGCAGACAAGCGCATAGGACTGCAGCTCTGCCTCCTGGTCTCAAGTCTGAGTTGTCACGGGTTTGGTTCATTAATAAAATCAGTAAGATTTCTATAGATGAGAGCTGCTTCATCCAAAGTGGGATGGATGAGAGATGATACTATGATGAAGTGTTCCCTTAATTTTTTTGAGTAGTGTATTAACTAAAGAGGCAAGCAGTAGATATAAAAGTTTGATTGTTAGATTTGTTGGTTTTTGTTGTACACAACTACATCATGATGACCAATTTTAGGCAATGGCAATTTTTGCAGCTGTGAGTAAATTGATATCTGTTACCTGTCAGCAGCTGCTCAAATACTTGCATGCTTTGGTTAATGTAATCTTCCAAAACAAGTGAGATTAGGGATCAGTGATAAGACCTAAAATTAGTGCTGTCAATCGATTAAAATATTTAATCGCGATTAATCTCATGAATATCATAGTTAACTTGCGATTAATCGCAAATTAATCGCACATTTTTAGCTATTCTAAATGTCCCATTAATTATCATTTTAATACTCTTATCAACATGGAAAAGTGAATAGGCTTGCTTTGTGCAAATGTTTATTGAAAACAACAACATGTAGTGTTATATTTCACACTAACATTCTCACTTTGAGCAGTCATTCACATTTGAAGCAAAATCTCACAGAATTTAACACTGTCAATAAACAGATGACAAAAAAATACATACTCAGACTATACTGCTCTTCTGTTTTTTTCACCAGAGGCTTATCAACCCAGCCTCTTATGTCTCTCCACAAAGAATGAACATTACTTGGCTATGGCTGCAGTAAGCTTGTTCTTAGTTGCGGTATCCATACGCCTCTGTCGAAAGTCATCCATTGTCGCCTGGTTTTGACAAGGAGGCGGCGGAGAATTCACATTAGTCTTGTGTTTGGCCATCAAGTGGTATTTCAGACTGGATGTGCTACGGTGATAACTCAGTTCACACCAACAATACACACAGATAACTTTGGTCTTGTCAGTCGACCCATCTGGCAACTTTTTGAAACTAAACTTTTCATTCAGAATCTTGTTCGCATCCGGTTTACTTCCGCCTGCAAAAACTGCAGACTGTCGCACGCCAACTCGGTAAAACAACGTAAATAACTATCGGATTAAAGTATTATTTATTGCTTCAACATCAGTAGAGCGTTAGCAGCGTTACCTCCCAGCGGTACCGAAACAGAACTCACCTCCCTGTGGTGGTACTGTGTTACGGGCCTACGCTCCTGCACAGGCTACAGGTATGATGGCGGTGTGTGAGTCCTGCCTTCCCACCCTCTCGAAACTGAGAGAGAGCATCTCCGGTCTGCGGGCCGACCTCAAGGAGAGGGATAAGATCCTCTTGGATTTCTGCACCTGTTGTTCTCACTGAGGCTTCCCCACCAAATTTTAACTTTTTATTCTCTACTAGGGGGGGCAAAAAAGGAGGTGGAACTGCATCTATTACAAGAATTACAATGTCTGCAAAGTCAGTTCCTTTTAACAGTTTTACATCATTTGAACATCACGCCTTTGTTCTTAGCAGCCCACCTATTCTTTGCATAACGGTCTACAGACCACCAAAGTATTCATCCTCTTTTATCAGTGAATTCTCTGATTTCTTATCTATCATTCACACCAAATACAACAGGATTTTAATTACTGGTGATTTTAATCTACACATCAACAACATCTCGGACCCAGTATCCAGAGAATTTTTAAACCTCTTGAACTGTCTGGATTTTAAACAGCACATTACGCAGCCGACCCACAACAGGGGGCACACCCTGGACCGCCCGTTTCTCTCTCAGGCCAGCACGGAGGTGCTGATGCATGCTTTTATTTCATGTCGCTTAGATTACTGCAATGCCCTGCTCTCTGGTCTTCCCAAAAAGAGTATCTCCAACCTTCAGTTACTTCAGAATTCAGCCGCACGAGTGCTGACGAGGACCAGAGGGCGGGAGCACATTACACCAGTTTTAAAATCGCTGCATTGGCTCCCCGTGCGTTTCAGGATAGATTTTAAGGTTCTTCTATTGTTTTTAAGTGTCTTAACGGTCTCGGGCCTTCTTATTTATCTGACCTACTTTTACCCTATCAGCCCTCGCGGATCCTGAGGTCCTTCGGCACTGGCCTCTTAACCATTCCAAAAGTAAGAACTAAAACACACGGGGAGGCGGCTTTTAGTCATTATGGCCCCCGATTGTGGAATAGCCTGCCGGAGAACCTCAGGGCCGCAGAGACTGTTGATGTTTTTAAAAAGAGGCTCAAGACCCACCTTTTTAATCAGGCTTTCAATTGATTTGTTTGACTCTTCTCATTCCTTTAATCAGGATTCTTATCATTTTTAATCTTTATTCGTATCTTATTTTAGCTGCATCATGTTTTAACGACATGTTTAATTATTATTTATATCATTTATCCATTTTATCTTATTTTATTTTATTTTTATTCTATTTTATTCTATTTTATTCTATTTTATTTTATTTTATTCTATGCCTTAGTCCCTTGGTTTTTAGCTCCAGTGTTTCCTCATTGGGGGCCCCTGTTTTCTTCATGGGGGCCCTTGGTTTTTAGCGTTTCCTCATGGGGGCCCCCCACACTGGGAGCTGCTTTTGGTCTACTGACAGGTGCGCTGTCCAGGGGACGGCTCTGGCCTAGACGGCTGGAGGCCTCTGCACCTTGGTGCGGGGCCTCCTGTGTGCCTGGGTCGGGGTGTCTCGGGCGGCGCTCCCTAGTCATGGGCCGGGGGCCCTCTCAGTGTGGATGGCCCCCAAAGGTTGCTTATTCCTTGCCTTGCCTGTATGGGTGTGTGTGCGGGTGTGTGTCCTCGTGTGTGCATGTCTGTGAGTGTGTGTTTTTATATGTTCCGGTATGTTTTTATGGGGGCGGGACGGCTGGGTTTTCCTCTCTGTTGTTTTTAGCCTCTGTGAGGCACTTTGTGTTGCTTTTAAGTATGAAAAGTGCCATATAAATAAAGTTTTGATTGATTGATTGATTGATTTCAGCGTTTCGCGCTCAACATCCACACAAACTGGTAGCCGACTTTTTTACAGCTAGCGAGCAGGCAAGACCAAACATGTGCGTGGGGCGTGCCTATTGTTTTGTTTCCTGTTTACAATCGGATCCTGTAGTTTTCCTAACGTTACTAGCAGTGGCCACTGCTTATGAAAAACTACAAGTTCACTAGGTCACAAAGAGCGTTAATCGCGCGATAAAAAAAATGACACCGTTAATTTGATTTGCGTTAACGCGTTAATAACGCGATATTTTTGACATCACTACCTAAAATTTATACCACATACATATTATTTTATATAGAGATGGCATTAAAAAATAAAAAGGATACTCTATTCAAAACAAGATTCTACCTCTTTTCACTTTATTAGCATGTGTTATGTTCTTCCAAATGGAATGAAATTGAGTTATAGGCCTACATGCAGTATGTTTGGAAGGAGTAGCCTGCCCCATAATGTAGGCTAATGAGAAACTGTATTGTGATTCATGCTCAGAGTTAGAAAAGAAGGGTAAGATTAGACATCTCAGCAGCATTTATTTAGCAGAAAAGCCCATTTACATTTACATACAGCAGCAACAGACACACATCCGGACAAGGCACACAGCAGAGGGGGGCTTTCATGTAACAACAAACCAAGCTGAGCTTGCATTACACTATGAAATTTGGAGATAGCAGTAGGTCTGGCTATGCAAGACTATGCAACAAGCAACCTTAAAAAACAGTTATCTAAAACCACTCTGGTAATTTAATTGGCTTCAAATGAAAATTACCGTTCACAGAGTTTCTCGTGACTGTCCCTCAATATTAAATACACCAACATTGCTCCAGCGTGTGGGTCTACAATAGATAACACTGGGCACATTAGCCATGGAAGGTGCTAGTGCTGCATTCAGCAGATTAATCGGCAAAATAAACAGTAAAGCAACATAAAAACAGCAAAACTTACAGGTTCTAAGATTGAAGTTGGTATCAATCCATCCTTCAGCTTAAGAATTGAAGCAAATCCTGCTTTACGTTGGCCTTTAAAAGCTGTCTACAGTAAAATGATTTAGTGCATACATGTAGCCTAAGAGTTCTCTGATTATTGTTGTGTGACCTTTACATCACGCTTCACGTCCTTGAATGGTGGGAGTAGATGAAGACTTTTATCTTGGTTCTTGCAGCCAACAACAGAAATTGGCGTACATTGCTTGTAATGTTACCTTCTGCATCTTTGTGTTACTGGAGTTGATGTCATTGTGAGGGAAGTAGTAGTAACTCGATGTAACGCCAGTTCTATGAGTAAGTGCATAGCACTTAATCTGCATGTTAACGCACCCACAGTATTATTTTTAATGTGCTAAAACATTTGTTATGGTAAAGACAGTATTGCAAAATACATGTTGCTGCAGAACCTGACATCTGTGATGAAACTGGTGTAATGCCCAACCCTAAGTGACATGGGCTTGAAGGTCTGCACACTTAAAGTTCACCGTTTTGAGTTCCAAATTGATCAGCTATGAGATTTGGGTCGAGTCCACAAAATGGAATTCTAAGTCTGTGGTTCAGTCATGGCAGCATTGATGTGGAAGAACTCTAGCACGTAGGAATTGAAAGTAGGCTGTTATAATTAATAATGTTTATGTCATAGCATAATGATTGTAGCTAGTGTGTGTTGGTCAGGAATGCAGATTTCAAGGTGCTGAGGTGTCATGGAATTGGGTGATAAAGGTAGACAGATGTACTGTGTAACCAATCAGACAGCAAGAGTAAGCGACTGAAGTGTGACGAACTGTAAATGAGTGAGCAACATTGGGTTGGGTCTTTATTCTGATTAGGGATGTCAGTTTCGGTTGATTTTGCTTCTGGTAGCCCTACAGTGTAAGCCAGTAACTGACTGGCTAATTTTCCTTTGAAGAGCTTCGTATCTGTGTTTGTTTGTGTTTGTGTCTGACCGTATTTTATGTTTTTGTGTCTAAGTGACTAATGGGGACAATAGTTTTTTAACATTGGTTCAGTCAGCTGCATAACAGGTTGTAATACAGTCCCTTCATCAATTGGCACACTGTCATTGTATGTCCACTAAAAGTTTTTGTTTTTGCCCTTGACAAACTAAGATTGTTATTCTAAGTGTCTGGCAATGTTAAGAAAAGGATACCTGCAGAGATATTTTTTGTGAAAGCTTAAGATCCTTTCTCACCAGAAACAGCTGCTATATTGCTCTTCTTGAAGTTTGCCTTTAAGCTGCAGTAGATAAGATCGAAAAGAGAGCAGACTTAGCCTGAAAATTTGAACCAACACAAGTCCCACGTCACTCTCCCTTCCTCTCCGCTGCACTCATGCCCTGCCTCCAAGCCCCTCCTCCCTGCGGTGTCTGCGCGGCTGCCATGACAACCAGTAGCGTTAGCCTTAGCATCGGAAACAAGCAAACTCTGCCCAGCCGCTACATCACAGTCGCTAATATACTGTACACGCTGCGGAGTGTCACCATATTAGTTTTATGGTTATTTGTTGTCTTAGCTGTATATGCTGTTGTTGGCAGTGGCGGTATGGGCAGTTTCTCCTTTGCGGGTGGCATACGCCGCTCACAGAGCTGCCAGCAGTATGAGCGGAAGGAGGGGGCGGTTCGCAGCGTGTGTGAGTAGTGATTGACTGATGTCAGACACACTCCCTCAGATGCTCCTGTGGCTCTGATTGGTTGTTTTGTGTCATGCATGGTGAATTCTTACATATCGCAGTAGGAGCAGTAGGTGGGACCAATGGAACCGTTTTTTTTTTTTTTTCACAGATTACATGTATCATGTACTGCTGTCTGGGCATAGGGACAGTTTTAGCAAACGTGACAAAAAATTACTTTATACAAGTTACCTATTGCAGCTTTAAGGGCGTGTGTGACACCAGAAGTACAGTATACAACCTTAGATATGCAAAGTTTGGCTTGCGAGAGGTTAGGTACTTTGTGACAGAGGTAGGGTATATTTTCAAATCTTACTGTCACTGTAGACAAAAAACAGTTGCTTTCCTTCCATTTTACTATTAATCCCTGCTTTTCAACTGTGCCTAACTCAGGTTTTATCTTTTATCTATCTTGCTTCATAGAAGAGGAACACCAGTAGAGGTGAATGAGGAGCAAGGTAAGTCTGTCTCATTATTTTATGCAATGTTATACAGTGTTGCATTATTGTTGCCGTAGGATATGTTTTTTGTTTTGTTTTTTTCAAGGAAACTATATTAAACTGCAGCAGCATGTTAAGTTATTTTGTCTGTACAGTCACTGAATAGTAATACATAATAATATACAGTAATTTCTGTTGTACAAAACATGCTATACTGGCACAGAGCTGCTGAACTGTTTGTCCAGGTGAGAATAAGTCCAGATGCCACAAGAGGTGTTCTACAGGAAAGAGGAAGAAGAAGAAGAGAAGGAGGAAAAATGAAGAGAACTCATCAGATTCTGACTCAGAGTTTGTGTCAAAGCAAAGAGATAGTAAATGTGGTCAAAGCTTACCACCAGGGAGACGAGAGGCGTTGCCTGACATCATCCCAAAACAGGTAAAAACACCAAAAAACTCCAAGAACAAATAAAAATAAGTGTCAGCACACGCTGTCTTGATAATGTGGACAGTACATAGTTGTGCTTAGTTTACTTAAAATGGAATCGATATAGTTCCTTTAAATATAAGAAGGGGAAATAATAATATTGGATCTGAGTACAGTATAGTATAGCTGATACTTAAAGATCCTCAGAATATTGGAAGTCAAGTTTGGATCTGACATAGCTAGTGACTAAAACCAAGAAGGTCACACATCAATTTGAAAGGCTTCCCTTTCTCTGGAAGTACTCCCGTAGTATATATATATATGTAATTTTTTTTTGTTTTCCAAATCTTGTTTCCAGTTGCAAAATGTAGTTGGAATTCTAAAAGGTCAGTTTACAAGAGCACATGTTGTGCTCTTGTAAACTGATCTAGAATTTTTATGTTCACCAAACACAAATTTTTAGAACCTTGTATGAAAGGGATGTCTTTCCATTGAAAACACATATAGAGGGGCCATCACTCGACTTGTTGGGAGGTTGCTATAGCTTGCTTTTTAAGCTACTGACAGTGCAGTCTTGACTGTCATGTCACCCAGTGTGACACTCACCACTGAGAGGTCATTGTTAACCTTGTCAAATTGATGCTGAAAGCTGATAGGGTGACTACAGCCATAATTTATCTTATCATGCAGAGAATATGAAGGCACTGTAGAAAAATTAAGTTTATTGGAGGAACAACCAAATCCAAATAACATTAAGTTAAGGATGGCTCATTTCTTAATGTCTGAAGTGAGATTACTTTATTATTTCCATCTTTTACAGTTTTGGGAAAATGGAAAAGGGCCTGAAGCCAAAAATTTGGACACCGTGCCTGGTCAAGTACTAAGCAACGTCCGCCTTGACAAATATCAAAGTCTTTCAGTTCTTCCTTGGAAAACTCTTCTAATTCTGTAAAATTCTTGGACCACCTTGAATGCACTGCTCTTTTGAGGTCTAGATTCTAGATATACTCTTGATTTTCCATGCCCTTTTGGTCGGGGGATTGTGAGGGTCATGGCGAAATCTTCAGTTTATGCCTTTTGAGATAGTCCATTGTGAATTTTTAATTGTGTTTAGAATCATTATCCCCTTGCTGAGGACATCCTCTTTTAATCTTTAGCTTCCTATCCGCATAGCTTAGAGTCTGCTTGTCAGGAAGTTTGAGATCCTGTTTCAGAGGACCGTGTTGAGCCCTAGATCTCTGAACTTTATGACATGCTTGGAGGGCACAGTGCCATTGAATGCTGAACTATAGTCAACATTCTTACATCCGTTCATCTGGTCCAAGTGGTCGAGGGCCATGTAGAGGGCATGCGATTTTGGGTCCAGTAAGTCAGGGAGGAGGTGATGGATTTAACTAACTGCTTGAAGCACCTCATGTTGGTGGAAGTAAGCGTTACTTGGTGGTAGTCCTTCATGCAGGTTTTTGGTCGTTTTGGGTCACGGACAATGGTGTACTTCTTAAAACATGGGCATTACAGACTTGAGCAGTAATATATTGAAAATGTTGATATGTTGATAACAAGAAAACAAACAAAGTTGAGGAGGAATCTGAGACATGGCAGCCCCATCGTCTTTCCCACTATAGCACCACCTGTGCATGACATACAGAACTGTTCAGTGGCAATATGTGGACATCAGCATAATTTGGTTACAAAATGGCTGATGCATTCAAATGTTGAAAATGTGTAATAGTTTGTAGTTAGGATATGACTACAAGATTAAGGTGACCAATTGTAGAAGGAATGGTATGGAGTGTTGTTGAATAAATACATGAGTAATTTTAGAGCTCATCCAGTAATGGTGTGTACCCGGTTTAAATGAAATGTGGAGAAGTGAAATAAGCATGCTGTCAAAAGTGCAAAATGTGGGCACATTTTGTGATACAGGATAATAGTGCTCACACACCTTATAATTAAAATTTTGTTAAAAGAAATGAAACATTATATACTTTTCCTTGAATCCCCCTTGCTGTAGTCTGTTATTGCTTTGTGTTGCCTTTTGGGTCTTCACAATGTTAGATGGACATTCCAAGGAATTTGGAGGCATTTAAAAAAGAATAATGAAAAACAGATTTTTTCAGTGACAGCGTACAATTTGGGAGAGAATTGTTAACCATAAATGAGAATGTATAACACAGTTACATCAGCATAACCTGAAATGTTAATATTATATTAGCATAATTAACCTGAAATATGACCACTATATGTTTATCCCCAACCTTAACCTAAAAACCTAATCTTATCCCTCTATACTTGTGGGCTCCATCTTTTGGTGGAAGATAACATTATGGATAGAGCTCTCTCCTTATGGTGTGATGAGTACAAACAACATCATGTATACTGATAAAATTATGTAACCTATACATCAGTAACATAAAAGACTCATGATAGAATTAGATTTCTGTCTTTTTTTTGCTTCTTAACAGGACAGCTCCAATAACAAACAAGGAGTTGAGGAAAGACATGGCAGGAGGAGTTGTTCACGGTCACATTCCTATTCTCATTCACATTCCTGTTCAGTGAGGAAGAACTCTTGTTCTTGGTCTAGACACCACCACAGAAGATCTAGTACTTGCTCCCTATCCAGTTCACAGCGTCTCAGGACCCATTCCAGGTATGAGAGATTGATTGGTTGATTCTTGAGAGAGTTTTGGCCCATATCACTTAATGTGGAAGGTTTTCCCTCATTATTTTCATGTCCTCACTCTTTGTGCATTTACTCATTTTCCTGTTAGATGTTAAATAATTGACAGAAAACACAGGACAGTGATGATCTCAGTTTGCCAAACAGGGAATGTAACATTACAATTTAAAAATGTACTTCTTTTTCAGATGGTATCTTGTCCAGTTTATGTAACACATATTCAGTACTGATTTGCTGCCAGGAAATGTACGTTTGACCACTGCAACTCATTGCTGAATGACTTTGGATAAACTACATTCAGTGACATGATTTTACACAGTGCTCATGGTACTTTTAACCTATCCTCAAGCAAATATCAAATTTTGGTTCTGATTGCTGGAAGTGGGTTTTTGTGTACCGGTGTATTGCTTTGGTTATAGCCTGTAGAGTGATTTTTCAAATGTTCCCCAGACTTGACTTAATTTGGACTCTGAAGACAGTGCTATAGTGACATACAATAGGATGTATGTCTTTAAACAGTTTTAAAGTTGAGTTGTGAATCATTCATATCATTCATGATATGATACTATTATATTTTGCCCACAATAAATAGTGGCACAACAACATGCCTTTTCTCACTGTTATGTTGCTTTATCCTGCCATGATCTGACTAATGGCAGCTCTTCCGAGAAGAGGGGAACATTGGATGGAACCAAACAATCCACCGAAGGTCCTTCAGAAGGCCTCCAGCCATCTCAGCCGGTCTCCAGTCCTACCCCAAAAAACATCAAATCACAGGAGCTGACAGAGTCAAGCACAGAACTGCAGAGCCTTGACCAGAGTGAAAAGCCATCAGACAAAAAAGAAGAGAAAGCAGTGGACACAATACAAAAACTAGGTAGGACCAGTTTGATGACATTGTACTTATACTGCACAGTGTCCTTTGTTGATATCAGACCAGTTCATCGGCCTGAATACAGTTTTACACTCCAGGCTTATGATAAAACAACTGACGGTGCGTTAAAACTAAACCCTACATATACTCATAATAGTTTGATATGCTATCTGTGAACCCTCTGCTCCTTCAATGGTTTTGATAAAATGACAAGGTATTTCTAAAAAATGGGTTTAATATAGAAGTCATTAAAGTTGTAGATGTCCTCCAAACAGTATTTTTTTGTTGCTTTGGTATACAATTATTGCACCACACAGCAATGCAAATTCATTATTTACAGGTAATGTGCCGTCATTACTGTGACAAGTGTTTTAGAATATTAAAAATGTGTGTTACTGTGGCTACAATAACGTGCAGGTAGAGTGATACGCACATACTCATAGAGCTGTAGTTACACCCAGTAACTACGATTTTCTTTGCTATAATGCCAATTCTGGTAAAACAGAGATGTGGAAGGTAAGATTATGAGCTACGCACGTCATTTTCTCCATTGTTGGCTGGAGGAACCAAAACAAAAGTCTTCATCTAGTGAAAGTTGGATGTGAGTAACTGTTTTTTCACATTGGTTTTTGCATCGTCTTGCATTGCCAGATCTAACGTCATCGCCACAGTTCATACTGCAGTGCAAGCTTAGCTGGCTTTGCTGTTACAGGACAGACCCCTCTAATGCATGCCGCATCGGTATGTGTATCTGTTGCTGCTGTATGTAAATGCACTTCATAGACATGCCCCATGATCGTTATACTTCAATAATATACACTTAAGGTTTTTTGTCAAATAAATGCCATTGAGATGCCGAATCTTACCCCATGTCTAAATCCAAGAATGGATCATAATACATTCATTACTCCCTTTTATAAGACCATCACTGTAAAAAACAAAAAACAAATTACCATGATAGAAATTTTTGGTCACATTGCCCACCCCAAATTTGTTTGGTACATCAAATCAAATTAAGTCAAACTTTATTTATATAGCACTTTTCATGCATAATAAAATGCAACACAAAGTGCTTTACAGCAGTTAAAAACATTATAAAGGAAAACAGAAAAACAGAGAAAACCCATCCCTCCCACCCTCCGTATGTACATATACACACCCACAACTACACACACACACACACACACACGTTGTGTTTCTATCACTTGTGGGGACATTACATAGACTTACATTAATTTCCTGGAGCCTTACTCTAACCCTAACCCTAACCCTAACTGCTATTTGCCTATTCCTAACCTTATACCTAACCTAACCTTACCTAACCTGTAACCCTGTCCTCAGTCTTCACCCTAAAATTTAATGATTTACATTAAGGAGACCTGCATTTTGTCCTCATAAGCCAGGTGAGTCCCCACAATGTGACTGTGTAAACAGATTTTTCTCCCCACAACGTGATGAATACCTAGTCACACACACACACACACACACACAAACACATATACATATGCATGCACACACACACACACACACACACACACACACACACACACACACATTCAAGACATGGTAAGGTACTGATGGTCGAGGAAAAAAAACACCTTTTCCACCTTTGGGGCTGTCCACACTGACAGGAGTTGTTGCAGACTATGACCATAGGGGGCGCCGGCACCCGGGCCCCCCCGACTCTGACAGACAGGCGGACCCCCACACCAAGGTGGGGAGCCCCCCGACCCCCCTGAGGAAACACTGGAATTGAAAAAAAGAAAAGAAAAGAAAAGCATAAGAGTAAAAGGCATGATATAAGATAAGTAAAATACATAAACAGTTAAAAGAAGAAATTAAATAGGTAAAATAATACAAAATATAAAAAAGCAAAATAAAAGGCATCAACATAAGATAAAAACCTGATAAGAAAGTAAGAAGAATTTAAAGATCAGTTAAAAGCCTGATTAAAAAGGTGTGTCTTTAACCTTCTTTTAAAAATATCAACAGTCTCTGCAGTCCTGAGGTTCTCTGGCAGGCTGTTCCACAGATGTGGGGCATAGTGGCTAAATGCCGCCTCACTTTGGGTTTTAGTTCTGGCTTTTGGTATGGATAAAAGGCCAGTGCCGGAGGACCTCAGGGTCCGCGATCGTTGATACGGTAAAAGCAGGTCAGATAAGTAAAAGTGCACAAGGCCGTTAAGACATTTAAAAAAAATAACAGAACTTTAAAATCAGTCCTATAGCAGACAGGGAGTCAATGCAGCGACTCTAAAACCGGAGTAATGTGAGCCCGCCCTCTGGTCTTCATTAACACACGTGCAGCTGAGTTTTTCATAATTGGAGGTTTGAAATACTCTTTTCGGGAAGACCAGAGAGCAGGGCATTACAGTAATCTGGTAAAAGTTTCTCAGTCTGGTCTTCAGGACCTATAACTAAAACCTCTGTTTTGTCCTGGTTGAGCTGTAGGACATTTTCTGCCATCCATGACTTGATATCTAAAATGCAGTTAAAAAGGGGTATCTATTGGCCCTGTGTCATCAGGAGAAACGGCAATGTACAGCTGTGTATCATCATCTTAGCTATGGAAATTGATGCCGTGTCTCCTGATGACATCCCCAAGAGGAAGCATGTAAAGATTAAAAAGAATTGGACCTAAAATTGAGCCTTGGGGAACCCCACACCTAATTTTATGAGTTCCTGAGGAACATGTATCCACACTTACATAAAAACATTGGTTTGTGAGTTAAGAGTGGAACCAGTTAAAAACAGTACCAGGGAGGCCAACCAGGTGTATGAGTCTATTTAATAAAATGTGATGGTCTACTGTATCAAAGGCAGCGCTTAGATCCAGTAGAACCAAGTTTGAGTTTCTTGTTATCTAAGTTCCACCTGATGTCGTTTAAAATCTTGGAAAGGTGCTGGCTCGGTACTGTGATTCATCCTGAAACCAGACTGACAAAATGTTGTTTCTGTTTAAAATGTCGTTGACTTGGTTAAAAACCAGCTTTTATAGAATTTTACTTATAAGAGGTAAGTTGGATACGGGTCAGTAGTTATTAAAAACATTGCTGTGTGAAGTGCTCTTCTTCAGAAGGGGCTTCACCACACCTGTTTTAAAGGCGGTGGGGAAGACACCCATCTGAAGAGAGTAATTCATATTGTTTAAAGGCTGTTCCTCAAAGAATCCACAAAATGATTTTAAAAGTGATGTGGGAATTGGATCTAAAAGGCAGGTTGTTGGGTTTTACTCGACCAAGTGTCCTCGCATCAACCAGGGCAAAACTCTCCAGTGTTTCCTCAGGCAAGGACAACAGGTGTGTTAACAGATAAAACTTGTTGGGATAAAAGGCTGGATCTGGTCCTTGATTTTGGTTCTGAAGTGGTCCGCAAAGTTCTCACAAAGAGCATTTGATGGCATGTTAAAAACTTCATTAAAATTTGTGTTTCTTAGAATATCAAAGGTGTTTTTTATGTTTATGGTTGTAAGTTGTTGCCGTAAAGTCTCGAGGTGGACTGTTAATTTAGTTTTCCTTCATCTCCTCTTGGCAATCCTGCAGTGTCTTTTCAGTTTATGTATTTCAACGTTGTTTCTCCACAGGGGTGTAGGTTTTGTTTTTATTGTTTTGGTTAAAAGTAGAGCTACTGAGTGGACTTCAGTTTGCTGTTAGAATTATCAACGATGAAATCACAGGGTGCAGGTAAAATTTCAGCAGGAGTGCTCTGTAAAATCACAATAAAATTTGCAGCCACTTCAAAAGTTAGGTAGCGCCTCCTCGGTGTTCTCACCGGGGCCTCCTGCTGGTTAAAACTGATGATGTTAAAAAACACACAGTAGTGGTCAGACACAGCCAGGTCGACAACCGAGGACACACCAATGGACAGGCCATGTTATAACCAGGTTATAACCAGGTCCAGGGTGTGTCCTCTGTTGTGAGTTGGCTGTGTGACATGCTGCTTAAAACATAGACAATTTGAAAGGTTTAAAAATTCTCTGGATATTGGATCTGAGGTGTCATCAACATGTAGATTAAAATCACCAGTTATTAAAATCCTGTTATAAGAGGTGTGAATGATTGATAAAAGTTCAGAGAATTCACTGATAAAAGAGCTAGAGTGATGGGGAGGTCTCTATAGAATCAGAGGGCTGTTAAAAACAAAAGCATGGTGCTCAAATAATGTGTGACTGTTAAAAACACTCCATTAGAGGTCAGTGCATTATTTGAAGCGGTTCTGGAGTTTGAGAGGGGGTCAGGTATCATCGGCCACAGCTCTCCTTCTGCCGGACACCACCTGGGATCCTTCTGGAGGGCAGCTAGCCGTGTGGCCACAGAAACAGGTGCAGTTTTCTGGTGCTGGTCCAGGGCCTCTGGCTTCTCGCTCACGGACGAAGCCGCGTACTTGTAGGAGAGAGGCAGGCTCGAGAGGGAGCCCCACCATTGGTCCTGCTTGGAGCCCTCTTCCACCTGCGGATGACCACTTCGGTCCAGGGGGTTCCTTTGTTTGGAGTGGAGCAGACGGGTCGTTTACAGGAGGACTGTGTGCCCGAGTGCAGAGGTGGTGTTCTGTGGTGCGGACTCAATGGTCTGTGAGATCTCCAGCCAGTTGGTCAGTGTTGGGAGATGAGACCTGATGGTGGTCAGCAGGGAATCCTTCCTCTGCAGCTCGTCCGACATCCGTTCAATGTCCTCAAGACAGTCAGCGATCTTTCTGTATGCCTTGTTTAACAATTGTTCCACCTTTCCAGGTGAGTCAGCAGCGTCCAGTGTGGGCATGGCGGCTCGCTGGGTATGCTAATACTAGCAGATGCTAGCAGCAAAACATTGGATTTTCTCAGAAATGTTGAGATTACAAAAACAACAGGCCTCTCGGATGATTCCCTTTGCTCGTGCAATGTTATCCAAACGGAGATATCCTTTGCAGCTTGATAAAGTGTACCAATTTTAGATAATTTAGCTAGGACAGGCTAGTGTGCCTCTATTCTGAGCGTGAGAGTATGTCAGTCATCATCATGTGTACATTGGGTCTTTGGAGTTACACTGAGGATAGATTTTATAGAGACAGACACAGAGAGAGACAGACAAACACAGACAGGTTTTGGGGGGGGGAGACAGAAATGCAATGCCAGCTGTATGATAGACATAACTAATGATAAAATAATATGTGATGTATGCATATGTGTGTGTGTGTGTGTAGTATATATAGCATATACTTATTAGTAACAGATAGATGTACTTATTAGTAACAGTATACAGGCGTGCTCAAATTTGTTGGTACCCCTCCACAAAAAATGAAGAATGCACAATTTTCTCTGAAATAACTTGAAAGTGACAAAAGTAGCTGAGTAATGTAAAGTAAGACTTTGCTTTGATTTTTTTTTCAACACAATATTAAAAAAAATAAAACAAAAGAAAATGGCATGGACAAAAAACACAGATTCAAGGCAACCTGTGCCAGACGCAGCAAAACAGCCCCAAAACATAACAGAACCTCCTCCATGTTTCACTGTAGGTATGGTGTTCTTTTCTTTGAAAGCTTCATTTTTTCGTCTGTGAACATAGAGCTGATGTGACTTGCCAAAAAGCTGCATTTTTGACTTATCTGTCCAAAGGACATTCTCCCAGAATGATTGTGGCTTGTCCATATGCATTTCAGCAAATTCCAGTCTGGCTTTTTTATGATTTTCTTTCAAAAGTGGAGTCCTCCTGGGTCTTCTTCCATGAAGCCCACTTTCGGTCAAAAAGCGACAGATGGTGCAATCAGAAACTGACGTACCTTGACCTTGGAGTTAAGCTTGTACCTCTTTGGCAGTTATCCTTGGTTCTATTTCTACCATTCGCACTACACTTCTTGTCAATCTGTGGTTGATTTTCCTCTTGCAGCTGTGCCCAGGGAGGTTGGCTACGGTTCCATGGACCTTAAACTTCTTAATAATATTTGCAACTGTTGTCACAGGAACATCAAGCTGCTTGGCGATGGTCTTATAGCCTTTGCCTTTACCATGCTTGTCTATTATTTTCTTTCTGATCTCCTCAGACAACTCTCTCCTTTGCTTTCTCTGGTCCATGTTCAGTGTGGTGTGCACACTGATACCAACCACCAACAACAGCACA
Organism: Chaetodon trifasciatus; assembly: GCA_037975065.1. Lineage (NCBI taxonomy): Eukaryota > Metazoa > Chordata > Actinopteri > Chaetodontiformes > Chaetodontidae > Chaetodon > Chaetodon trifasciatus. Next base: position 1,905,680 of record JBBMOE010000073.1, read on the forward strand.
GTGACTACTTTTCTCCATTTAGATAGGCTGGATGACTGATTACAAGATTGGAGACGTGTGATACTAATTAAAGAACTTATTTGTTAGAAATATCACTATAATCCAAATATTTATTATCTTTTCTGAGGGATAACAACAAATGTGTCCAGGCCATTTTAGAACATCTTTGCAGAATGTGTATAAAATGTGAATGTGAATGTTTGTAGGTGTGGATGAAATAATTTATCTCTTCTCACAGCTTTTTTGATTTATTCTATGACATACCAAAAGCACGCAAGTATACATGACAAAATAGCTTTTAATGTCATCACGTTTTACGAGGAATGGAACATTATTTCAATATTTCAATGAGCTATAAGGATACCAACAAATTTGAGCACGTCTGTATGTACATAATGATAACTCTAAGAATCTAATAATAATGTAAATCTGACTAATAATAATAGCAATTGCAATGGATGCCAGGGAGGGCCACAGCAGGAAAAGTAGCTATAATCCACAATCCAGTTTCAACCACTATCCATGAGAACCTGTGAAACAAGAAATTACAAAGACCCCGGGGAATAAGCTAAGTGCCTAATGCCACAGTAGGACATGAACACGTACAGATGGAGAGGGAAAGTAGAATAGAGGAGCTTGGTGTATCATGGGAAGTCCCCCGGCAGTCAAATCCTATAGAAGCATAACTAGGGGCTGTTCCAAAGCTAGTTTGAACCAGCCCTAAATGTAAGCTTTATCAAAAAGAAAGTTTCAAGCCTACTTCTTTAATGTAGATAGGATAGATAGGATGTCTGCCTCCTGCAGCGAGACTGGAAGATGGTTCCACAGGAGAGAAGCTTGATAGCTAAAGGCGCTGGTGGCCATTCAGCTGTTGGAGACTTTAGGAACCATAAAGAAGCCTGTATTGAAGGAATGCAGTGTTCTCGTGGGATAATTGGGTACTATGAGTTCCTTAAGATGATGCCTGACCATTTCGGACTGTAGGTAAGGAGAAGGACTGACCATTGCAAAGACTTGGTTCTGCTCAAGATTGACTGACCCAAACCTGTAAAGCCAGCTGCAAGAGTAGCATCATCATTACCATTTGACATCAGACGCATTGTCAAACAGAAGTATGGCCCTTGAAGGATTTTATATATAAAAGTTTGGACACCCTTGGTCAAAATGTCTGTTACTGTGACAGTTAAAGTGAGTAGAAGATGGTCTGATCTCCAACAGTCATGAAATGCAAGATGAAACAAGCAACATTCTTCCATTACTTTTGTAAAGGAAAGTGGCACCATGTAAAAATATGCGCACCACAAGAGATTTGAGCTTTAAGGTCTCTGACCTTAATTAGCATAGTAGTAGTTTACTCTGCTTGTAATGTAATTAAAAACTGGCAGTTATCAGGAACAGTGGAGGTCAAGTTGAGGTCTGGAAGACCAAGAAGACTTTCTGAGAGAACTGCCCATCAGATTGTCAGAAAGACAAATCAACCCCCCTGTTTGACTGCACAAGACCTTCAGGAAGATTAAGCAAACTTTGGAGTGGTGGTGCACTGTTTTACCTTGCAATACCTGCTCAAATCATAGAAAAGGCATCAGAAGAAAACCTTGTCTGCATCCTCACCACAAAATTCAGCATCAGAACTTGGGAAGGAACATCTAAAGAAGCTTGATGCATTTTCGAAATGTGTCTTGTGGACTGATGGAATTAAAATAGAACTTCCCAGTCACAATGAGCAAAGTTATGTTTTGAGAAAAAAGATTGCAGAATTTTATGAAAAGCACATCTCTCCAACTGCTCCGCACATGCTTTGGACTTGTGTTGCAGCCAGTTGCATGGAGAACATTTGGACGACCTCAAGAGGTACAGGCTGAAGTTTCTGCCATGGTCCTCACAGAATCCCTGATCCAAACATTGTCAAAATAAATCTGTGGGTACACCTCAAAAGAGCAGTGCATGCAAGATGGCCCAACATAGAACTAGTGCTCTTTTGCAGGAAGGATGGGCAAAATCCCCCAAACAAGGATTGTAACATTCTAAGCTACAAAAAGTGTTTACAAGTTGTGATATATGAGAGCACCTTGGAGCTGCACCTTTTTTCTTTCAAAAGTGAAATAATTTAAAGCAAAATTAAAGCTGTGGCAAATCAAGCTGGAAACACTGTGCAGTTTCCTACTCTGCAGCAACAAAATCCTGCTATGCCATCAGAATATACCTGTGAGTGTTGAGAGGTTTCAGTACAAACAAGCTAAACAAAAGGAATTTAACATACAGTACTGTGCAAAAGTTTAAGGCAAGTGTGAAAAAAATGCTGTAAACTGAGAATGCTTACAAAAATGTAAGTGTTAATAGTTTATTTTCATCAATTAAGAAAGTGCAGTGAATGAACAGAAGAGAAATCTAAATTAAATCAATATTTGGTGTGGCCACCCTTTGCCTTCAAAATAGCATCACTTCTTCTAGGTACACTTGCACCAAGTGTTTGAAGGAACTTGTTCTGAACATCTTGGAGAACTAACCACAGATCTTCTGTGGATGTAGGCTTCCTCAAATCCTTCTGTCTGGGAGAGACCTTGCTGATGCAGTATAACTACCTTGTGTCTTGTTGTTGTGCTCAGTCCTGCCATGGTGTATGACCTGTGACACGAAACTGTTTTCCACAATGTCACCTTGGTAGCAGAGTGTGGCTGTTCCTCACCCAGTTTTAAGCCTGCTACACAGCTGTTTCTGTTTCAGTTAATGACTGTGTTTCAACCTACATGTGAAATTGATGATCATTAGCACATGTTCGTATAATTGGTTGATCATACACCTGATCATAATCCCACAAAATCCCTGACGTTGTGCAACTATAAGAATTGATGCTAGGTTGAAGCCAAAGGGTAGTAACACCAAATACTGATTTGATTAAGATTTTTCACTGCATTTTGTAGACTGACAAAAATAAACAATTATTATTTCTATTTTTGAAAGAGTTCTTAGTTTACAGCATTTTTTCACACCTGACTTTTGTACTTATACAGTACAGTACTGTATTTGCTACACTGTTTAATGTAGAACCAACTGATGTGCCTGACAACCTACAATATGAAACCATTAAGTTTCAAAGCAACATTCTACATGTGTGAGCAGCTCTTTTCGGAACTGGTTCTTGCAGAGACTCAGTTCTGCTCAAAAATGACTGACTCAAATCTGGTAAAGTTAAACACCCCCTCCCCTTGTCACAAATTCATAATATGAAAATGAGTAGTTTTGAAAGAAGCCTCTCCAAGTGTTACGCCAACTGGCTAGTTGAGGTAGCTTGTTTCACTCTACAGATATACGGAATGGAGTAGAGAAGAGACATTTGCTGAAGTTGACGACAAATTGTTACGTTACTGTAAGTGCAACAAAAGCTTCCCAACAACAGTAAATTATGAAAGCAAACCGTACAGATAAACACTGACCCCAACCAGCTGAAATTCAGGTCAAAATGTCTATGTTTTTTTAAATGCACCAAACCTGAATCTGTCGACAGTGATGAGGATGCTCAAAGCTCTGCTGCTGCATCTCCCTGAGCAAAAAAGAGGAGGCAAGTTTTATTCTTCTTGTTAAGGTGAACTGAGCACCTTGGTGGTATGTTTCCAATTCCAGACAGGGGGCTGGCTTCATTCATTGTTAGTGAAATGTGGTCAGATGACCAAAGACAAAAACAGACTTAGACTTAGATTTTACTTTAGTGATCCCAATTGGTGAACTTCTTTTGTTGCAGTAGCAGGTTAAACATACACATAAACATAAAAAATATACAATAAAGAAGAATAAAGATGAGCATAAAACTAAGAGAAAACAATTTTCTTAAAAAATATAACTAAGTATATAAACATAATAGCAATTGTTGAAAATATAACAAAGTAGTGTCAGAGATACTGTATTCCTAAAAAACATTTTTTAAATATCTACAATTGAAACATTTCATATTATCAAAACATAAGCAGATAACATCTAAACCACCACTATCACATCTTGAAAATCTCATAGCTCTCAATCAAAATGGGAGGAGACAGATTTCTTTATTTTATACAGCCCTATTATCACATGATAACGAGTCTACCACTGACAGATTAGAGGCATGGAGACAAGATATATAAGAGAGCATGGAAGAGACTGAATGGGAAAAGGCATGCTTAAGAGCTCAAAAACAATCCAATATACAATACTATAATGAAGCTATTACAATACAAGTGGTTGATGAGAACTTGCATTTCTCCAGTCAACCAATGGTCCCCTAGCGTCCCTGACACTTGCATCAAATGTTTAGAGGAGAGAGGCACTCTGTTTCACTGTGTATGGGACTGTCCCAAATTAAAACAATACTGGAAAACAATTCTTCAAACCATATCTGACTGTTAATGTGGAAGTCCCTTACCAAGCAAAAGTGTGTATATTAGGTGTATATACCCAAAATTTTTATCATCAATTCAAAACAGGCAACTTTAATTGATTTTGGACTTTTGCAGGCCAGGAGGATGTTTGCTTTATATTGGAGAAAACTGGATGTACCTTCGATACATGTATGGGTGAAAGAGATGGCATCTTGTATTGGAATGGAGAAGCTGACTTACATAACAGGGGGAAAGGCGGGAGAATTTGAAACAGTGTGGAAACCTCTAATGGAATTTCTTAGCCGTCAAGGTGCAGTGACTTTGAAATTAGTCTGTTGCTGAGTGCGTTTATATTTAGTTGTGTCTTATAGTCTGTTTTGATGTGTTTGTTTTACTTTTTGTCAAATATGTTTAGTATATTATGTTTATATATTATTTTATTTTATGTCTAATTCAAGTATTGTCATTGTTTTGTTGTGTTCAATGTCTGTTTGTTAGTTAAATATGAAAAATCAATAAAAATATTGTTGAAGTATATAGTTGTATGATATGTATTCTAATATATAATACATATTATATAATGGTATAATATATTATGATAATAATATAATATGATACAATGTAACTAAGTATATAACATAGAATAACAGCAATTCTTAAGATATAACTAAGTATATAAACAAAGAATAACAGCAATTGTTAAAGAGAGAGCCAGAGCTATAAACTATGTACCAGAAAAAATATGTGCAAGTTGCAAGTGATAAATAAATGTAAACAATAAACAGTAATTTGCAATAGCAGTAGTGCAAATAATATGTCAACAGCAGTTTTGGTGCACATGGACAGAGGTATCTGTAATCCTCTACGACTGTGACATTCTCTTCCAGAATACACAGTGGTTGTGTGGTTGTCCTTCCTGTCTGAAATCAATCACCATCTCCTTGGTCTCCTTGGCCTGGCTAAGCAGCGGGGGATTTCTGTGATCCTCACAGTGCTGCAACTACAATCCAGGTGTAAGTGAGCAGGCTGCAGCAGGTGTATGATGGCGTTGTCCACACCCAGATGAGGTTGGTAGGCGAACTGTAGAGGGTCCAGTGATGATTTCACCTGTGGTCGGAGATGGACCAGGACAAGCCTCTCCAGCACCCTCATCATGAGTGATGTAAGGGCAACGGGTCGGTTGTCATTAAGGCCAGATGGAGACTTCTTCTTCGGTAGAGGAACCTCACATGACATATTCCACAGCACCGGGACTCTCTGCAGACTCAGGTTGAAGATGTAATTAGTAATTTGGCAGTCACTTTTATCCAAAGCGACGTACATATAAATTCAAACACTAATGGCACAGTATTGGGGGCAGTTTTTTTGGGGGGGTTCAGTATCTTGTTCCGCCTCAGCTTCTCCCTCAGCTTGTGCTGAACATTCCTCAGTTCTTTTTTGTCCCCTGACCTAAAGGCTTGTTTCTTCCTATTAAGCAGACTTTTCAGTTCACTGGTGATCCAGGGCTTGTTGTTGGGAAAGCAGCGTACAGTCCGGGTTGGCAGTATGGTCTGTTCACAGAATTTGATGTTCTCTGTGATACAGTCTGTCAGGCTGTTGATGTCCTCCCCATGTGGCTCACACAACACATTCCAGTCTGTTGTCTCAAAGCAGTCCTGCAGTGACTCATTAGCCTCCTGAATCCACCTCGTCATTGTCACGGGGGGTTCTTTTCTGTTGTTTATTTTCCATCAACTTTATTTTTAGAAGATCCATCAATGATAGTTTTAATTGTTTTAGATTGCATGCACCTATATTCTCAATTTACATGTTCAATACGATAAGACATCTTTCTCTGTGTTTAGACCATTTACTTACATGTCTCACTCTTTTATGGCTACTACTCCTGCTTGCATTGTCAATTTTGATGTCTAGGAATTGAGGAAAAAATGTGAAAAACGTTATGAGGGTTAAAAGTTTTTAATTTCAGGCTCAGATGGGTTAAGTGAAGTTTCAGTGTGGTTTTTATACATGTAGAAGTAAAATAATTAATTTGTACCTAACTATCTTTTTATGCCAACTCTTTACCTTATATACAGACACACCTATTAAAATAGGTTTGTTCAGTTCTTCAAGGTGTGTCCAAGTAATGTATTTTTGTGGTCTAAGCTCTAGGTTCCAGTGCGTCCCAGTCCATGCTGAACCAGTCCACATCTGCCGAAAGTGACCAGACCACTGAGCCCCAATTTAAACCATCAGAATACCCCAGGTCTTCTTCCACCAATGTTAAATCACCAGCTAAGAAGAGGAGGAAACCCTCGAAGTGCCCACAGAGGAAAAAAGAAGCAAAGTCATCAAAGAAGCAGAAAAAATCCAAGTCACCATGTAGGAGCCACAGGAGGGAATCGAGATCCAGGAGCCCTTCAAAGACGAAAAGATCAAGGTCAAGGTAAAGTGATATGTCTTTATTAGGATCTCCTTAAATCTGTTGGTCTTATAGCTACATGAACCAAAATGTGTAGTGATACCTAGTGATAATGTTATTTTGAAAATGCATTTCATTACAGAATTGCATTGCATGTTGCACCCCCTCTTCAAATACTGAGTTAAGTGATGAGCTGTGAACACCAGTTTCTCATGAATTATGGATTAAGTACATTTAGTGATGGAAAGTAAATAAATATGTTGATTCAAACACTGTACTTAGGTGCAAATGTCAGACAACTGTACTTTATACTACTATCCTGCTACATTTCAGTGGGGCATTCTGTAGTTTTCTACACTACAAATTTTTTTTAAGATCTTTTTTGAATGTTTGGAAGTTTATAAAATCATAATTTTATTTCCACAACCAATAATCACTTTTTTTGCTAGCAATTATTGCTAGCATTGCTAGCACTGGCTTGCCTCCTGTACTTTTCAGGATGATGTTAAAGTGAAGCCAATGGGGTGTCAGAATGGTCTAAAATGGTCATTATAAAGGACTGTATCTAAGTCGCTGGTATACTTCTGCAGAAGTGCTTGCCAAAGGTGGCCAGTGAAAAGGTAAGCAGAGTTTGAACTTCTGTCTCAAGCTCTCTTTTTTCATTCTTTCCACAACAATTTTTCCTGCCTGCCAGGAGATGCTGTCTGAAAATGTGTACAGTTATGCACATATTTCATAATTAACTCCAGTTAATCTGCTAACATAGCTTATCCAATAAGTGAATAAGTCCTTGTTTTTGCAATTGAACCCAACATTTTACAACATTGTTATTGTACATTTATAGTACATTTTGCACACTGGGTCTAGCTGTTAATTAGGGGGTCCAAGATCCTGCAACAACCCAATATTTTGCACAGTGGTTGTGTCTTTTCTGTCAATCACTGGGATCCCTGTATTCCATGCTCTGTTCACTGTCCAACCGCACATTTTGTAGCTACTTTGTTTTTGAGGGGACTTCATGTGACGATATGATTTAGCAGTTACTTCACTGTAAATTACATGTTGTATGTGCAGGTCAGGAGGCCGGAGATCGCGGAAGTCATGCTCACGGTCAGTGTCACGGAGTCGGAGGAGGGCTACATATAGCCAGAGGGACCGCTGGAAACGAGAGCCGAGTCAGTCCCCTGTACTCATTCTCCGCAAAAATAGATCCCCCAACTGGAAATACTGCAGTTCGAGCAACAGCCCTCAACGCATCAGTGAACTGGGTCAGATAATATGAAATCAGTCATTTCAATATTATACACCAACTGCAGCCAAGATTCATTTACATTTGCATTATGACATAATCAATGTCATGAACTTACTGTACCCTACAGGTATCCCCCCAAGTATAAAACTCCTAGTTTTTTGCAGCCACATGTAAAGAAAAGGTGAAAATGTATCTGATATGGTAGAAAGCTGTTGTGAAGCAACCGCACAATATGTTTTGAAAGAATTCAACGGCTGACCAGAGGAGAAGCAACATGTTTCCTAGGGACTGTATAATGTTAAATAGCCACTGCTTTTTTATGTAGTTTTCATGTTACACTGTCTAGTCAAGTATGCTTGCACTTTCTGCTCAGCACTTCCAAAAACAGTAATGGGTGTATAGCCTAGAAATAATTAAGTTGGTTTGTGAGCAGATTTTTTAATGTCTTTTGAACATCACAGTGTAATGAAACTAAGTAAAAACAGTTATTGCGTCCACACATCCATTTAATTCATTGATTCCTTTATTGTATTTACGTTTATTTTGTGTGTTTCCTCAGATAAAGACCAGTTGTTGGAAATTGCCAAGGCCAATGCTGCTGCAATGTGTGCCAAAGCAGGTATGCCCATCCCTGCTGGCCTGAGATCCACAGTGCTTCCCCTGGCTCTGCCAAGTATGGCCGTGAATGCTGCTATGGCCAGTATGACTGCTGGTATGATCTTGAATCTTTCTGCATGGTGTTTCATCTAAAACTAGTGATTCATTGACTGTATTTTCTGTCTGTGCAGTCATCTGTAAAGACTTTGATGCTAATGTAATGAGGATCTATTTTATGTTAACCTTCATAAAGGAATTAGTGTTAGGTTTTTGTTGATTGAACTTTATCGTCATTTTGGAGGCTGTAGTTTGTGCTGCTGTTTAACATTAGTGATCAAATGGGGTGGAAAATCTTTGGCTTGACTATATATTCTGTATATTCCAGGGTTAAAAATTTTTTGTCACATACCCTTCCAGGCAAGTGGGTCAGAAATTGATTTGCTCAAGGTCAATTTTTACTTTACAAATTGATTATTTATTAGCAGTTATCAAATAACAGTAAAGACTAAAGTTAATCATCATGTTTAATCTGTGTACTGCTGCTACTGAGGACAACCCTGTTCTTCTGTGGAGCAATCATACTGTAGTATGCAGTTAATGATTTCACGTTTTTCTAAAGATGATACATTTTAGTATTCAGTTTTACAATTACCTAACTTGCCTCAGCGATCATGGCCCCTGAGGAAGGGTTGTTGGCAGTCCTCTTAGCTGCCATGCAAACAAGATGCTGTTGGCTCTTGTTATGGCGCCCCAGCAATGTTTTTAGAAATTTGATATGACCCTAACCCTAACTCCTATCACAACAAAGATGAAAAGGTGGCAGGATAGCTCAGTCCTTAAATACTTCCATCATTCGCTCTGGAAAAAAACGGTGTTTAATTTTAATTTTAATGTGTTTTACTGCATTTACTAAATTTATTTGTCTGACGTGGCATTCCCTGGGCAATTGGGCAATCCTTATTGCTGAGCCTTGTATTCTATCATGAACTGAATCACAGTTAGTTTGTTTTATTAATCTTTTTTTCATTGTTAGCTTTTTCCTGGATCCATGCTTACCTATACCCATCACTCCTCTGAGAGTAATTTTTCAGAGGGATGGCACATGATCAGGCTAGGCAAGTTGTTTTTGCCTTGGGTGTTACAGATTTTTGTCATGTGTATGTTGTCATTAATTGTTAAGAATATGGGAAAATTATCTATTTCAAATTCATATGTAGGTCAGACAAACAGTTGACAGGCTTGAATTTAATTTGAATTAGCTCCTGTACTTTTCGTTGGCTCCCATGTTTGTTCTCTCTCTCTGCCATCCTTATAGCCACCATGACAGCAGCCTTGTCTAACATGGGCACTCTGTCTTCAATGCTCCCACTGCCTTCCATTACCAACAAGCCACCCCCTGCTCCCGCTCAACCCAGCATTTCTGCTTTGGAGGAAGTGAAGAGGAAAGTCACGAAGCAGGCCAACAGCATCAGCATTAAGGAGTTTACTGATGTAAGGTTACAGAGCTTGTATTACACATGTTTAACAGTAGTTACTGGAATTAACGCCATTTCTACGAGTACATAAAAAGCCATCTCACAGCCGTCTCTGTTGGTTAACCCCATCGAGTCTCCGCCACGGTAACCTGAGATGGATCTTTGCAGTTAGTGGCCAGTCAGGAAGTAGCATCCTTCCAATATAAAACAACAGCACACCCTCAGTTAATCTTCCTTTTGGACTCATCAACAGGAATAGAACAGGGCCCAGCTGGGCCTGTAGTTAGAATGCTACACTTGTACTCAGAGACCGTGCATAGCTTTCCAGGAACTGCTTAAATCCAGTTAGTACTGTTTTAGAATCAGACACAAAGGGTTCTTACAGTTCTTCACCCCTCCCCCTGCTGGGCTGCTCTGATCAGAAGCTGGTTCATCTGCGCGCTACCTACATACCTTTGGTGAATAAATAACCGACAACTGTAAGGTGTCTGAGAAGACGGTCTGAGTGGTCCAGTATGGCACTGAGGGTCTGCTTTGAAACCAGTGTTTGGGAAGTGTTGTGCAGTCCATACAGGGAGGACACTGACAGTTTGACAGCCTGCATCATGAACTACATTAACATCTGTGTGAAAAACTCTGGCCTACCAGGAAGGTATTGAGTTTCCCGAATATGAAACCCTATTGAATGAGAAGAGGAGGGTTTGTAGATCTGGGGACAAAAAACTAGCTTAGGAGAATGCAGAGGGAGCTGAAAAGGGAGATAAGGAGAGGCAAAATTAGCTACAGGAGGAAGCTGGAGGAACGCCTTCAGGGGAACAATGCCAAGGAGGTCTGGAGAGGCCTGAAAACCATCTCAGGCCATGGCAGTGACAGTGGGAGGGGCCCAGACATCTGGACACCGGGAATGGGCAAATGAGCTGAATCTATTTTTCAACAGATTTCATTCGACCCTGTTCCTTCCCCCACCCACCAGAGTCCAGACCAGACAGTGTTACTATTCCATGCCCCCTCCTTCTTCGCTGGAGAATCCCTGACACAGCACCACCCTCCACTTCACATCAGAGACTGCATACCCCTCCCCCCACCTCACTCAACAGAAGCCAGCCTTGAGGACATCTTCCTGTGTTGCTCCAGTCCCAAAGACTGTGCATCCCAGGGAGCCCAACCACTCCAAGCCAGTAGCCTTAGCTTCTCTCCCTTGGAGAGGATCATACTCAACCACCTCCGTCACCTGATGAGCAGCGAGCTGGCCCCCCTATTCTTCTTCTTCTTCTTTTAAAGTTTGCAAATCAACCAGGCATTGGTGTGGAAGACATAGTCATCTACGTGCTGCACAGGCAAAGATCTTTTTACCACCTGGAGAACACTGGGAGCACTATGAGGGTCATGTTTTTTGACTTCTCGTAAAGTTCACTTTACGAGGCAATACCTCTGCACATAACCTGTGCAAATCACACCACACAACCAAGAGCTATTTGCCAAGCCATCAGAGAAGTAGCTACTGCGTGGTCTAGTACAGTCCCTATCCCAGTGGGATCTTCTATAGCCAGCTGCAGTCACTCTGGCAAACACTCCTAAGGCATAAATCTAGTCAGACAAGCATGCAAGGATGCAGCACATCCTGCTGATGGCAAGGAAACAGATCAAGTGCACTGTCCTTTTCCACAGCTGTGAACGCACACGTAAAGCATCCCATACCTCCGGATGATGGAGGAGGTTCATGCATTTCAGTGGAACCATTATAGCTGGGGGGCTTAGGTAAAAGCATGAGACCCAGGTGGGGTGAGATGACAGAGAAATCCCTGCTTGAAACTGCTCTGTAGGCTGGTCTTGGATCAGGTGAAGGCATCGGTCATGGCTGATCCAAGTCACCGGCCTCCGAGTGCCAGGGTCCTCTGGTGTTTGCCACCAGTCCCACAGGTGCTTCATTTTCATTTTGCTGAGTAATTGCATCAACAGCCTCAGAGGCAGAAAGATGTGGAGCAGACTAAGGGACATACTGAATGAGCAAATATATCCAAGCCCAGTTGGGAAGCATCGCTGAGACCTGGACTGAACAGAATTCCAATTGAATTTTGTTTTAAACGAAACTACTCCACCTTTGTTGCATGCTGTATATATCTAAAGTCATTTGAAAATTGTTCTCACCCTCCTCTAAACACTGTCCTGATAATGGTACTGTTATGACGTGAAAAAAAAAATCATACAAGTTCAATTGTCTTCACTGTAATACATTGAGCCTTTACACATTGAAGCTTTAGGCCTAGAATTCTGAACACAAGGGCATTGTCCTGAGAAGGCAAGGTTTTCAAAATAAATGAGTACTTAACATGAGAAGTCCTGAAAGGAATGATACTGTTGAGTCATTGGATGTTGAGAATGCTTTTGATTGAATTGAATAACAATATTTATTTGATATTTTTGAAAGGATAGGAATTGGGAAAAAATGTAAGAGATTTTGATTCTCTTATAATGCGCAGGCTGATATTCTAAATAGCAGTTACAACCAGTAGTTTGCACCCTGCTATTGTCGTGGAATGTTAAAGCCAAAAGCACAAACCACAGAAGGCCAAAAACACTCAAATTCAGGTGTCCAATTGTTTCAGGAATAAATCTTCTTAAAATTGTCCTATAATGATCTGCAGGAGTCAGAAGTCCGAGGAGCAAAGTACTTAATTGTCGACAATAAAGGGGAACACACATAGAAACGCACAGCACGCAATCCTGATGAATTCCAACTTACAATGGTCTGCGCTCTGGCTTTTATACTGTTCACCACAGAAAGAAGTAGCAGCTGCCAAGACACCTGCAAGGTCATGGGAAAGTCCAGAAATCCCTGATAAGGATGCTATGATGTCATGATCTCTCCACCTCTGCTACGGTGTCATGCTCGACACATCAGCTGTTACGATGATATCACTCACAGCAAGTCAGCTGCTATCACAAGATCACATCCTGACAGATCATTTCTACAACAACATCATGCTCAACAAATCAACTACATTAGCAGCTACCATTAGTTATAATATTTTCTCCAGTTATCACATGTCATCACATATCTGTTAGGAAAAAATTACACTACACTATCACACTTCTTATTCACTATATGGTAGAAGTTGAGCCACTGGCCATGACAATACATAAACATACCAACATAATAGTAGGGATAGCAGACAAAGAACATGAGATATCTTTATATGCTGAGAGTAAAATCTTTCAATCAATCATTTTATCCTCTGCAATGTTGCAGTAATATAGAGAGGTAAACAGAAGATTTATCCCTTTCATGTCAGAGAAGCAACTTTAGCTTGCATGTATTTGAATAGCCAAAGCAGCTCTGTGTTGCAGCAAAGCTTGAGCCAGATTAAAGTGTTTGCTAGAGGATCCTGTATTTTTTGCTTGAACCCATTGTGCCAGCACCCCTGCTTAATCAGTGCCATTGAAATGACTGCTGGGGCTGCATTTTTCACACCGTGCTCTTCGGCATGAACACTTTTGAGCAAAATATTATATATATTATATATAGCTTGTTCTTGGAAAACCCAGAAGAAATGTGGATTTTCCACTATCTTGTTAGCAGCCCTGCTGCTGTACCTCATAGGTTGAAAGGGTCGAGTCTGTTGTGCTTCAAACCACACCCAACTGTGATGTTGAGTTTCATAATATTGCATTGTGAAGTGTTGTACAGTACAGGATGTGATCAGCACATAACCATGCAGAGCTTCCAAACTGTGGGTGTGTTAAAAACCGTTATTTGCAAATGGTCCCTAATTTGCTGTGTGTGTGTGTGTGTGTGTGTGTGTGTGTGTGTGTGTGTGTGTGTGTGTGTGTGTGTGTGTGTGTGTGTGTTCGTGTGTGTGTGTATTTGTTTGTAGAAATGCAAGATGATTGTGGACAGTAAAGGAGAGCTACCAGTGGCAATGCCTCATGTTTCAGATGAAGAAGATGATGGGAAACCTTTTGGAGGATCAGCTCTTCGGGAGCAAAAAGCCATCAGCTTCAGCATCAATGTAACATTCGCACACGGGCTACACTGTGCCTCATATAAGTTTATATATAACTGTGAATGACAGTTTTCTCTCTTGTGAATGTATGTGAATATGTGGTAAACCTTACCCAGATGACAATGAAGTATATGGGGTAGCATTTTACATTACAGCTCAGAAATAACAAGGAAAAAAAGCCTAACCATTATTTTCTAATGATAAAAATATGAAATCAATAATTATTGTTAGCATATTACCCTATTATTACCCTTTGTTGTCCATTCACTGGTAATAATATTACCCAATCGTACTACTACCCCCATTACTACCCTTATATTCCACTGACATTACCTTTATTATTGAGCAAATGTAATCCTTAGATTATTAGCCTGATAGTGAACAGAGTCTACTATTATCCTCTTGTTATCATTACTAAATTTATTACGAAGATTTTCTGCCCCATTATTTCCTGAGATTTGTATACTCGTACATTGGATACCTACCAGAAGACAGTCAAAACATAATCTAGTTTTTTCTAGTTCTTTATGGTCAGTTTGATTCATGGTCTTTTTACTTTCACCAGTGAGATAAATGACAGTGCAGGGTTAGACAAGTATTTTTACTATGATTTCCTGCTGTATAATGTATCATGTACCATGATTTAGTGTGTCTGTTAGAGGTGTCCTGGCATTATTTTAATGCACACCTGCCTGCCAATTAGTGCAGCCTTCTTCTGTGCTAAGTGGATGAATACTTTATTAATTAGTTTTAACTATGAATGGACCTCATTAGAGAAAAACAATAACATTATCCTCTTTTCCCTCCAGAACGCAACAGTTCGTCCAGCAGTACGTAGTGATGCAGGCATGGCCAAGGAGTTTCCAGTGTCATCAGGATCCCAACATCGCAAAAAGGTCTGAAGAGATGTGCATTAGACTTAGACTTACACTTAGACTTAACTTTATTGATCCCAATTTGGGAAATTCTGTCATTGCAGCAGCAGGATAAACATACACATAAACAGAAAATATATACAATAAAGAAGAATGAGGATGAGAGTCAGAAACAAAGATTAACAGCAGTTCTTAGAGAGAGAGAGAGAGAGAGAGAGAGAGAGAGAGAGAGAGAGAGAGCCAGAGCCAGAGCTATAAACTATACTACCAGAAAAAATATGTGCAAGTTGCAAGTGATAAATAAATGTAAACAATCAACAGTAATGTGCAAACACTGAACTATTAAAGTTTGTGAGGTTGGTGGAGATAAAGTGTTTAAATTACAGTTGTATAGTGTGATGGCTTGTGGAAGGAATGATTCCCTGAAGTGATCCTTGTGACAGCAGAGCTGGAGCAGTCTATTGGAGAAGGAGCTCTGCTGTCTGTCCACAAGTTGGTGAAGAGGATGTTGAGGGTTATCCATGATGGATAACAGCCTGTCCAGTGTCCTCCTTTCCACCACCTCCTCAAAGGTGTCTAATTTGCAGCCAATAACGGAGCCGGCCTTCCTGATCAGTTTGTTCAGTCTTTTGGTGATGCTACTCCAATGCTACTCCCCCAGCACACTGCAGCAAAGAAGAGTGCACTGGCAACAACAGACTGGTAGAAGATTTCCAACATCTTGCTGCACACATTGAATGATCTGAGCCTCCTCAGTCTGCTCATCCCGTTCCTGTAGACAGCATTGATGTTAGTTTTCCAGTTCAGTCTGTTGTCAAGGTGTACTCCGAGGAATTTGTAATACTCCGCCATTGTGACATTCCCCCCCAGAATACACAGTGGCATTTTCCACAGCACTGGGACTCTCTGCAGGCTCAGGCTCAGGCTCAGGTCAAAGATGTGTTCCAGGATCACAGACATCTGACTGGCACAGGTCCTCAGGACTCCGGAACTAATGCCAACAGGGCCAGCAGCCTTGCCCAGGTGCAGCATCCCCAGCTGTCTTCTCACCTGGCCTGCAGTCAGGCAGGGGATGGAGCTAGTGGAGGGGGTGCAGTGTGGGTTGAGGAGAGATGTGGCAGTTGAGTCCAAGGGAATGTGAGGGCACTCCTGGCTGTGAGCTAAACCTGTTGAAAAAATGGTTTAGCTCATTGGTCCTCTGAAGCCTGCTGGCTGCTGGACTGCCTCTTGCCTTGAGCCCCATGATCAGCTTCATTCCTGTCCACACATCCTTCGCTCTGCTCTGCTTGAGTTTGGATTCTCACTGAGTCCAGCTTCCTCCTGTAGGCATCTCTGCTCTGCCTCAGCTCATGCTGAACACTCCTCAGTTCTTTTTTGTCCCCTGACCTAAAAGCTTATTTCTTCCTATTAAGCAGACTTTTCAGGTCACTGGTGATCCAGGGCTTGTTGTTGGGAAAGCAGCGCACAGTCCCTTGTCTCAAAGCAGTCCTGCAGTGACGCATTAGCCTCCTGAGTCCACCTCCTCACTGTCCTTGGGGACGCAGGCTGCCTCTGGAAAAGAGAGGTATACTGAGGTGTTAACAACACCAGGCTGTCTTCAGCTCTGCCTAGGGGGGGGATGGACTGTGGCACTGTATGCATCCTTTGCATCAGCATACAGTCGGTCTAGTGTAGTGTTGTCTCTGGTAGGGCAGTTAATAAATTGATGGAATGTTGGCAGAGTTTTTGTTCAAAGTGTTGTGATTAGTGTCCCCAGTAATGACTACAAACGCGTTTGGTTGCTGCATTTGTAGCATCGCTACAGTGGAGTGGATGACGTCACACGCTGATTCCCCCGTCAGCCCTCGGAGGGATGTAAATAGTGATCACGATGGCAGACGTGAACTCCTAAGGCAAACAATAGGGCCACATCCCCACAGCTAGCATCTTAGTGTCTGGGCTACAGAAACGTTCCTTAATGGTAGCATGTCCGGTATTACACCACTTCTCATTCACAAACAGTGCAATCCCTCCTCCCCTCTTCTTACTGCTCCGAGCCACATCTCTGTCAGCCCGCACACAGCTGAAGCCAGGCACCTCCAGTCTTGGACCTGTGAATAAAGCCATGATTTGGTAAGGCCATTAGGCTGCACTGTCGGTATTCTCACTGAGTCCTGACCAGCGCAACAAGCTTGACCTCACGTTCCCCGTGATGATCACCGGAATGGATGCATTGTATCTCTGTGCCTTGGCTCTGCAGCCCTGATGTCGGCTCTTCAACTCTTTTGGGACTACAGTCCTCTCTCCGTAATTGGTGCACCCAGAACAATTTTTCATCTAGATTAAGCATACCACGAGGGCTTCTTCATGGAATTTTTTTAGGGGGTGCTCTCAAACCATTTTGCCAAACCCAAATTCTGAGACCCATATTAGATATCAATTTTCCACGCTTTAGCCATGCTGCCGTGGCAATGAAAACTCACTGGCTTTTCAGTGCAGCATCATCAAGGTCTTCAGGCTTTTCTCACTATTTTTTTCAAAATGGTTGACTTCCTCTTGGTATTAGAGTATATTCGAAAGCAGCAAGTGTATTTTGTAGGGGTGCTATAGAGCCATTTCGCTAGGCCCAATTTTGTGTTGGGGGAGAACTTTGCTCAGTTTTAGGATATAAGATAAAATAATCCTTTATTTTGAAAATGTTTTAAATCTTAAGGAAGAAATTAGAGCAAGTTGAAGACAGGAGAAGCACAGAAGGTAAGGAGTGAAGTGTCATGCTGATGACGTCACACCGTCTACAACACAAAACAAAAAAAAATCCAGTGATCACTCTTTTGACTGTTGGCTCTTGTGTCTTGTCTTTCCTTCGGTCTTCTGTTGTTGGAGCACAGGCTGTCAGGGTCTGCTGAGTGCCCAGTCAAACATGAACTGTGCAGAACTTGCAGAAGATAGCTCAGAAACTAACAACTTTCTTTGAAAGCAGCTGGTTCAACTTCCATGTTATAACACAACAATATTTGAACTGAAGAAACTGAACCTGGCACACATAGCCAGCTAGGGTAGTTCAAGATGTGAACATAAAGACCAACCCACACCAACCGAAGTGTGAGAGCGAACATACTCCAGGGAGGCCTGCAGGAAAATTGACACTGCTCCTCCAGAGCAAATTTCCTTCAACCTGATTAACTATGAGGTGACCTTTGTTTTTCCTGTGATGGCAGGGTTGATACTAAAGATTAATAAGAGAACTCTCTGTGGCGTAAAATCAAGAACAAGATTTAATACTACTGTAGTTATCATACAGACTTCAGAGATTTTCCTTTTTCCATGTCTCAGCTGCTGAATGGTGCCTCTCATGGTTTAATGGAAACATGTTCCTCTACTGAGCTCCTTTGTTTTTTGTGTTTTTTAACACATTTTACCATCTTTCATTGCTTCTTCAGGTTTATACTGGTCCTCATACTTTCATTTATTGTCATCGCTGTATTTGTTGCATTTATTCATTGTTTGTCAGTAGTAGTTAGTAGTACACTTGCCTAATCACCAAGAGAATAGTATTATTATGCTGACTATGAATTATTGCTGGGAAACATTTGTGGTTGCTTGATAATGCCGATTAACACCACCAAAAAAAAGATTAATAAAGGATTATTTTATCTTATTTCCCCACTATTTTCCCAAACTGAGCTAAATTTCCCTTACATTTGGTGAGTTGGTGGAGAGTATGAGCATAGGTTTAAACTGATTATAAGCATACAGAAAACATGTACTTTGTATGACGGTAGTTTATGTGCTATCTGATGTTACGATGCATTAAGTTGACTAATAGTTTCTCCACTGCTTGATGTTGCAGTGTGTTTAATTAGATTGCTGCTCTTGTTCTTTCTAACATTACACATTATACATACACAGTCTTATTGTAGGCTAGTCAGGCAGTAAAAGTATTTTAGTCGCTGGTTGTGTTTGACACAATGAACAGAGGAGACAGTTTTGAGCTGTTGCTATGATTACCAAGCAAAATTAGAAATCGGCTGGGATAGCAGTAGAACTTCAATTTAATTCAGTTTTATGTATATAGTGCCAAATCACAACAGAAGTTGTCTCAGGACACCAGTCTTGTTGTTGGTTACCGACTGGTACAGACCATACTCTTTATCAACAGAAACTGATCTATTCCCTCATGAACAAGCACTTGGCAACAGTGGTGAGGAAAAACTTCCTTTTAACAGGCAGAAACCTCAAGCAGAACCAGGCTCTGGGTGGGCAGCCATCTGCCTTGATCGGTTGGGTTAGAGGGAAAGATAGAGACAAGGAGAGGTAGGGAGAAAGAGGGAGAGAGGGGGTGGACAGAAATGCAATGAGAGTTACAATACAGTAATATGTGATATATTTACATTAGTAACAGATAGCATATGTACGTAATACAACATAATGAATCTAGTAATAATGGAAGTATGACTAATACTAATAGTAGTTGCATATTAGGCACGGCCATGGCAGGAGATGTGATGCAGCTTCCACTTTGTAACAATGGCCCCAATAGTGCTTATCGGACCATTTTGGAGTTTAAAAGTCCTTCAGTAACCAGTGGCATTGTTTTGTTGCTTAACAGTGATGTTACCATCACTGAAATGCAGTAATCCAGTTGATTTTAATTCAGCATGGGTAGGAGAACTAAATAGTGGATTTAGTTGGTATAGTGCTTTTTCTTGCTGTGTTCAATATTTTTTTCCTGCGTAATGCCACTTTATTGTTCATAACTTTATTTATTGATTGGAATGTTACTTGTTCTTTATCTGTTTAGTTTTATTTTGCCAATGTTACCAATATCAGTGTCATTTTTGTGTGAATAGCTGCATCTGAAATATGTTAAAGGGAGTTGCAAATGGTCAAGGTGTGGGGAATTCATTACTGTGTTCCAAATTACAAGCAATGAAAGTAGTGATATGTTCATAAAGATGTGTTACTGTTTCAGATGTTACAAATTATATATTTCATAATATTGTCATACAACAATTAAATAATGCTTTTTGAGTAATGTAATGTGTTGCATTCTCCAGGAGGGCGAGGCACTGGGTGTCTATGGAGAATGGGTTCCTGTTGACAAAACAACAGACAAAGCTGCAGCTACCTCCAGAAAGACCCTGAACACTGTTCCTATTGTGACAGCGACATCATCAGGTGAAACAGTGACAGCAGCAGGGTTACCAGAGATTGTCGAACAGCCAGCATTTGTGCCTGATAATGACAGTGTCTTTCCTGATCCAGTGCTGCAGGTGAGAATTATATTCACAGTATGCTGTGTATGTGTGTACTGTTTGTATGTATGCATTTAATGGAATTATTATGATTGCAAATACTGAAGATATCTTCAAATTATTATGTATGCTCACAGTTGAAGTTGTAGCGTCCAGTGGTGCATCTGTAAGTACACAAATAATGTGGAACATAAAGGTAACGCTGATAATGCTGATTTACTGTGTATGTGAAAGGGTCTTTTTTGTTGCCTTTGTAACTTTATTGTTAAATCTTTTCTCATTCTTTTAATGATATGATATAGTAAACATGGGTCCAGGACATGATAAATTTATCTCAGAAACCCTGTTATGAACAGTACTGAAACTCAAACAAACAAAAAACACTCCTCCCTCACAGTCAGACATAAAAGCATTTATGAAATTTTACGAAAAAGTAGTAGTAGAGATAGAGATAAAAAAAAGACAGAAAAATAAAGTGGATTAGACACAATCAATGTAAAGGGCTAAGCAGAAACAAGCAGCAACAATGACTAACTGAAAGAGAGCAAGGCATAGAATTTATCCTTCTCTCTCTTGAGGACAATTAAGTTAATCCATGTCTTCCTTCTGCGGGCAAAGTGAGATTGCTGGCTACACAAACAGCTGATCTGTTTCAGGATCCAGACATGTTTGGTGAACACAAAGAGTCTGTGACTCATCTAGTTTAAGGACTGCTGCCTAGTTTGATTAGGAGCAAGATACCTCTTGTAGCAATTCGATGTTGCAATGGAAAAGCGAGGAGCGGGGCATGTTGATTCTAATATCCTTAATATTGTCATGGCTGTGTTATGGGGATTCCTTGAGTTCTGGTGGGTCTTGCCCGGTGGGAAACGAGGATTTGGACTCAAATTGAATCTATTCTGATTTGCAAGGATTTGGCTGCTATTTCTTTGTTCTCTGTTTCTTTCTGAGTTTTTTTGTTCAGGCTTTCAGTTTTTGGTTGCAGCCTTTCTTTGCTCATCCATGTGGTGTGTTCCCAAATATTGTTATTATTTATTATTAGTAAGTTTATTTGTAAAGGGACCATGTACAATAAAAAACATAAATGTTCCCATTTGATGCGTTGTACCAGAGTTAGCTCAGAGCTAATTTACATCTGCAGTCCCTTGGCAGGTCACAAGTCAGAAATTTGTTAAAAAGACATCACAGAGAAATAGCAATAAGACAGTAAACAAACTTCACAGAAAAATGGCAATAAGACAATGACACAAAACTGTACAGTTAAGCCACCTACTCATATATACACAAACACTATCACGCACCCACTCAGAGATACACTCACATACACAAACACGGTCATACAGTCATATTTAAAAAATCAGTGATAACAGAGTTGAGTGTCTTTCAGTAGATTTTTGAGTTTGTTCTTAAAGCTTCCGATAGAATCACAGTTCCTAATGCTATCGGGGAGAGCGTTCCATTGAGTTACAGCTTTTACAGAGAAAGCTGACTGACCGAGAGCATAGCGACGAAAGGGCACAGAACAGTCTCTTGTTGATGATATTCTAGTGGATTTTGTAGACTGCTGAGGACGTAGATTAACAAATTGACGCAATGGGGGAGGAGCCAGACCATTTAAAATCTTGAACAGAAGACACAAATTAGCAAACACTTTAACATTGTCAAAGCTAAGAAGGTGATGCTTCTGCAAAATCCTGCAGTGGTGAAACTGCATAGATTTCCTGTCCAGGGTTTTTAAGGTTTGTTTATACAGAGATTCCAATGGTTTGACAGTTGTTTCTCCAGCTTGTCCCCAACAAGTGATACAATACAACAAGTGAGAAAGGATCATAGCGTGTATGAATGTCTTTGCAGCATCCATTGAAAGACAGCCTCTAATATGTCTGAAATTTATTAAATTGTACCTGATGGTTTTGGTCATTTTTTTCACATGTGACTTAAAATTTAGATTTGAATCGATGATTAAGCCAAGATAAGATATTTAAACATACCTTTTGTTAAACTCCCTCACAATTTCAATCTTCTCTGCCTTTATGAAAATGCTGCCACTGGAAGACCGGTTGGTTTTAGAGAAGAACATACCTTTTGTTTTGCTTATGTTAAGGCTAAGACATGACTGGTCAAGCCAATCTGTGATCCTTTCCATAGCAGCTGTTAGCTTCTTGGCCGCAAGTTCAGCTGTTTTTGCATGTGTATATAAAACAGTATCGTCAGCATACATTTGCAGATCCATGCCTGGACATGCTTGTGGCAGGTCATTTATGTAGAGACTGAACAGAAAGGGGCCTAAAACAGAACCTTGTGGCACACCCACTTTACAGTTGATATTGTCAGAAGAGACATTGTTAACCTTAACACATTGCATCCTGTCAGATAAGTAAGATGACATCCATTGCAGTGTTTCAGATGAGAAATTGAATTTTGAGAGTTTTGAGATCAGAACATTATGATTTACCGTGTCAAATGCTTTTCTCAAGTCCATTAATGGAAATATTAATGGAACTGCCACTGGAAAATCTACATGTATACATTAACCAGTCATTCACATGAATGCAGCTTGTTGTTCTATCACTTTGTGCTAAATGCAGGGCATATGAATGAATCTTTGCTGTAAGAGAAAAAAAAAGATCTACAAGCTCCATTTGCTCTCCATCGCCCAGAGAATCCATTTTAAAATCCTCCTTATGACCTACAAAGCCTTCAATAACCTGGCCCCACCCTACCTGACTGAGCTCCTCCACCAACATACTCCTACACTCCGCTGATGAACTTGTATTTTCTGCCAAAAAGCTCAAAGCTGTAAAAACCATGTTGGCCCCCTTGTGTCCCTCTCATGGTCAGTCACAATAAATATTTAGTTTTTGTCAAAACAGACTTTTCTTTTCCTCAAGTGTTTTCAAACCAGCTCTCCTTCCACAGAATGTGTCTTCTTGTTCTGGCAATGTGTGGGCTCTGAGATAATTATGATTAGAGTTATTTCCTGGTTTATGAAAGTTGGGCTTTTAGTCAATATAGTGTAGTATGAGCATCAGTCTCAGAATTTTTGGCCAGTTCTGACTGATTTCCTCCTCTGAGCTGCCTAATCTGACCTGGTTGTAATTCAGAATTCTGTGACGTTTCCAATCACAAAGTACAGGCTATTTCCCTACATGCTTGAGGAAAAAATGCAGCATTTCCAAAATAATGCTGGATAATCAGAACTAAAAAATAGAGAATTTGGATTAAACATTATCATCATTCTGCAAAATTCAAAGTTTTCCAAGCTTTCCACTTTATGCCTGAAATTCTCTACACATCCAGTTCTAAGTCAAAGGCCATTATATCATTCACAAACATTTGAGTTTTATATTTCATCTTAATTCTGAAAGCTTTTCTTGTCAAACCTAAGTTTGTCTCTTATTAACTGTGTTATTAAAAGTTTGTTTACTTAGTCTGTGCTTGCAAACCTGTGAGAAGTCTGAGTGCAGACACATAACCCTGTCACATTTGCCTTGCAGCTTGTTAGGTTTGAAATTTTAAAATCAAGATTTCTTTCCCTTTACCTCTTTCTCTCTCAAAATCGCTTCTGTTTCTGTTATGTCTCTTTCTTTGTCTACAGCCAGTAGATATCTCTCAGGCTGTAACTGAGAGAATCAGAGCTCAGAGGCGATTGGCTGAGAACCCCTATGATGTTAATGCCATCTGCATGCTCAGCCGGGCACAAGAGCAGGTATAATACATATATTTTAAGGATTATTAGAAATACACACTTAGAAATTTAAATAATAATGAATTAATTCCTCTTCCTTTGCTCTTCCTGAGCAAAATTACACTAAATAGCTAAATATACAATTTAACAAGGATGACAAATTCATAGACACACTGGAAACCTATATAAAGAATATGACCTGGAAGGACATCAAACAATATCAGGTGCTGTCAGACAGGACCTGAGCCACATGATCTCCTCTCCTCCATCATGGAGACATGGAAAGGGGATAGACTACACAAACACACGAGGCAAAACTCAAGCACACCATTCACACTGAGAGGAGAAAGAAAACTAGTCACACAAGGGACAGAGGGACGACGTAAGGCTGAGTCTCCTGCAAGACAAAGATCCAAATCCAAAACATCTGGAATTAGGCTCCAACAGGCCGGGAGAATAAGAGGCCCCAGGATCACCAATGGTATAGCGCAGAGAAGACTGACACAATAGAGAAGACAGGAAACCTTGTAGAACCCTTTGAAAGTCTGCCTTTGGTATTAAGAGGTGCAACTGAGTCCAGGAAACTAGAAAGCAATGTGTTAAGTTACTGGCAAGCCTGTCGCTGTAGTGAAAAGAGCCCGTTGTAAATACATCAGTACAAACATTTCAAGGACAGGCTGGCGTCACAGGACAGACAAAGAGATGAGAAACCACTATCCCACATAAAATATTTAAATCACTGCAGTGAATAGGTTCATGCATGCGCCACAATAATAATAATAACAAATAAATTACACAAAAGAGTGTAATGTATGTTAAGTTCGCTGTAACATTACTAAACCAACTAGATACCTTCTACATCCCTACAGGGATATTGTAGAAATATTATACTGGGCTTGAAATGTTAACCTAAATGTACTAACGTGCAGATTTTTATTTTTCAAGAAGTCATCAATAGTTGGTCGCATTTCTCACCAACATAGTGCTTACATTTGAATTCTGTCAATAATATGACATCCCCTGTCACTTTCCTAACTTAGTAATATAATGATAACAAATTTCATGTAGGAGCCTATTATTATGCACAGTAATGGAATTATTTAAATATGCCACCCATGGAATCTAAATTTGACAGTATATGAGACACATTTCTTTATTCAAGATGACAAATGTTTTTCATTAGATGAAGTCAGGTAGTGAATACACTCCTGATCAAAATTTTAAGACCAGTTGAAAAATTGCAATTTACATTTTGCACTGTTGAATTTTAAGAAGGTTCTAAGTAGAGCTTCAAAATTTTTTCAAAATTCAAATTTTTTTTTGTTTCACTCCCATTTTTCTTTTTGCATTTTGAAGCTCTACTTAGAACTTTCTTAAGATCCAACAGTGCAAAATGTAAATTCTTGCAATTTTTCAACTGGTCTTAAAATTTTGATCAGGAGTGTATTATAGTGTTTGTTGAGGCGGAAGGATCTCAGTGAAGTTCTGTTAAACTATGCAGTGACTTAAGAGAAACAATGGAACCTCTGTTGAGCACTATCGTCAGACTTGTTCACCATCTGCATGATTGGACTATTTAATCTGATAAATTCTAATATTCTGACTGTCTGGTCGAATGGAAATGTTCTGTTGTGATAGGTAGATGCATGGGCCCAATCCAACACTGTTCCCGGTCTTTTCACTGGTTCGACTGGAGCCCAGGTCCTGAGCTCTGAGGAGCTGTCCACCAGTGGACCCCAAGCATGGCTAAAGAAGGTAAGACACACACAAATACAAGATACACAAATTAAATCTACAAGCAAGGATGATGGACTCGTCACATCCCCATGTGTGTCAGAGGTCTGGCAGCTGCGGCCTCGTCACTGTTTTTTGGACACTGCAAGGTTCAATGTCACTTCTTGTGTCCACTATGTGGCACTAGAAGATGCCCACTAATTATACCATATCTTCCAGTATTATCAAGTGTATACTTAAACAATGCATCACGACAGGCCGTGATATACGCTCGAAAACCCCCTTAGCGTGGTATAATGAGCGTACATCACGGACTGGAGTGATGCTTTGGAGTACTGCTTTTATAAAACAGTTCCCAATAATGGCAATATAAAAGAGGAATACACAATAATTTTCATGTAGTTTTTAATTAAACAGAAATACATATTATCTAATAAAATAGCCCTGCTGTGAATAAAATAGTCCCATCTCTCCGTACGTTAGCTCTGCATGTCGTCTATTCCTCGCCTTTTTTTCGGGAGAAAGTCACTGCTCAATCAATTCTACCATTGTTAACCCTATCTGGAGGTGAAAGTCAACCTTAAACATGTGAATTCAACTAATTTAGTCTATTTGTTAACGTTGTCAAAACACTGCAGCAACTTTTTGCTACCTACTGTAATAGTTTGTTGTCATGGATACATTGTTGCTTCTCTGACAATCAGCCCCGTAACGTAAACATGCGAGGCCCCCCGCAGTTCACTATGAGTGAGTGGTCCGGAAGAATCCACCCACCTCAATGAATGAGAGTTTTTTAATAGTTTTAGCTTTGAGTGATCACTGACTTTATCAAGCCGACTATATGTGACATCGTGGCGGGCACCTGGAGACGCAGCAGCGGCATCTGAATATCATGACTTTAAAAGTACCAAATTACTTCCCTTAACGAATTTTGTTAGTAAATAATGTGAAGAATTGTAAAATATCATTTCCATGAGGCTGTTCAATCAGACAGTGACAGATCACCCTATAGAGCCCTAAGTGTCATAGTCGTTGTCAAGGTGCTGATCCTGTGACTGTCATTATACGGAAGCTGTCCGTGGTACTCCACTATTTGACTCCTAATTACTCATTGACGCACAGTGCAGGATTTTATAATCTAATCTAGCCAATAATAATACGGCCCAGCTGACAATAATGACAACATTGAAGAGGAATACACAATCAATTTATTGTAGTTTTTATTCAATGTGAAATACATAGACTATTATCTCATAAAATAGTCCCACTTTTAATCCACTTAACCTGTTTGAATAAATAAAAAGTTTAACTTGTTCGAGTAAATAAAAAATAAATGAAAAATAAGGTTACACTTGATGCATTCATTTCTGCAGCTTTTACTCCATAACATTAGACTTAGATTGTATTTACATTAATTTCTGCAGCTTCTAGCCTTCTCCATAACATTAGACTTAGATTTTATTTCAATTCATCTCTGCAGTTTTTCAGACTTAGATTTTATTTACATTAATTTCAATATTTCAGTGGATTGTGCATCCACTAAAAAACTGTGCAGCATCAGGTATACCACCTCTACTTTCAGGTGGAACGGGTGTGTAGTGTGTGTGTGTGTGTGTTTGTGTGGTGAGGATGTTGCTCCACTTTCCGCGGTCTTCTTGATTTGGTCTCCAGTAGCTCTGTAGAGACGTTTCACATTTATGACCGCTCACAGTCATGATCTGTCTGGTGTCAAGGCCTGCATCAGACAGCTTTAGTATGGTGGTGCTGCTGATGCAGTGGTAGGTGTATTTCTGCTGTGTGCCAGCTCGCTTGCAGAGTCGGGGCAACATCGTGGCGAGGTGATTGACGCTCTCGTGTAAACCTGAATGTTACCGCACAGATTTTAGTTGTCATATAATTTTAACTTTCATCTAAATATGCACTACGCACAATACACTTACTTAACTTTGTCAAAATCGCAGTTGACGTTTCTTCTTGGATGTAGATAAAATGCTGGTGCGTCGGGAGGCAGGAGGGAGAGGTATTTTGCCAATGAGGAAACAGGGCAGAGAGGATCACCAGGCAGCTCATATGTGAATCCCCTTGTACTCTCTCTGTTCCTCCCTTGTAGGTCATTGTGGTTTTTGGTATGTTCATTGAATGTCAGCGTTGCATATTTCAAACCGTTTTCGTCCGTTTTGATTATAAATGACGATGGTTTGAGCTGTCGATTTCCTTCGTTTCCTCTGCGCCCAAAGTGCAGCTGTATGTAAAACCATACTTTATTAACCAAGGACTCGCTTTATGGCATTGAAGTCAGCATCTGTAATTGATGTGTGATGGACTGTAGTATCAAGTCCTTTCTTCCTCAACATTTTCACAACACCGGTGAACACATTATTAGACGTAGTGAACTCTGTGTCTTTGAGGAGGCACCAGGAGAGGCTGAGTGGGGGGTCGTTGGTGTGTCTGTTGAGTCCAGCGCAGAGACTGATGTAGCTGCTCAGTCCGTATGGTTCACCTTTACAGTTTCTGACAGTGCCATAAAATTCTCTTAAAATGTCATTGAATTGTTGTTTAGACACTGTCTGAAAGTCCACTGCCACACCTTTATCTTGACACCAGTCTTCGAAGCACTTCACTGCCCACTTGGTCTGTTTAACCGTATTGGCCTCGCTTCTCTTTTTCTCCAGTTGGTCAACCTCTCCAGACGTCAGCTCCGCATGTCGTCTTTTGTTTGGCTTTTTTTTCAGAGACAGGCACTGTTCAATCCATTCATCCATTGTTAGCCCTCCCCAAGTTGACTGTGAACATGTTTGAATGTTGTTAACGCCTTAAAAAAATAAACATCAAAACCGGCTACTTTTTGCTGCGTACTGTAACGGTTGTCATGGAAACATTGTTACTTCCCTGAAGCGGAGTGATATGCTGTGATAAGGCTTTTTAGCATAGTAGCTGTGGTATATGCTCATTATATCACAGTTAACAGCCAATCAGATTGCCGGATTTCACCTTTCCGTTTTATAACACACCACACCACACAATATGTCACCTAAATCAAATGATGATTGACATACAAAATGTACTTTCTGTTGTCAGTAGGTAATGCTATGATTATGACTGAATATTGGCATGTAGATGTTTTCAGCTTGGGACTCATATCAAACGTGAAGTTCGTGGCAGACTGGACAATGTATATTTGAGTTACAACACCTTCCTGCTTCAATGCAAAGCATCAAAAATGGTTGAACAGCTTGTTATCATTAAGGTGTTGTGATCACACAAGTGGCATTCACTGCTGCATCTGCCACCTTTGGTGAGACACCAAACACTCTGTGAAGAGTCTCCACTGGGCAGGAAGGATCAGAAAAAGTTCACTCCACCAAAATGGCAATTGAACAAATGCTTCTCCCTGTCAGGTTGCTTTCCTGGGAGAGTGCTTCTTTATAGGAAAAGCCTCATCACCCACAAATTCATGTGGCAGAGACTGGAGGTCTTCAGCTCCTGGTAAAGTTGCATCCTCTGGTAGGTCAAAAGTCCTGGTGGAGGGCTTTGCCAGAGTCAGAGGCACAGAGGGTCCCATCATCGCTACTTTTCCCATATGCCCCCACATTCCCCATCTGGAAAAGGTGACAGGCATCAACTACTGCAAAGATAATAATGGAAAAACTCCTTTTGTAATTGTTGTCCCTGTTGATAATAGGGACTGTGTTCCAACATGCTTTGATTTGATCAGTTGCCGTCTGGGAAGTTGCATATCCTATGGAAGTCTTTTGTGACCCTCCTCCAGTAGTATGTACTCCTGGACCACGACAGCCCATATTACCTCACATGCACCTCACTAATTTTTGCATCTATACAGTCACCCACAGTTACCTGAAATAGATACAGAAAAAGTTGCAGTGGGTCAATAATCCAATGGGTGTAAATAGAATAAAAAAACAATACTTTTTTAACATGCTTTAAACATATTAAAGGCATGTACATTAATTACGTAACTGAAGTTTGACTAAGTTGTGCCAAATACGCAGTCGTGGTTAGTAACTACAAGTATTGGACTAGTATATTTGTAATATTGTTTTTGTTCAGGAAGGGGAAGCAGCTTTTTGTCAACACTGTTCACAGTGAAGGTGGGGAGCTGTTGACCTCGACTGGGGATATTGTCAGGCGGTGGAAGGAATACTTCAAGGATCTCCTCAATCCCACTGTCATGTCTTCTGTAGAGGAAGCAGAGACTGGGGACTCGGAGGTCGATTCGTCCATCACCAGGACTGAAGTCACTGAGGTAGTTTGCAAGCTCCTCAGTGGCAAAGCGCCGAGGGTGGATGAGATCCGCCCTGAGTACCTCAAGTCTCTGGATGTTGTAGGACTGTCTTGGTTGACACGCCTCTGCAACATCGCGTGGCAGTCGGGGACAGTGCCTCTGGACTGGCAGACTGGGGTGGTGGTCCCTCTTTTTAAAAAAGGGGGACTGAAGGGTGTGTTCCAACTATCGGGGGATCACACTCCTCAGCCTCCCTGGGAAAGTATATTCCAGGGTACTGGAGATAGTCGAACCCCGGATTCAGGAGGAACAATGTGGTTTTCGTCCTGGCCGTGGAACACTGGACCAGCTCTATACCCTCCACAGGGTGCTTGAGGGTTCATGGGAGTTTGCCCAACCAGTCCACATGTGTTTTGTGGACTTGGAGAAGGCATTTGACCGTGTCCCTCGCGTCATTCTGTGGGAGGTGCTCCGGGAGTATGAGGTTGGAGGCCCTCTGTTGAGGGCTGTACAGTCGTTGTACAACCGGAGCAGGAGCTTGGTCCGCATTGCCGGCAGTAAGTCGGACCTGTTCCCGGTGCATGTTGGACTCCGGCAAGGCTGCCCTTTGTCACCAGTTCTGTTCATCATTTTTAGGCACAGCCAGGGGCCGGAGGGGGTTCGGTTCGGGAGCCGGCAGATTTCGTCTCTGCTTTTTGCGGATGATATTGCCTTGTTGGCCCCCTCGAGCCAGGACCTTCAGCATGCACTGGGCGGTTCACAGCCGAGTGTGAAGCAGCTGGGATGAGAGTCAGCACCTCCAAGTCCAAGGCCATGGTTCTCGACCGGAAAAAGGTGGCTTGCTCCCTCCAGGTTGGGGGAGAGTTCCTGCCTCAAGTGGAGGATTTTAACTATCTTGGGATCCTGTTCACAAGTGAGGGAAGGATGGAGCGTGAGATTGACAGGTGGATAGGTGCAGCGGCAACAGTAATGCGGTCGCTGTACCGGTCTTTCGTGGTGAAGAAGGAGCTGAGCTGAAAGGCGAAGCTCTCGATTTACCAGTCAATCTACGTTCCTACCCTCACCTATGGTCATGAACTTTGGGTCATGACCGAAAGAACGAGGTCCCGGATACAAGCGGCTGAAATGAGTTTCCTCCACAGGGTGGCAGGGCGCTTCCTTAGAGATAGGGTGAGGAGCTCTGTCACCCAGGAGGAGCTCAGAGTAGAGTCGCTGCTCCTCCACATCGAGAGGAGTCAGCTGAGGTGGCTCAGGCATCTCTGTCGGATGCCCCCTGGACGCCTCCCTAGGGAGGTGCTCCAGGCAAGTCCCACCGGGAGGAGGCCCTGAGGAAGACCCAGGACACGCTGGAGTGACTATGTTGCTCGGCTGGCCTGGGAACGCCTCGGGATCCCCCCGGAAGAGCTAGGGGAAGTGTCCGGGGAGAGGGAAGTTTGGGCGTCCCTGCTCAGGCTGCTCCCCCCGCGACCCGGCCCCAGATGCAGCGGGAGAAAATGGATGGATGGATGGATGGATGGATGGATTGATGGATGTTTTTGTACTTAAGTACACTTTTGAGATACTACTACTTTATTTGTTTATATCGTGCTTTTAACTCGTCCAAGAAAGTTTTGTGGAAAAAGTTGCAGATTTTGACCAGCAAATACAGGAGACCAGTGTCGACTGTCATCATAAAGCATGATATTTGTTTTTTTGAGGGTTTAGAGGCAATGATAGAAATCTGGTCAGCACAGTCTAGTGTGATCCAGAACGTGCCTGATCTGGTAAGATTGGTCTGATATTTTCTATTGTGGTATGATGTGTTTCTGGGAAATTTGTGAGGTGGGAGTTTCTCTATGCATTAGGGTTAGTCATGGGCCCCCTCTCTGCTGCCCAGGTGATGAGGAGGAACTAGGTAGGTGCTGAGACCAACTGTGTATCACTGTTCAGAAACTGTGTTTCTGTTTGACTCACGCTGTCACATAGCAGTTAAAAGGATATCATCACTCAATATTTGTTACCTCCTATGGATAATACTTTTTTTCCTTCCTTTTTTTCCCCTCTTTCCTTTTGTCCCACTATGTCTGTTTGTGTCTTGCTTAGGACCAGTTCCTCCGGGCAGCTCCAGTATCCGGGGGTGTTGGGGAGTTCCTGATGAGAAAGATGGGCTGGAAGACGGGAGAGGGCCTAGGAAGGAACCGTGAGGGTACCGTGGAGCCAATCATTATTGACTTCAAGGTCGACCGCAAAGGTCTGAGGCAACAGAATACTGGACCAACAACCTAGTGACATAGATTTTGATAATGGGTCTTGGCAATATATGCTTTACATGGAGAGGATAGTGAAGGAAAACTGATCTCAGATGAAGAGAGACACATACGGTCACATTGAAAATTAGGACATCCCATAAGATAATGATGTTTTATTCAGAGATATGGACATATCAGTGTTTGATCTTCTTTTGAACAATGTCTATCAATAAAGGTGATGTAATTTAACACTGACAATTTTACTTACCGTATTTTCCAGACTATAAGTCGCTCCAGAGCATAAGTCGCATTCAGTCAAAAAATGCGTCATGAAGAGGAAACAAAATATATATAAGTCGCACTGGACTATAAGTTGCATCTATTTAGAAATGTATTTCACAAAATCCAAGACCAAGAACAAACATTTAACATGGAAAGGCAAGTTGTTCAACTACACAATAGCACACAGAACAATAGGCTTAATAGGTATCCGGTATGTTAATGTACACATTAACAGTTATTTAGCTACACAGCAGCATAAAGAACATGCCTGGGAGGCTGAATAGGCTAAATTAACATAACAAGCCAGCGAGTCCAACAAGCAAGTTACCGGTAAGCAAGTTTACCAAGCTCCCGATCTCATTCCACATCACTGAATCCATTGAATTCTTCATCCTTGGTGTCGCTTCTGAACAACTCCGCCAACTCCGGAGGAAGATGAAGCACTGTCTCTAATCAGACTCGGCATTCAGCATTCAGTTAATTTTTTCAGTGATACAGGAGCAGCATATAGTTGTCACAAGCCTAGGGCGCCATCTCGCGGCTGCAGACAGTAATGTTTACTCCTTGGTCCATGTCAGTCAGTATGAATTAATATTTAAAAACATGTTAAATTATATATATTTTGATACATATGTTGCACCTGACTATAAGTCGCAGGACCAGCCAAACTATGAAGAAAAGTGCGAGTTATAGTCCGAAAAATACGGTCGTTATTAACCGAGTTTAAATGTTTCCTGTAACTGGTATTGACTGGGAGAAGTTTTTCTTACTCCACCATGCAAATTTTTTTTTGTTGTGTGATGTTTTAGGGTTTTCTTGCATGCATGACTGTTTCAAATCATCCCATGACATCTCAGTAGGATTAAGACCTGGGCTTTGACTTGGCCATTCGAGGTCATTGTCATGTTGCATTGTCCACATGGGCTTCAGGCTAAATTTTTGGACAGGTGGTCTCACAATTTCTTCAAGTGCCCACTGATACAATAAAGAATTATTTTTGAATTCTTTGATTGTGCACTGGCCAAACACTGCTGCAGCAAAGTAGTTCCAAATAATGATAATTCCATTGCTAAACTACTCTTTGGTTTGTGCCCAATTAATTCAGCTATGGATTCATCTGTCCAAAGCACATTGTTCCAGAAGTCGTGGTCTTTGTCTAGATGTTTTCTGGCAAAATTTCGTCTTACCCTGATGGTTTGGTTTGTTTGTTTTTTTTTGACAGAATGAGTTTCGTCCTTGCACACCTCAAACTTGTGCCTTTTTCGGCCATAACTCAAGAAATCATATGCCAATGATGACATAATTTCACACAGATGTCTTAACTCAAGGATGAAGTGATCAAATTTGGGCTGGCAAAGGTTACTGTGATCAGACAAAACACATTTTTGGCCATAAATGGACTGTATTTGTATAGCACTTTTCCAGTCTGAAGACCACTCAAAGAGCTTTTACAACTCAAGTCTACATTCACCTGTTCGCGCACACATTCATACAGCAGCTAAGCCACCTGCTCATTACTAGCGTTATCCGCTCACACACCGATGGCACAGCATCAGGGGCAGTTTGAAGGTTCATTATCTTGCCAAAGGATACTTCGGCATGTGGACTGCCGAAGCCAGGGATCGAACCACCGACCCTCTGATAGGTGGACAACCGCTCTAGCTACGACCACAACTACCTACCATAGCTCAAGAATTATGCTAATTGTGACAAAATTTCACACAAACGACACATAGGATGTAATGAAGTGATGGTCAACTGTAATGTTGTGCAAAAACACTTTTCTGGCCATTATTCAACATCATCTCTCAGGAACAGAGAGGGAAATTGTGACCATATTTCACATTTGGTTGGATACTGAGTTGGTGACGCTAATTTTAGGTACACACCTTGAAATCACCTTGTGGTGAATGCATGTGGTGAAGCTCTCTATCAGTCCTCTGTACTCCTCTGTAAAAATAGTCTTTAAGTGAAGAGACCTTTTCTCTCACTGGAATTTATTCACTGGAATCATACAAGTCAATATAGTGAAAACTTCCATTTTACCAAAAAATACACTGGTTGTAAACTGCAACTTGAGTGGTTGGCAGAGGCATACAACCAAGAGGCGGTGATTATTGTTTGTTGTTTGTTTTGTTTTGTTTTCTTATTTAGTTTGTTGTTTTTGTTTGTCTGTTTTGTTTGGTTATTTTGACAGCCAGACTTTACATACCTCCCATGAAAATCAAAATTGTACAGTCTGTTTCTGATGGTACACACATTTACTTTGACATCAACTTTGGCCAGAGTTACCTGTAGGTTCCCTTATGACATTTTAGGATTGTTGGAGACTTCTTTAAGCATCTTGCAGTCTGTTGTTGGGTTGAACTGGTGAGGACAGCCTGACCTGGCTATGTTGGCATTTGGTTTTAGTTTAAGGTTATCACTTGTAATTTTTTTCTGAAAAGTGGAATGGTTTCTAGTTCTTTGGAGGTCTGTTGAAATCTCTTCCCAGACTCATACGTTTCTACAGCCTAATTTCTGAGGGCAACAGGGAGCTCTTTAGATCTTGTCATGGCACTCACATCAACACTATTGAGTAAACCAAACTAAATGTAACTAAATAAGGTCTAAACTCCCCCAAATCCTCTCTAACAATGTTCTAATCATTTGATGTTGTTCACTTGGTTCAAATTTTATGTATTTTAAGTAGCAATAAATGTGGGGATGCCCTATCTTTTCCTCATAAGAGGAAATTAAATTATTAATTATGAGACTATTGATTAAATTTTGCAAAATATTTTTAAGAACACTTTTCAGTTTTATTTGTTTAATTACATTACCTCCATCTCTCACAATGGTTATCATGAAGAACAAATGTCCATAATGGATGCTTTCATCTGTTGAAAAAGGTTTTCATGGGGTGCTGTGGTACCTTATACCTGTGTCACACCGCATCCAGACCTATCCCAGTGCCTCATCAGTACTTGCCCCAGTCCCAGTTGAGAAAAGTGAAAGGTGGAACAGAAGTAAGCATTCTGGATATTGAGTGTGGCTATGAAAATTAGCTCTTGAGAGCCTCTCATCCTTGACACTCAGACATTATAGTTTCATCAGCTTAAATCAAATTCTGGTAGTGAGCATTGCCATTGTAAAGACACTTGGCCTCATTAAAACAGGAAACACATTATTTTCCCTCATCAGCCATTAAAAAGACAATTTACTGTTAAACTGCAGGTCTCTACCTGATAAAGTTTCCCAAAGTGAAAACATGTCCTCTCATGGTTGTGAGGCTGCAAATACTGCTAGTTCACAGTATCCTCAGTATCATGCTTCATTGCAAAATTCCATTAGACCATTCTGACTGATACACATTACTTTTTAGGGAAAAGTTTTTTTTATTAATGATTGGAATAATGGTACTAATGGTAATGATAACGATGATGACTTTTATGTGTTTCAGGACTAGTTGCTGAAGGAGAGAAGCCTCAGAAGCAGACAGGAGGACTGGTGGTAACAAAGGATCTAATGGGTAACAGATACAGCAGCACAGTCACAGCATGTACAGTGAAAATAAACCTGAATATTGTGCTACTAAAAATCTGAAGCTCCATAGGTAGAGATTAATTCCTTTACTCTGGCATCAAGTTGGATCAGGCCTTTGTTTTGAAAGTCAGAATTCATAATGTCTACTCAGACTGACCACTTGTAGCCAAGAAAATGGAAAACTCATTTGTCAGTCTGAGTCAAATATGGCAAGACACTATAAATCGAACAATAGGTGTTTGTTTTTTACATTGTATTAAACAATATATGATCATCCATCCACTCCACTCCACCTTGCTCCTTCCCCTATCTGAGCAATGAAGACTAGATGATCAGGAATGACAGTATGCATAAATGCACACTCACTTTTTGCTTAGCCTCAAATCTGAATATCTATCATCTATCAGCAATGAAGACCTTACTGTCCTTCTTTACCATACTTGCATGGAGTGTTTCTCTGGTGTCAACCTGACTGAATGAAACTGAAAAAATCACAACCAGCTGTTACCACTGTCAGCACAAATGCACAAATAATCACAGACAACTGCTCTTTAAATGTACAGTAGCGTTAATTTAACTTCAACAAAATTGATCAACAATCCAGAATTAATCAATCAGTAAACATTTGTTGTCCAACTTTTCAAAAAGAGGCTGTAATGCAAGCAACTACGCATAAAAGCAGTAGGTAGAATGAAGTCCAGTGCAAGTTCAAGCACACTATGTTATCCTGTGTGTGTGCGTGTCTGTGTGTGAGCATGTGGGTAGAGGGAAGGAAGAGAGAGAGCAAAATGCAGTGTAGTTTGTAGAAACAGTGTAGTTTCTCTACACTGCACCATGTTTCATCAAGGGCAGGGCGTAGCCCCTCCACACACGTGGAGCAGAGCAGAGGAGAGAAAGGTGAAGTTGAGAAAATGTGTGATGTTACTGTGCGTGCAATAAATGCTTCTCAACAAGAGTAATTTATCAGTCTAAAATCAATGCTGTACAAGCAAGAGATGCTTCCTAAAACACATTGGGCCACTCAGTTGTTCTGATTGTGGTGCCACGACACAGTCATTCATGGGCTCTCATTATGTTTCTCTTGCAAGCAGCTGAGCCATGTGGTAAAATTCTGTATTACCACTCTGGTCCATTATTTGCCTTAATATTAAACCAGTTAACAGATTGTACTGTTTCCACAGCTGTCCACACTGCCCACTCACACCTGCACCAAAGCAATGCTTATGTCAGAATTTTGTTCATCAAGTACTGACTAGCATTCACCCTTCATCTTATTGTGGCCTTTTGTCTGTGTGCAGGGAAGCACCCGGTGTCAGCTCTCATTGAATTGTGTAACAAGAGACGGATAATGCAGCCAGACTTTGTCATGGTTCACCACAGTGGTCCTGACCACCGCAAGAATTTCCTCTTCAAGGTAGGCCATTTTGATTCTATCAGTAGTCTTACTCCTTTTCAGGACCATGTAACTTACATGTTCAACCTTTGAGGTTTATCCACAATAAATAAACCTTCTGTATCTCTTCCTATAAGTTCTATAATATCAGATTTAAAGAAATTCTCAAATCTTAAATTTTGTTTTACTTTCTTCCTTCATCTGACAGGATTAAGAATCTATAAAACATCCTAATGGCAGTGGGTGCCAGTACTGAGGCAAAGTGATTCTTTGAACTGAATGCTAATATGATAACACAATCACAAAGACAATGCTTACATGCTAATGGTATAATGCATTCAGGTAAAATGTTTACCATGTTCAACATATTAGGTTAGCATGTTGGCATGCTAATATTTGCTGATTAACAGAGGCTGGTGTAAATGTCAGTAGGTTTGTAGGTATTTGGCCATAAACCATGGTATTGGATGCATACAAAATTTGATGTGATGGTGGTGCTATAGGGGTCAGAGGATCACCAAAGTTATTCCAATTCATCCTATGGGGTATATGAATGTGTTTATCAGATTTCAAGACATTCCATCCGCTGTAGAGAAATGTCCCTCAGAACTACAAATGTCAACCTCATGGTGGTGCTTGAGGAAAACTCACGGGACCACCGAAGTTAATAGGATTCATCATTTGGAAACTATGAATGTCTGTACTACATTTTAGAACATCGACCTGCTGCAGGCACTAGATTTAGAAAATTCAGATGATCACCAATATTTCCAGGATTCATTGTCTAATGTCTGTCCACAATTTCATGGAAATGCATCCAGTAGCTGTTTCAGTCTGGACCACAGCCATCGACTAAACAACTAACAGGCCAACGTTACCATGCTCTACCATGGCTAAAAATAATTTCCAGTGGACTGAAAGGTAGAAATCATTCCATATGGTGGACAGTAATATGACTCTGCTCCACTACAAAACAATAATCTTTCAGTAGTCTGTAATTATAAATTGTGAGACAGAATAAGAATAAGAAGAGCAACATTTGTGTCGTTGGAGATGGAGAGAGCTGTACTCAGTTGTTCTGTCCTGTAGTGACTTGATTTTCTTCAAAACAAAAAAACTTAAGCTACCGGGAATTACCAGTTGGCGCGTCATCTGTGGCGGCTCCAATGAATGAATCAAAGTCCATGCGGTTGTGCTCAAACACAGGCAATTTATTTCAACAAATGGTTCACATAGCCTTGTCGATCTACATGCATTTATACCAATAACTTATATGCAAGACAAACAAAAGGCTCAAAGTTTAGCCACTAAACAGTCGTTAAAAAACTTTGTGCTTCTCCCCAGTAAGCAGCACACCTGTAGAGTAATTAACTCTTCCTCTATTTGTAGGTTGCCTGCGGACACCATTGTACATGCGCCACCTACTGTGGAAACCAGTAACCCACACATCATTGCACATAAATACAAAACACAAAAAATGGCTCTAACGTGTCCTTTTCCCACCACTTTGAAAACAGTGACAGTATTTTTTTTAATTAAATTGATGAGGTTTGCTTCCCTTCTCTGCAATGTTTTCATTCACATGCTGTTTTAATTATTTTATCCTCTGATGCTTCAATTCTGACATTTGATCATCCAATCCTATGTTTTGTTGTCTCCAGGTTACAGTGAATGGTGTGGACTACCAACCCCAGACAGCTAGTCCCAATAAGAAACATGCCAAGGCCATGGCAGCAACAGTCGCCCTGCAGGCTCTGGGAGAGGTAATAAAAAAAAATAGTAATACAAGCAAGTTGTCATGTTTCTCCAACATAGAGGAAATAAAATTCTATTTTACGTTATTTTGCCTGTATTGTCTCCGTTTGGATATTCCCCATGTCAGGTCAGTTAGATCAAGCATTAAAATACGCACACAGAAAATATACACATGTACATTAAAGTACATTAAATACAGCTCAAATGTCACTAATACCATCTTTATATATCTATAACATTCACAACAAGACTACTTGTCTTGTTTATAGACTTACTGGTGTCTCTGTGAGATGTTCAGATGTTCAGATCCTAATCAGCATGAATTGTAATAATGTTGGTGATCCTCTGGGGGTGTGGAGAAAGAAGTGAACATTGTAGCCCACTTCTCATCTCTGGTTCAAGCCACAGGCTCCAGACCACATTATCCGCTAATAAAATAACACATCCGAATATCTGACTGAACTGTTGGCAGTCAAGTTTCCAGGTAACATAGGCACCAAGTCTTGTCATGGAAGAATGCATGCATCATGAGTTTTGCCAAGGCACCCCAAAAAGTTCTTCAAGACAACATTTTTTGTGACTCTAGTTAACAGCAAAAAATCAGTCACTATTTCTGACTGCTGCACACATGGAAAACTCATGTGCCACAAAGCATCCTGTCTGACAACCAGTAACCATGAGTTCTGGCATAACTGCATATTTAGCAGGATTTAACAGTAATTTTGGTATTACTTACCTGTTATGTTTTGATATTAAAATGCAAGATAAAATGTGGTTCATTTAAGTGTTGCCTTACTTTATATGTATTAATGAAACATTAGAAATGAACCAGAAACAAGCAGTGAAATGAACAAATCTTCCAGCACCCTTCGCCTGTCCTCAACTTTCAAAACTGCTGTAAACTCTGCTGCTGTAGACTCTTAGTGTCATATTTAGAATAATGGTTTCACTGTTGTGTCAACAAAGTGTGTCAGCTAAAATGATAAATTCTAAAGAGTCCAGTAATTCCCCCGGTAATATTGTTAAATATTAGCAATGTCTGTCCTGTCCTGATGTTGAGTTGTTAATCTTCATCTGGAATGTCAGAGGGTGTGTTAGCCTGTAAACTACCCACCACTCTGCGTAGTAACAACAGATGCAGATTAACTGTGACGCTTTTAAATGTTTGAAAAGGCTGTAAAGGAAAAGGCTGTAAAGTCTTAAATGTCTTGTCTTAAATGTCCTATTATGCAGTGGCATGCAACAGTTTTGGGACCCCTTGTCACAATTTCTGCTACTGTGAATAGTTAAGTGAGTAGAAGACAAACTGATTTCCAAAAGGCATGAAGTTAAAGATGAAACATTCTCTTCAACAAGCAAGATTGGTGTATTAGACTTAGACTGACTTAGACTGTTTCTTTATTGATCCCAATTTGGGAAATTATTCTGTTGCAGTAGCAATTTAAACACACAGACAAACACAAAATATTAACAACAATTGTTTAAAAATGTAACAAAATATATAAGCAAGAATAACAACAGTTTGGTAAAAATATAAGTGGAAGAGAAGAGAAGATATATAGAGAGAAGTATAACTAAATATATAGTTATATAATACACTGCCTGGCCAAAAAAAAGTCGCCACCAAAGAAAAAGGTCACAAACTCACATATTTCATTGGACCGGCAAGAATTCACTGTGGCATTGTTTCGATAAACTTCTGCAATGTCACAAGATTTATTTCCGTCCAGTGTTGGATTGATTTTTCACCAAGGTCTTGTATTGATAATGGGAGAGTCGGACCACTGCGCTAAGCCTTCTCCAGCACATCCCAAAGATTCTCAGTGGGGTTAATGTCTGGACTGTGTGGTGGCCAATCCATGTGTGAAAATGATGTCTCATGCTCCCTGAACCACTCTTTCACAATGTGAGCCTGATGAATCCTGGCATTGTCATCTTGGAATATGCCTGTGCCATCAGGAAAGAAAAATCCATGGATGGAATAACCTGCTCATTCAGTATATTCAGGTTGTCAGCTGATCTCATCCATTGGACACCTAATGTTGTTGAACCTAGACCTGACTAACTGCAGCAACCCCAGATCATAGCACTGCCCCCACAGGCTTGTACAGTAGGCACTAGGCATGATGGATGCATCACTTCATCTGCCTCTGTTCTTACCCTGATGTGCCCATCACCCTGGAACAGGGTAAATCTGGACTCATCAGACCACATGACCTTCTTCCATTGCTCCAGACACCAA
Source organism: Chaetodon trifasciatus (assembly GCA_037975065.1). Lineage (NCBI taxonomy): Eukaryota > Metazoa > Chordata > Actinopteri > Chaetodontiformes > Chaetodontidae > Chaetodon > Chaetodon trifasciatus. The sequence continues at coordinate 1,946,963 of JBBMOE010000073.1, forward strand.
TCTTCATGCTCCCTAGCAAATTGAAGCCTTTTTTTCCGATTAGCCTCACTGATTAGTGGTTTTCTTAAGGCTACACAGCTGTTAAGTCCCAATCCCTTGAGTTCCCTTCGCATTGTGCGTGTGGAAATGCTCTTACTTTCACTATTAAACATAGCCCTGAGTTCTACTGTTGTTTTTCTATGATTTGATCTCACTGAACGTTTAAGGGATTGCCGATCAAGATCAATCAGGATTTTTTTACGACCACATTTCTTTCTCGAAGACGATGATTCCCCACTATCCTTCCATTTTTCAATAATGCGTTGGGCAGGTCTTAACCCAATTTTAGTAGTTTCTGCAATCTCCTTAGATGCTTGATGCATGCCAATGATTTGACCCTTCACAAACAGACTAACATCTTTTCCACAACCACAGGATGTGTCTTTTGACATGGTTGTGTAAGAAATGAGAGGCTACTCATTGCATCAGTTGGGGTTAAATAATTTGTTGCCAGCTGAAAGATAATCACCCATGCAGTAATTATCCAATAGAAGGCTCTTACCTATTTGCCTAGTTAAATCCAGATGGCGACTTTTTTTTTGGCCAGGCAGTGTGTGTATTATAGTGTATAATACATATATATTTTTTATATATATATATATATATATATAGTAATGATGTAATAAAAATACAATATAACTAAGTATAGCATATTCTTACTATATAAGTATAGTATATTTACAGTAATTCCAAAAAAAAAAATTGTGCAGTTGTAGATGATAAATAATGTAAACAATAGAAAGTGTGTGCAGTATTGCAGCTTAACTGTTTAAATCACTATTATACAGTGTGATGGCTCGTGGAAGGAATGATTTCCTGAAGCTGTCCTTGTGACAGCAGAGCTGGAGCAGTCTATTGGAGAAGGAGCTCCGCTGTTTGTCCACGAGGTGAAGAGGATGTCCAGGGTTATCCATGATGGATAACAGTCTGTCCAGTGTCCTCCTCTCCATCACCTCCTCAAAGGTGTCTAATTTGCAGCCAATAACAGTGCTGGCCTTCCTGATCAGTTTGTTCAGTCTGTTGGTGTTGCCAGCTCCGATGTGGCTCCCTCAGCATGCTGCAGCAAAGAAGAGTGCACTGGCAACAATAGACTGGTAGAAGATCTCTGACATCTTGCTGCACACGTTGAATGATCTGAGCCTCCTCAGGAAATAGAGTCTGCTTATCCCCTTCTTGTAAACAGCGTTAATGTTAGTTTTCCAGTTCAGTCTGTTGTAGAGGTGCATTCACAGGGATTTGTAATCCTCTACCACTGTGACATTCTCCCCCAGAATACACAGTGGTTGTGTGGTCATCCTGTTCCTTCTTAAATCGGTAACCATTTCCTTGTTCTTGGCCACATTAAGCTGCAGGTGATTTCGACCATACCATTCCACAAAATCGTCCACCACTGCTCTGTATTCCTCCTCTTGTCCATCCTTTATACACCCCACCACCATTGAGTCGTCTGAAAACTTCTGTAGGTGGCACAATGAAAGTCTGAAAGTCTGAGGTGTACAAGGTGAAGAGAAAAGGAGACAGAACAGTCCCTCTTCCTGCACTACTTTCCACGGTCTCAGACAGAACATTGCCTAGTTGGACAAACTGCTGTCTGTCTGTCAGGTACTCAGTAATCCAGGAGATTGTGGGTGTGTTGACTCCCATCACTCGCAGCTTCTCACAGCAGTGGCTGGTATTAAATGCACTGGAGAATTCAAAGAAAGTGATCCTCACAGTGCTGAATCCAGGTGGGAGTAAGCACGCTGAAGCAGGTGTATGATGGCGTCGTCCACACCCAGATGGGGTTCGTAGGCTAAATGTAGAGGGTCCAATGATGATTTCACCTGTGGTCGGAAGTGGGCCGGGACCAGCCTCTCCAGCACCTTCATCATGAGTGATGTAAGGACAATGGGTTGGTAGTCCTTCTTCAAAAAGGAACCACGCAGGACATCTTCCACAGCACTGGGACTCTTTGCAGGCTGTCAGCCTTCGGAGGGCTGTAAACAGTGATCACAATGGTGGACATGAACTCTCGAGGCAAATAAGAAGGCCACATCCCCACAGCTAGCAGCTCAGTGTCCGGGCTACAGAAACCTTCCTTAATGGTAACATGACCGGGATTTCACCACTTCTCATCCACAAACAGCGCAATCCCTCCTACCTTCTTCTCACCACTCAAAGCCACGTCTCTGTCCATCCACACACAGCTGAAGCCGGGTACCTCCATGCTCCCATCAGGGACGTCTGAATGCAGCCACAACTCAGTGAAGGCCATAAGGCTGCACTGTTGGTATTTCCAGTCCTGACCAGCACGACGAGTTTGTCCGTCTTATTTGCTGAGGACCTTACATTCCCCGTGATGATCACCGGGACAGACAGTCTGTATCTCCGTGCCTTCGTCCTCCGTTTGGCTTTGCAGCCCCGACGTCATCACTTCAGCTCGCCTGGGACTACAGTCCTCTCTCCAGGCAGCAGCGTGGGTTTACACAATGCGATCAGCTGCCTGCGTGTGTAGACAGTGCCCCCACTCCCCTCTGTACGGCCCTCCATTGCAAAGAGTGAAAAAAGTAACAGAAAGGCCACCAAAAAAGTTGTAAAACTGTACACAAGCATCGTGACACAGTTACCAAAAGCAAAGTTAAGAAATAGAATTTAAAAGAAACAGAAAAAACACACTAAATGAACAAAAACAAACAGAAACAACAGAGCTACTGCAACAGGCTGTCACCTAACACAGCACCATCTTGCTGATTGCTGATTGATATTATTTTTGATTTGTGCAATTTTAGAGTGAAAAAGAAGCATCATACAAAACCTTGGGCACCTTAAGAGATCTGAGCTCTCATAACTTTTACCAAGGTCTCAGACTGCTTGTTCACAGTCCATCATTAGAAAAGGTCAGGTGATGCAAATTTAAGAGCTTTGTAAATGTTCTGACTAATTCATACCTTGTCCCAACAATCAGCAGCCATGGACTCCTCTAAGCAGCTGCCTAGCGCTAAAATTAAAGTAAGGGATGCCCACAAAGCAGGAAGAAGCTATAAGAAGACAGCAAAGCTTTTTCAGGTAACCATTTCCTCAGCTCATGAAATAAGAATGACAGTTAACAGGAATGGTGGAGGTCAAGATGAGGTCAGGAAGACCAAGAACTGCTCATAGGATTGTTAAAGACCTTCATAAAGATTTAGTAGACTCTGCAGTGGCAGACTGCACTTGCACCTTTTCCATGAAGGTCAAGGAAGAGCCATAAGAAGAAAACCTTCCCACCACAAAATCCAGGGTCAGAAGTTTGGAAAGGAGCATCTGCACTAGCCTGATACATTTTAGAAACAAATCCTGTGGACTGACGAAAATCAAATAGGACTTTTTGCGATGAGCAAAAGTATGTTTTGGGGACAAGGGTTGAAATTTTTAAAGAGAGAACATCTCTCCAACTGTTAAGTGTGGGATTGGATGGATCATGTTTTGGTCTTGTTTTCAGCCAGTGGCACAGGGAACATTTCACTGGTAGAGGGCAGAATGGCTCCAGCTAAATACCAGCAAATTCTGCAAGAAAAAACTCAAACCCTCTGTAAAAATGCGGAAGATGAGGAGGTTGGCTTCTACAACAGGATAGTGATCCTAAACACACACCATTATCCACAGTGGACTACCTCAAGAGTCGCAAGATGAAGATTGTGCCCTCAAGGTACCCCTACCGAAATACCACTGAAAGTCTGTGGATCAAGGAAGAATGGGCAGAAATCCCCCAAACAAGAACTGAAAGAGTCTTAGCTGGCTTCAGAAAGGTACATTGGGATTGTGGAATTGTACAAATACTTAGATGTTCATCTTAACCACAAACTGGACTGGACAAACAACACAGATGTCCGGCACAGGAGGGGCCAAAGTTGTCTACACCTGCTAAGAAGACTGAGGTCCTTTGGAGTATGTAGGACACTGTTAAAAACTTTTTGTGACTCTGTGGTGGCATCTGGGGTTGTGGAAGCTCTGAGAGGACAGGAAAAGACTGAACAAAGTGGTCAGGAGATCTGGCTCTGGACAACATCGAGGAGGTGGGTGAGAGGAGGATGTTAGCCAAGCTGACATCGATCATGGACAACCCATCCCATCCCCTGCATGAGACAGTGGGGGGTTTAAGCAGCTCCTTGACTAACAGACTGCTGCATCCAGTGTTTATGACAGAATGCTTCTGCAGGTCCTTCATTCCAATAGCTGTCAGACTGTTTCACACCAGCATCATGTAATGTAGCATTGTGCTGATGCTGTTTTTTCCCCAATTCTACATCATAAACCTAGTTTTTTGTTGTGTGTGTTTTTTTTTTGTCTTTGTTTTTGTTTTGTTTTTTTTGCTCTACTGTTAGCTATGCTAATATATACAGTACTGTGTTTAAGGCAGGTGTGAGAAAATGCTGTAAACTAAGAATGCTTTCGAAAACGTAAGTGTTAGTTTATTTTCACCAATGACCAAAATGCATTGAATGAACATGAGAGAAATCAAAGTTAAATCAGTATTACGTGTTACCACCCTTTGCCTTCAAAACAGCATCAATTCGTCTAGGTACACTTGCACACACTTTTTGAAGGAACTCGGCTGGTAGGTTGTTCCAAATATCTTGGAGAACTAACCACAGACGTTCTGTGGATGCTGAAGACAGTTCTTATTGACATTGGCTATATGTTTGGGGTCTATTCTGTTGCAGAATAAATTTGGGGCCAATCATACGCCTCACTGATGGTATTGCATGATGGATAAGTATCTGCCTGTAATTCTCAGTGTTGAGGACACCATGAATCCTGACCACATCTTCAACTCCATTTGCAGAAATGCAGCCCCATACTTGCAGTGAATTTCTACCATGCTTCACTGTTGCCTGCAGACACTCATTATTGTACCGCTCTCCAGCCCTTCATTGAATAAACTGCCTTCTGCTACAGCCAAATATTTAAAATTTTGACTCATCAGTCCGGAGCAGCTGCTGCCATTTTTCTGCACCCCAGTTCCTATTTTTTGTGCATAGTTGAGTCATTCAGCGTTGTTTCCATGTCAGAGCTAAGACTTTTTGGCTGCAACTCTTCCATGAAAACCACTTCTGGCCAGATTTCTCTGGACAGTAGATGGGTGTTCCTGGGTCCCACTGGTTTCTGCCAGTTCTGAGCTGATTGCAAAGATGGACATTTTCTGATTTTGAAGGGAAATAAGTTGATCTGTTTTTCATCTACTGCACTGTTTTCCCATGGCCGACCACTGCGCTGCACTAGGTTTCCTTGGCTGATCCTCAATGTTGCCCGTTTCTTTGTACTTCTTCAAAAGAGCTTGAACAGCAAATCTTGAAACCCCGGTCTGCTTTGAAATCTTTGTCTGGGAGAGACCTTGATGCAGTATATACCTTGTGTCTTGTTGCTGTGCTCAGTCTTCCCATGGTGTATGACCTGTGACAAGAAACTGTCTTCCATAATCTCACCTTGGTAGCAGAGTTTGGCTGTTCCTCACCCAGTTTTAAGCCTTGTACAGAACTGTTTCTGTTTCACTTAATGACTGTGTTTCCACTAGGGATGGGAATTGAAAACCGGTTCTTGTTGAGAATTGGTTCCCAGTGTTTCAATTCCTAGGAATCATTTGCCAATATTGCAAATTAATCCCTTATTGATTCCAATGGGCGTGAATGACGTTGTGTGTTGCGTAGCTTACGCAACATACGTTGCTCAAACAGAAATGCTTGAAAGTTCGGTTACATTTCACGAGAAAGGATGACAACAGGGCAGCTTAGGCTGTTAATAGTGCAGGTATCCAAGTAACTAACACTGTGTATTATGTTAGCGCCATTTGCCTCATCATAAAACCTGCTATTATTAACTGTTAACGTTAAATGAATGCCTTGGGTGGCATGGTGGAATAGCGGTAACACTGTCCCCTCACAGCTAGAGGGTCCCGGTTTCGATTCCCGCTGTGGGTGCCAGGGGCATGTCCTCCACCATGCCTTGTGTGGAGTTTGCATGTTCTCCCCGTATTCACCTGGGGTATTCTCCTTAAAAAAAACCTAAAAACATGCAAGAAGATCCCCACTTGACCAATGATGACAAAAAGGAACTGGGTCCCGGGTGCCGCTGTCGGCTGGCAGCCCACCACTCCTGGTCTGCCACAGAGGAAGGACTTGCTGGAATGGGATAAAAGCGGAGAAAAGAATTTCACAGAAGCATGGCGTGTCCAGTGTCCCCCCCCCCCCCCCCCGTAACTCTGCATGGTGTGTGGATTGTGACTAATAAAGGGATGTCTTTCTTTCTTTCTTTTTCATGCATTACATTTAGATGACCATGATGAGAGACAGAGTCTGACTGGCTCAGAGGCTGGCAGTACTCGCTCCAGTTCACGTCTACCTCTAGCTTCCGAGTGGATCAATAGATCCAGCTGTACAGAAGCCTGCCCCCCATCCCCTGCAAGGATAACGCCACCCTATGGTGGTGGAGCAAGAGAGAGACTCTGCACCTGCTGTCAGGACTGGTTGAAAGCTTTCTGTGTGTGCAGGCATCCTCCACCCCATCTGAGAGGGTGTTCTTCACAGCAGGAGACACCATAAGTCCAGAAAGATAGTGTATCCTTCCTAAAAAAGCAGATATGCTTATTTTTCTACAAAAGAATTGTTAATTCTTCATAGCTAATGTTTGCAGAATTGCACAATGCACAGTTCCATTGGGCTTGACTTGATTGTATTTGTCACTGATGTAGTTTTATTTTTGAGTGCTCAGCTCATATATCCTTTCAAAAAGGAGAATTTGAATTTCTATTACAAAAATGTTGAACATGTTACTGGACATTCTTGTGTAATTGCCACAGAATAATTTATCTTGGATTTTGTTAATTTCTACAGCAGAATATTTATTTTTTTTATTATTATTATTATCATTATTAT
>JBBMOE010000074.1:0-37365 GCA_037975065.1 Chaetodon trifasciatus
TTATTATTATTATTATTATTAAGCTGCGAGCACTCGCAGGGGGAGCAAGAGCAATTGTGTTTTTGCCAGAGGAAATATTGTTTTCTGTATGGAGTGTGTGGCACTGGAGAAGACTTGTTGGAAATACGGTATACAGTTGAACTAAGTGAAACTCACTAGCAGCATCATGATGGATGGCCACTGCTTAATGTAGGGCCATTTAACAAGTCATGTCTCAAGACGAATGGCATTGAATAACAACCAGTCCACTAGTAAAATTCTTTAGTTACCTGTATCACGCTTTGCTGACTTGTTTGGTTTCCTCCAGTTGTTGACATAATTAAAGAATCACAATGTTGTGTAATGTGGGCTGGACTGAGATGCAGGAAAGATGAGAGCACAGCACCTTCATGCTCAATGAAGAGAATCCCAATGTCAAGGTGGCGGAATGAGTCATCATCATCAGACTCCTTAATAAACAATATCAACGTAAGAGCATAATTATAACATTTCTCATTAAATAAACATCAAAATGTTTAACAATATACCCTAGTCATGGGAGAGTCAGACACATTAGGGAAGGTGTGAATTAGTTATGACTGCTGGAGTAGATCAAACAAACAGATCATCCAAGAGGTTGGAAAGAGCTTGGGAAGAGCTGTTGCTATTAAGAGTTCCTCGTGTAAATTTTTAACAGTATGAGCTCAACAAAAGAACACCTATCCAGCTTAACTGTATCGGGGTGCTGGGAGATAGGGGAGATCGAGGCAGACTGGACACCTCACCAATTCACACAAACTAAATGGATGGACAGATTGTACTAGTGATAAGTGAAACAATATCTTATTCTTTAATTGTGCAAAGCTATGCTCACAGGGTTTATCAAAAACAGGAACTATCAAATAATGATGAAAATTCAAGATTATTCTGTCATGGTCTTTTATATACTATTTGAGAAAGTAAGAGGTTACTTACAAAGCCTGCTTTATAGAAGTCAGTGGGGTTGTTGCCAAGGATAATAGGGAGCACCATTGTCCGAATATCAGTGGCTCTGTAGTCTATAGGGGAATAAAATTACATCACAAATTACATAGCTAGAATGACAAGAAAGGAATGGTCTATAAGAAAGCTGACCCATAAACTATGAAAAACAATGCAAGTGTATAATGGGTATGGACCAACCCTGGTCTGTTGTGAAAGCTCTGTCAACAGCTTCCCAACATTCCCCCTCTTGGATCGAAATATCTCGATAAGACGAAGACTGTGCCGATCGATGTTTCATAGAATTCTTGCTTGAGGTTCTTGCCCACAAATCCTGTTGAACTGCACACCTGAAAAACACAGCGAACACTCTTACATTTCAAGACTAATTCAAGACTGTCACTGGGGGCACCACTGTGAGGTGAGCAATCAAAATTGATCACACCTACAGAGAGCAGAGTAAGCGATTCCTGCTCAAGTTGTTTTCTTTGCACTCCATCTGCCTTCACCAGCTCTGCAGAGCCAATTAAGCTCATTTGATAGTGAAATTGACAGTTGTTATCTTTGATACTCAAAGTATCAGAATCAGAAGTAAGCTACTCACACTACTCTGCAACAGCTACCCGTCATTGCCAGCTTAAAACTCCTCCTGCTGTACAGTCTAAGCCACCAAGCCATTCATGCCAAAATATCTACCAGTAAGTATCAGTAAAGCTTCTATCAGTAAATACAACAATTCAGCTGATTGCATGAGTATTGAGAAACCTCCTGCCGGGACAAAAACAAGAACTAGTACCAACTGAACTATCCGGGGCAGCTGAGTCATCTGCAAAGTAGTGCTGAAAAACCTTTGATCAATGTCCTTTTTAAATTTGAAGTTCAGTCTTTAGTCCATTAATTAGCCTCCTTGTTTCATCCACAACCAACGAAAACTGACTAATATCCCGCCCGCCATACCTTCTCATATCTGTCTTGAAGAATAAATGGGCAATGGAATAAATTAAGAAAAGATGACAAAGGGGTATCTACAGACTTCAAATAATGATAGAAAGATGATTAGATAAGCGAAAATATTAGCATTATGTCTCTCTTGAACATACCTGAACTTGGAGACAGATTGTTGAGCTTTGCAGCTTCACCAGCGCTGAACCCAGGGAATAATCTGATGGAGGCAATGATATTTATTAGCCCTCATGGCATCTTTTATTGAGACTTAACAGGATCTGTGGCTTTCTCTTGCCACAGCAGGAAAAACTCAGAAGTCCACTGACATAACAAGCCTGGGCGTGGCCTAAACAAAATGTGATGTCACAAGATGAATTTCACACTGACACACTGTGGTGAAAACACTACACTTACTACACCTCATTAAATTGCATTACAATCACATATTGTAACAACTGAGTACACTAAATAAAAGAGTATCTCTTAACACCCCCACTTGTACTCATGTTGCAGAAATCCAAACGATAAATGGACACACTATAAAATACAACACAGATGTGGACCTCTTCCAATATTTTAGACACCAAACATAATACCTGCAAACTTTTTTAGTTAATTTTGTGGCAGGTTTGGTCATAACGTCTGCCTCTTTAGTACAATATACCAGGGTCACTCTCCCCTCGTTTACAATGGACCTTATAAGGTGATATTTAATGTCCACCTGTTTGCACCTTTGTCTGCTTACAGGGTTTTCACTAAGGCGATTGTTCCCTGGTTGTCCTCATACACTACTTTGTGTGTATCTGTAGTCATCAATGCTTTCCAATAGCTGCTCTAGGTATATACACTCCTGCATAGTGGAGGCCAGAGCCATATTCTGCTGAGGTTGAGAGCGCTACTGTAGGCTGTTTCTTAGTTTTCAATGAAACTAAAGAACTATTCTCACAGTCGTTTCTCTGTCATTTCTCCTGAAACACAACTCTTTGTTTGTAGTGCTTCTGAGATACCTTAATACATGCTTTACAGTCACCCACTCTTCCTCTGTGGGTTTACAAAAATATTGTGATAGCTTGCTTACCACAAAACTTAAGTCTGGACATATACCGTACCGTACCGTACCGTACCATCTTCTCCCGCTTCATCCGGGGCCGGGTCGCGGGGGGAGCAGCCTGAGCAGGGACGTCCAAACTTCCCTCTCCCTGGACACTTCCCCCAGCTCTTCCGGGGGGATCCCGAGGCGTTCCCAGGCCAGCCGCGCGACATAGTCGCGCCAGCGTGTCCTGGGTCTTCCCCGGGGCCTCCTCCCGGTGGGACATACCTGGAACACCTCCCTTGGGAGGCGTACAGGGGGCATCCTGTATAGATGCCCGAGCCACCTCAGCTGACTCCTCTCGATGTGGAGGAGCAGCGGCTCTACTCTGAGCTCCTCCCGGGTGACAGAGCTCCTCACCCTATCTCTAAGGGAGCGCCCTGCCACCCTGCGGAGGAAACTCATTTCAGCCGCTTGTATCCGGGACCTCGTTCTTTCGGTCATGACCCAAAGTTCATGACCATAGGTGAGGGTAGGAACGTAGATTGACCGGTAAATCGAGAGCTTCGCCTTTCGGCTCAGCTCCTTCTTCACCACGACAGACCGGTACAACGACCGCATTACTGCTGCCGCTGCACCGATCCGCCTGTCAATCTCACGCTCCATCCTTCCCTCACTCGTGAACAGGATCCCGAGATACTTAAACTCCTCCACTTGAGGCAGGAACTCTCCCCCAACCTGGAGGGAGCAAGCCACCTTTTTCCGGTCGAGAACCATGGCCTCGGACTTGGAGGTGCTGACTCTCATCCCAGCTGCTTCACACTCGGCTGCGAACCGCCCCAGTGCATGCTGAAGGTCCTGGCTCGATGGAGCCAACAAGACAACATCATCCGCAAAAAGCAGAGACGAAATCTGCCGGCTCCCGAACTGAACCCCCTCCGGCCCCTGGCTGCGCCTAGAAATTCTGTCCATAAAAATAATGAACAGAACCGGTGACAAAGGGCAGCCCTGCCGGAGTCCAACGTGCACCGGGAACAGGTCCGACTTACTGCCGGCAATGCGGACCAAGCTCCTGCTCCGGTTGTACAGGGACTGTACAGCCCTCAACAGAGAGCCTCCGACCCCATACTCCCGGAGCACCTCCCACAGAATGACTCGAGGGACACGGTCGAAAGCCTTCTCCAAGTCCACAAAACACATGTGGACTGGTTGGGCAAACTCCCATGAACCCTCAAGCACCCTGTGGAGGGTATAGAGCTGGTCCAGTGTTCCACGGCCGGGACGAAAACCGCATTGTTCCTCCTGAATCCGAGGTTCGACTATCGGCCGGATTCTCCTCTCCAGTACCCTGGAATAGACTTTCCCAGGGAGGCTGAGGAGTGTGATCCCCCGATAGTTGGAACACACCCTCCGGTCCCCCTTTTTAAAAAGAGGGACCATCACCCCAGTCTGCCAGTCCAGAGGCACTGTCCCCGACTGCCACGCGATGTTGCAGAGGCGTGTCAACCAAGACAGTCCTACAACATCCAGAGACTTAAGGTACTCAGGGCGGATCTCATCCACCCCCGGTGCTCTGCCACGGAGGAGCTTGCAGACTGCCTCAGTGACTTCAGCCCCGCTGATGGATGCACCGACCCCCGGGTCCCCGGTCTCTGCTTCCTCTAGGGAAGACATGACAGTGGGATTGAGGAGATCCTCGAAGTATTCCTTCCACCGCCCGACAATATCCCCAGTTGAGGTCAACAGCTCCCCGCCCTCACTGTAAACAGTGTTGACAGCAAGCTGCTTCCCCTTCCTGAGGCGCCGAACGGTTTGCCAGAATTTCTTCGAGGCCGACCGGTAGTCCTCCTCCATGGCCTCCCCGAACTCCTCCCAGACCCGAGTTTTTGCTTCTACAACCGCCCGGGCTGCCGCACGCTTGGCCCGCCGATACCCGTCAGCTGCCTCAGGAGTCCCATGGGCCAACAAGGCCCGATAGGACTCCTTCTTCAGCTTGACAGCACCCCTTACTTCCGGTGTCCACCACCGGGTTCGAGGGTTGCCGCCACGACAGGCACCGGCGACTTTACGGCCGCAGCTACGGGCGGCTGCATCAACAATGGAGGTGGAGAACATGGTCCATTCGGACTCAATGTCTCCAACCTCCCTCGGAATCTGGTCGAAGCTCTCCCGGAGGCGGGAGTTGAAAGCCTCCCTGACAGCGGGTTCGGCCAGACGTTCCCAGCAGACCCTCACAGTACGTTTGGGTCTGCCAGGCCTGTCCCGCTTCCTCCCCTGCCAGCGGATCCAACTCACCACCAGGTGGTGATCAGTTGACAGCTCAGCCCCTCTCTTTACCCGAGTGTCCAAGACATACCGCCGAAGGTCAGATGATACGACTACAAAGTCGATCATTGACCTCCGGCCTAGGGTGTCCTGGTGCCACGTGCACTGATGGACACCCTTATGCTTGAACATGGTGTTCGTTATGGACAAACTGTGACTAGCACAGAAGTCCAATAACAGAACACCACTTGGGTTCAGATCGGGGAGGCCGTTCCTCCCAATCACACCCCTCCAGGTATCACTGTCGCTGCCCACGTGAGCGTTGAAGTCCCCCAGCAGAACAATGGAGTCCCCGGTTGGAGCACTTTCCAGTACCCCTCCCAGGGACTCCAAGAAGGCCGGGTACTCTACACTGCTGTTCGGCCCGTAAGCCGAAACAACAGTGAGAGACCTATCCCCGACCCGAAGGCGCAGGGAAACGACCCTCTCGCTCAGCGGGGAGAACTCCAACACATGGCGGCTGAGCTGGGGGGCTATAAGCAAGCCCACACCAGCTCGCCGCCTCTCACCGCGTGCAACTCCAGAGTAGAAGAGAGTCCAGCCTCTCTCAAGGAGTTGGGTTCCAGAGCCCAGACTGTGCGTAGAGGTGAGCCCGACTATCTCTAGCCGGTACCGCTCAACCTCCCGCACTAGCTCATGCTCTTTCCCCCCCAGCGAGGTGACATTCCATGTCCCCATAGCCAGGGTCGTCATCCAGGGTTTGGGTCGTCGGGGCCCCCGCCCACGACTGCCACCCATACCACAAGGCACCGGCCCCTTCTGAACCTCCCTGCGGGTGGTGGGCCTACGGGAAGGCGGGCCCACGTTGCTCGTTCGGGCTGCGCCCGGCCGGGTCCCGTGGGCAAAGACCCGGCCACCAGGCGCTCGCCTGCGAGCCCCAACCCCAGGCCTGGCTCCAGGGTGGGGCCCCGGTAACGCCGATCCGGGCGACGTACGCGTCCTTGGTTGACCGTCTTTCATAGGGGCTTCTGAACTGCTCTTAGTCTGACCCGTCACCTAGAGCCTGTTTGCCTTGGGAGACCCTACCAGGGGCATCAAGCCCCGGACAACATAGCCTCTAGGATCATTCGGGTACTCAAACTCCTCCACCACGATAAGGTGGCGGTTCAAGGAGGAGTGGACATGTTGTTAAATATATTAGGCTGCCGACAGCCTCTCTATACATTTTGACATCACACATCTTAACAGTATCTTCTGTGTAACACAGCTTTTGATCACAGGGAGTTTCCCTGGGTTTACAGTTTTGCATATTAAACCTCTCCAATATCCTATGGACATATGCTTCCTGTGACATCTTTACACATCCATCAAACTGAGAGAAATCGATACTAAGAAAATGCTTCAGTCTGCCTAGATCTTTCATCTTAAATTTTTTTGAAAGCATCTCTTTTACATCCCTTGTTAGTTTTTCATTGCTGGCTGCAATTATCAAATCATCCACCCAGATTACCATAATCACCTTCCATGTTTTGTCTCCTTGGCATAGACACAGTGATCTGCTGGGTTTTGTGTGAAATCATTTTTGGTTAAAAAGTCTCATAAAACCCTATTCCAGTTTCGGACAGATTGGTTTAGACCATGCAAAGATTTCTCCAGCTTACACACCAGGCCTTCTCCTTCTCCATAACCTTCTGGTTGATCTGTGTAGATCTCACAGTCAATGGGAGCGTGTAAATACGCTGTTTTTACATCCATTTGATGGAGTAACAGGTTCTCCTGTGCAGCTTTTTGTAGCAATACTCTTACACTTGTCAAAATGGCTGCTGGGGAGAAAGTTTCACCACAATCAATTCCAATCTCCTGGCTGTAACCTTTTGCTACAAACCTTGTTTTGTACTTGTCTGTTGTGGACAGCAAGAAAGGCGAGGACCCAGGATGCAGAGTGGAAGTCGTGAACAGTGAACAGCCAGCTTAAAAAGGCAGAGCCCTGATGAGCCACAATTAGAGACAGGTGTGTCCAGCCGCCGCTCACCTCAGAGGAGATCGCCCCCGCCCCTGCTGCGCTCCAGTCCTAGGGAAACAGAGGAAGAAATCAGAGCAGCCAGAACGCAGCCATAACACTTGTCTTTACCCTTGATGTCACTCTTGACAGAATAAACCCATTTACTCCCCACTGTTTTCTTGCCCTTTGGCAGAGTGGTCAGAGTAAATGTGTTGTTTTCTTTTAATGACTGGATTTCCTCATCCATAGCCATAGCCATTGTTTTGAGTTTGTTGACTCCATAGCTTCCTTAAATGTATGTGAGACACCACACATTGCTCTGTAACAATAGTCAATGGTGATATGAATCCCATCACTATCATCGTTGGTTACAAAATCCTTTAAGTGACTTAGTTTTCTTCTCTCTCTTATAGGATACCTCCTACCGGCAGAGTTCTCTTTTGGTTTTAATTATTTCATTTGTTTGAAAAGCACCCACCCGCTCTTTTCATTGTCTTGGCCTTTTGCCCTTTGTGTACTAAAACAATTTAAAACACTTTGATTTGATTGATTCTCAGTGCTCTCATAAACTTCCTGTGTGACTCTGTCATCATCATCGTTTGGTTCTGTCTCAACTGTCTGTGTTTGCTTTTCTACATTTACCTTGTTCACAAACTTAACAAGTCTGTGTTTTTGAATCTTCTCAGCATCAGGATGATAAATCAAATAAGCAGGGCTGTTCTTGTCATAACTAACAAAAAGTCCCTGGTCACATCTGGAATCAAGCTGTCCCTTGTTCTGTTAGTATGTGTAAGACACAGATCAAAACTTCTGCATTTTGGACAAATTTGGCTTTTTACCTGTCAGCATCTGGTAAGGGGTCTTACCTGTTCGCTTATTAAAGCATCTGTTGCATACTATGGCCGCCGTTTGGACAGCATAGTTCCACAGACATTTGGGTAGCTGACTTTCAATTAGCATACATCCGCCCATTTCAAAAAGAGTATGCAAGCCCCTCTCAGTGGTACCGTTTTGATGAGGTGAATATGGGGCTAATGTCTCATGCTTAATTCTATTCTTCTTTAACAGGGTCTGGAAATCCCTGCACATGAACTCTGTGCCATTATCAGACCTGATACACTTTACTTGTCCATAAGGAGCTGTATCTGCTAGGAACTTTTCAGTTGCCTGTACCATATCACTTTTTGTCTTAAGGAAGTATACAAACACTGCATTTGAATAATCATCAGTGAATGACTGCACGTATTTGTACCCATCTATAGACTCATAAGTTGGGTGCTAGGTCTGTGTGCACCATTTGTAAGAGTGCCTCTGCTCTTGTATCAGGGTCTCTGCTTCGGGTTTGTACAAACTTTCCCCAAATACATACCTCACACTCTTGATCAGGCTTAATAGCCTTGCTCATAATCTGCATACCATTAACCACATTTTGTAATCTTAGTACATCCTCATAGTTGAGGTGGCCTAATATTTCATGCCATGCCTGCATGTCATGACAAGTATTACACATACCACTATCCTCAATCTCAGTGTGCAAATAATACAATTTGTTGTACACATGAATGTTAAACCTGGTACCGTCATTATGTGTCAACATGTCCTGTCCTTGTTTAAATGTGACCGTTGCTCCACATGCGGTGGCTGACTTCACCGAGAAAATGTCCTGGGGGTAAGACGGTATAAACAACGCATTTCTCAGCGTGGCTCTGCGTCGTTGTCCTGTGCTGTCTACCAGGAACACCTCTGCATTTCCTTTTTGTCATGTGCTGTGCCTCTGTACAGGGTGCCATCTGCCAGCTCCACACAGTGCGTCTCCGGCTTGAACGTGTCATCAAAGTTTTTAAACTTCGCTATGTCGGTGATGATGTGGAAAGTAGCTCCAGTGTCAACTATCAAGTCCTTCTCCTTGATGCCGTGCGCTGGCTGCTCCTGAACCCTGATGTCTGCGTCCTTGATCCTGAAAACATAATCCGTTGCTGCTGCCCCAGATCCATTGCCACTCTCATCTGCGACTTTACTAGCCCCATCTTGTTTATCAGAATCAGAATCAGAATCAGAAAAGTTTTATTGCCAGGTACGATTTTACACATACGAGGAATTTGCTTTGGTGAGGTCGGTGCATGACACATCTATTTAAAGAAGCTATTGAAAAAATAAAAATATAACAGTGAGTGAAAAATATAACAATAAGTAAAAAATATAACAATAGTAGAAAATATAACAATAAGTAAAAGATATAACAGTATAAATATATATACACATGTTTTTTTTTGTTTTGTTTTTTTTTTAACAGAAGCACAGTCAGTTTTTTCAGAAGGAGTCCAAGCTTAGCGTTAATGTAACGCATAGAGTTATGATAGTGTCAATGTGACAGATGAGGCAGAGGTGGAGTGTGAAGAGTGTCGGGGGGGTTCCGGGCCTTGTTAATAAGGCTGACAGCAGACAGGAAAAAACTGTTCTTGTGGCGTGAGGTTTTGGTCCTGATGGACTGCAGCCTCCTGCCAGAGGGGAGTGTCTGAAAGAGTTTGTGTCCAGGGTGAGAAGGATCAGCCACAATCTTTCCTGCACGCCTCAGGGTCCTGGAGGCGTACAGGTCCTGGAGAGACGGGAGATTGCAGCCGATCACCTTCTCTGCACGCTGCAGTCTGCCCCTGTCCTTAGCAGTGGCAGCAGCGTACCAGATGGTGATGGAAGAGGTGAGGATGGACTCAATGATGGCTGTGTAGAAGTGCACCATCATTGTCTTTAGCAGACTGAATTTCTTCAGCTGCCGCAGGAAGTACATCCTCCGCTGTGCTTTCTTGATGAGGGAGCTGATGTTCGGTTCCCACTTGAGGTCCTGGGAGATGATAGTTCCCAGGAAGTGGAAAGACTCCACAGTGTCAATAGTGGAGTCACAGAGGGTGATGGGGGCAGGTAAGGCTGAGTTCTTCCTGAAGTCCACAACCATCTTACTTTTTTACACCTACAAGTGGCCTTGTTGTGGGTGTCACTTTTACAATAACTGCACCGTGTCTTTCGCCGACATGCTTTCGCTCAGTGACCCTTCATGATGCACTTGAAACATACAATGTCCTTGTCTTTATTGCTCCTGCACCGTGCACTTGACTTAGCGGGCTCCTGCCGGGCTCTCAACACAGTCTTCATCACATTATTGCTGGACTCGGCTGCAGTCAGCTTCTCTGTGGCTTCAAAACTAGGCAGCTTTGTTTTGAATTCTGCAAATGTTACATTGTCCTCATTATGTGCTACATGTATTGCAAATGGCTTAAAACCTTCAGGCAGCCCTTTTAAGACCATAGCAATCAGCAAGCCATCTCCAAATGTTTCACCCGAGTTCCGCAGCGCCGTAATGGTGGTCTCAGCCCTGATGATGTAGTCTGATGATGTAGTCTCGCTGCTTGTCTTCTGAAGCAATGTCAGCTGGATGTATAGGTTGATAATGCGGGGCTTCCCCTTCCCGACATAGTACTCCCTCAATATCTTTAATGCCTTTCTTGCATTGGCAGGTGCATCTCTCATAATTAACGAGAGACTTTTATCATCCAAAATTTGAATCAACTCAGCGTGCATTTTTCTTACCGTCTGCTGCCACCTCATCTTCACCGTTGGGTTCTCTCAGAACCGTATTCTTTAATCCTAATGAATGCAAAAGTCCCAGCACTTTAGTCTCCCACAGTTTATACTTGGTTTCATCTCCATCGAACATGAGTCGAGGCAGCCTGTTTGTTCCTCGTGGATCCATGATGCTGTCTGTTAGCCTTTAGCGCTCTGTCCGTCACGACTTTCTACCGGAGATAAAACATCAAAAAGAAAAACTAGGCCTACATTTAGACTCCATTGGAGGCATGTTGCTTGGATTGATTGCAGTAACCACACTTGTGGCTTTTTAACACCGAAAATAATGCCCGACCGTCACTATTAAATTGTCTCCAAATTTGTATGCTGGAAGTGAGAAAACATCATTCAGCTCTTTTAGTTGCACCACACACAGAGAGGGGTTAGTGCTGTCACAGAGTTCGAAAGATCTGGAAATGCTCATGGTACCATGCAGTCATCACATTGCAGTCAAACAGGATCTCTGTTAATTACCACAATATGCTTGATCAACTGAAATTTAGGGAGGCCTGAGCATGAACCAACAGAGAGTATGATATCAGGACAGTATCTAATTCCATCTACAAAGACTGATGATGCAACAAGAACTGTTGCAAGCTGAGGAACCCTCTGGCAGAAAACTTGTTGGACATTGTCATGGTGAGATGTGATCGATGCTGTAGTAACCTTGTCCATTTCAACTGAGGGCCTGAAAAATGAACTTGTGTCTAAGTAGTAAGCCATCATTTTCTGATGCATTGTCTCCTTCAGTTACTTTATGGCCAATGAGAAGTGGGAGCAGTCTGATTAGAGGCCAGTTCTCATGGCCATACCTCCTTGTCTCCTTACCTCCTTGTCTTGGATCTCGCTCCTCGTCACCATGCAGTACCTACAGGCATATTTTGGACTTACTGTATTACTGCCTGATGAACGTACCTGTGAACTCGTTCGTTCTGGTGTCTGTGAATGGCACGCTCTCTCAGTTTAACTTCAATTCAACTTCAATAGGGTGCCAGATTTCTATAGAGCCTTCCAGGCGAAAAGCTGGCTAAAACACACCGTAAACAGGCCTTAACGTGTAGCAGAAAAAACACCCAATCTGGCAACACCAGCCACCCGTGTCACACCGCCGCATGCGTCATCAAAACAAAAAGCAGCATGGAGGCGACAAAGCAGCAAGGAGGCGTCATATGATCATTTTAACGAGTTGACAAAGTCGATGAGGATGGGAAAAATCTTACATTTCTGTGCAAACTTTGCCCGACAGCTTCAAAAAGAAAATCCACACTTCAGTCACATCCTCAGCAACCCTGAAACAGCACATTGAACTGAAGTGTCCAGCTAGCCTTTCAAGGTATGTTCTGACGCATAGTTACAGTGTTAAACTGCTAAAATAATTGCTGTCTGTGGTTCTACATGGGCTGTGGCGATAATTTTTAAAAAATAATAGCTCGTAGCAATGGCGAAAAAAAACTATAAACTAGTTCATTTTTGGAACGGTGAACTTAGTTCAAAATTTTGAATAATGAACTATGAACTGAACTAGTTCATTTTAAAATTTGTGAACTGAACTTTGCAGAAAGTGAACTTTCCCAACACTGCCTGCAGGACCTGTCCACTGCGAAGCTGTCGAAGAATCCTACTGGTGAGCAGCCACATATAACACTGTGCCTTTGACACATGCCTCCAACTTCTCAACATATACACTGTGTTGCTCCAACGAAACCAGTTCTGGGATGAGAGGATGGAGAATTTTAGCATATCCATATTATTTTACATCAGAAGCTTTACATAAAAGAGCAAGCTGAATGGAGTGGAGTGTAGACCTATATTTTGATGGCAGATTAGCTATTACCCAATACACTGCAGTCATTTTGTCTTTCTTTTTAGATGTTCCTAAAGGATTTGACACTTCAAAATCATCTATGTAAAGTCCAACAGCAACTTTGAACTCCTCCCCTTTAAGAAAGTCATTTTCTTGCTTTCTTTCTTTATGACATTGCTCTCTGAGGCAGTCTTGACTGACTGTCTCATCAACTGTATCATCTATATCTGTGTGTTGTTTCAGAATGTCATTGACTGAATTATGCAGTAGCGGCCGGGACAGTTCACAAATCTGTAAAAGCTGTTGTATGACTCCTTGTACAGACCTTTTTGGAATATGAAGGATGGTTTGCATCTTTAAAACAGGAGCTGCTACATTGTGCTCCAACTGTTTGCCTAGATCATGAAGCTCTTCATTGCTGGAATCCTTACTGTCCTCTAAATCAGGGGTATCATTTGCATGTTTTTCTTGGGCCATTTCGTTTGTTATACCACCAGAGACTATTTCTGGCTTGAACATCCTCCAATTGTCTGTTCTGTGCTCTTTACTTCTATGTGCATTAAATGTGGAGTACACATTAGTATGAAAGTTACATCCTTTATATGGACGCTGGACTCTGTGATTAACTTTTAAATGTGTACTGCACAGGTGAGTGAAAACAACTGCTTCTGTGCAGGGTGCAGAAAAATCACATAACTGACAGTGAAAGGTTGCTTGAGCAGTTTCACACAGCTGTGTATCCTGGGCTTGCTAGTGAATCTTAGACAAGTGGACCTTAAGTGCATTAATGGAGTTAAATGTGCACAAACATTCTTGGTGTATGCAAGGAAGCAAGGTACAGTTCTAATGTAGCTCCCATGTTTTAAACTGCAATGTTTTAAAAGGTAACCCCCTTTCTCACACATACGCTCACAATACTTACACTTCCACTGCATTTTCACAAGAACCTGTATAAACAGAACATAAGCTTAACTCAGTTGCAGTAACAAACTCCACTGGAAAACATCAACCACTGTCTTTGTCTTTTGAAAAGTTTGCTACGTTACATTTTTTTTAGTTTAATTAGTTTCGTTTGCTGCCTTAACAAACACCTATTTGAATCGGTACGTTTACCATATCAAACAGACATTTATAAACTGTAGTCAGCACCTTAACACTTAGTTATCTAACTTTAGGACTGCAAAACATTAATAAACCTCTGCTAATGACCAATTAATGACCTTTTGAAAAGTGAGCTAAATTACTGCTATAAATGTAACAAATCATTCATGTGCAACCTTAACATATCGAACAGATGTTAGCTAACGTTAGACACAAGTACATGCAAGAACATGTGCTGATTTTAATGGTCAATAAACTGTAATTTCATCCATATATAACTATAGATTAGCAGAGTAGCTAGCGCAGGGGTGTCAAACTCATTTTCACTCCAGGCCACATTATGTGTATCAGCATTATGTTTGCCCTCAAAGGGCCGGTTGTAAGACTGTATAAATGTAACTATTCTTTAACATATTGTTAAATAAGTGTCTCTGCATTTGATTATTTATTCAAGTGCACAAGTATTGTACATGCATTTACATAAATATAAAGATAATTGTAAGCATATTGCTCTGTTACTGTAACATAAATCCTTCAGGTTAAGAAACCCACATTACTACTTCAAATGTTTCAAGTGAAAGAAACACAAATATCATCATCAACTTTTTTGTCACAGTTGAGACAGGCAGAATTATGGTACAACAATATGTGAGCTGCTAAGAACATGTGTGACAGATGTGGCATTTTACAAAAACAAATGGCTGTAGACGGCCTTGCAGAGGGCATACAGCCATTATATAATGTATCTTCATTAAATCATCCAGTTCCAGAAGCTTTCCACGTAGAGCCTCTTGGTGGATAATGCAATGGTAAGTTATCAGAGGTGTGTGGCAGTTACTTTTTTGTATTTTGTCCTTCAATTGTCTGACATTTTGAAAAGTCTGGATCTGGTCGGGGCACACCTGCTCACATACCTTTAGCATGCAGTGCTTCAAAAATGCACCTTCTGAATAACACTTTGAAGCTCGGGAGATTTCTTCAGCCACAATAAAGCTGGCTTTCACTGCCACATCATTTCTGCCTGCTTTTGTAAAGAAGTTCTGCTACGATTGGACAATTTGGTGTTTTTCTTCGAGGCTAAATCTAGCATACTTGGCTCCGTGTTTGGAATTGTATTCCTTCATCACTGACACTGCCTTGTAACACAGAAGACATACCAGTTTTTCTCCTTCGTTAACATGTATTCACTTTCCCATCTTTCATGGAAGGTACCATATTATGAAGC
This sequence comes from Chaetodon trifasciatus, assembly GCA_037975065.1. Taxonomy (NCBI): domain Eukaryota; kingdom Metazoa; phylum Chordata; class Actinopteri; order Chaetodontiformes; family Chaetodontidae; genus Chaetodon; species Chaetodon trifasciatus. Next base: position 14,951 of record JBBMOE010000074.1, read on the forward strand.
TTTTTCAATAAGTTACAGTCTCTGAGTTCCATAAAACATGTTTTTGAAGCTGTTTGCTGGAAATGGCTTTTAGGAAAAGATTCTTGCCTCCCTCTATTTCGCTCTGTTCCAGTCCCTTTCATAATGTGCTGTTTCTGGTGTCTGTAGCTTTAAATGCAAATGAGTTGCTGCTGCCCCACCCATGTTACCGTGGTAACAGGGAGAGTAGACTCAGCAGCTTATCAGCCCTCTGGTCTTTTCTTTTCGTCATTGATGTTTCTATGGTGAACTTGGGTGCTGCCCCTCGAATCTCTTCACTCTGACTGGTCAATAGTGGTGTCGATCATCAAATTCGACCACTGGGTTGAGACATAGACCGGTCTAACTGTGCTGTTAGTGTCAGCACCTTGTCATTTACACATGAATGGGCAGAGCACACACAGAGGAACCTGCTGACCAGCACTACTGGCCATTCACCTCAGGCTGAGAAAAAGATTTGAATGTGCAAGAGCACACACGTTCAAATCTAAAACGTGGATGATATTATTGGTTGTAAATACTGGTATGCAAGGTTTCTTATTTCTTTAGATTTATACATGCATGAGTCGTCATTTTTTTATTTGTTTGTATCAGTGCACATGTGGAAAGTGTGCAACAGTGCAGTCAAAGCCTGAGAATGTATGCTGCCAGGTGGTGCCACAGGTCCCATTATCATTACCTACACTTATGATTGCAGTGTATGATTGCAGATTACATGCCACTGCAGATACTCACCTTATGTTATGCATAATAGGTTACAAGATGGCTGCAGCAGCTGGAAGAAAGGCCTCCATGCATGATCGACCATCCAGGTTTAGCACCTGTTTGCCTAAATGTCTTCTTGCTGCAGAACGCATGCAACATTTACAGGGTTGACTATGATCCTTTACAGCTATGGGGGATAGAGCAGTGAGTTTTATCTATAATAACCTACTTAACTTCACTGTTCATACACCATAATAAACAAAATATAGTCAGTGTTTTTTTTGTTTATTTATTGTGTTGAAAGTACCAAGTTGCGGTACTTCGTGTCATGTATAATATGAATGTTTAATTTTTGAGAGCAAAAAGAGACGTTAACACTTAAGAATGTGGCCTGAGTCTTAACTGGTTTGGCTCTGCACTCTCTTTTCATGGATCAAAAAGGATCAAAAAGATCAAAAAGGATCACTCATAAATAAACTCCAGAGAAGAAACTCATTGCACAGAATGGTTGGCTTGGAGTGTAAATTGTGCTGTGATGTAGCAGTCTAAACCATACACTCGTTTTGCCATGGCCTATGCTAACATACTCCAGTTTAAAAATATTTCCAAATGCATTATTTTCTCAAATTCCCGAAACTTAGACCCGGCAGAGCATCAGTGTATGTATCACTTGACCAACTGATTCGCTGGGTTTGCATAATGGAGACCATCCTGATTGCTAACTAGAAGCTAGCTAGCTTGTGCTATATGGCAAAACACTACTTGGTTAGTTCTTGTAAAACTGCAAAATAAACACAGCTAAATATTTGTAAATGCTGACATCTCCCTCGAACATGCATTAAATCATTTGCAAGATGAGAAACACAAAATATTTGGATTCTACTGTAACTTGTGGTGTGATGCACCAAAAGCTACGGTAGCAGCTAGCTAAACTTTGATGGCTGAAATTGTAGTCTCAAAGCTAGTGGTTAGCCTTACATCGTTCTCAATGGCAAAACACATTCTACAACACACTAATACTGTGCTAATCTAAAAAAGAAACTCACAGCTAATCATTTGTATGCTTACATGTCCCTCATCTGCAGGCATTCCACACAAAGTTGGAAGTGACCCCTCCTTTAGAGAAAGTCTCCCAGCTAATCCTGCCTCGTACTGACCGAGGTTGGAGAAACAGTCTCGAAGTGGTTAGCACACACCAACAGGTTCTTGCCAACTGTAGCTGGGACGTTGCCTTCAAAAATGAATTCAATCCACACCGCTCATCTGTCCTCTGCGGCTGGGAGCCGATTTGAGTGAGTGATTTGTGCTCGTCTTTACAGCCAACAACAGAACACTGCGTGTGGCGCCTCAATTCCTTACACGGTGCTTTCGATAGCGAAATGGCGGCTGGTGGGTGGTGGGTGGGAATATGCAAATGTGTCTGCTTCTTACGTAGGAGTAGGCACCGAATTCGATCAGCTCATTTGGAAGCTGCAGGCAGGGTGCTTTCAGAAATCCGTATCTCATTCAAAAAAGCATGGATGGTCTTATTTCACACTTTGTATGCGTGTGGTAGCACCAGAGGCCCAAAATAACACCGAAAATCCCAGAAAAAGTGGGACCTTTAAGCATGTGAAGATGGCACCGCATTAGTGGCAGCTCGTTACAGCAGCTCCCGCTCATGGGCGTGTTTGCTCTGGTTTTTCTCTTGTTTTTTTCATTGTTTTCGACCGTGTCTAGGGACCCTGTACGCAGCCATGACCCTATTGTTTACAGTAGGGATCAGCTGTTGGCACTCCGTAGCACCGCGGTGCTGCCCCACGAGAGACCCGACGTTCCCCGCGAGCTGAAGAGGAGTAGACGGGGGAGCCATCGCCATGCCAGAAGGCAGAGATACAGACCCACCTTCCCGTCCATCATCATGGGGAATGTGAGATCTCTTCCCAATAAGATGGACGAGTTAGCAGCGCTGACCCGGCACCAGAGGGACTACCGTGCACGCAGCATCATGACGTTTTCGGAGATATGGCTGACTGCGCTGACTCCAGACACGGACGGGGCGCTGGATGGCTTTAAACTGCTGCAGGCAGACAGGACGAGGGAGAGTGGTAAGAGAAAAGGAAGAGAGCTGGCAGTGTTTGTGAATGACAGATGGTGTAACTCTGGGTACATCATTATTAAAGAACAACCCTGCTGCAAGGACATTGAACTGTTAGCCTTTCGCAAGAGGCCATATTATCTGCCGCAGGAATTCTTGCATGTTATCGCGATAGCTGCGTATATTCCCCCCTCTGCTAACGCCAATGCAGCCTGTGATGTTCTCTGTCACAAGAAGGCTGCAGTCAGAGGACCCACAGGCCCTCCACCCACAAGCCTACTCTTGATCCAGGGGTTTTAGCCAACTATAGACCGATATCCAACCTTCCCTTTCTCTCAAAAACTCTTGAGAAAGCAGTTGCTAATCAGCTGTGTGACTTTCTACACAAAAATAGTTTATTTGAGGATTTCCAGTCAGGATTTAGAGTGCATCATAGCACAGAGACAGCACTGGTTAAAGTTATAAATGACCTTCTAATTGCATCTGATAAAGGATTTGTCTCTGTACTAGTCTTACTAGATCTCAGTGCTGCATTTGACACCATTGACCATGGTATCCTATTGCAGAGACTTGAACACTTCATTGGCATTAAGGGAACTGCGCTAAGCTGGTTTAAATCCTACTTGTCAGATCGCTCTCAGTTTGTACACGTTAATGATGACTCCTCTGTGCTCACTAAAGTCAGCTATGGAGTTCCGCAGGGTTCTGTGCTTGGACCAATTCTTTTCACCTTATATATGCTTCCCTTAGGTAAGATTATCAGGAAGCACTCAATAAATTTTCATTGCTACGCAGATGATACCCAGCTATATTTATCAATGAAGCCAGAAGAAACCAGTCAATTAACTAGACTACAGGTGTGTCTTCAGGACATAAAGACCTGGATGACCTGCAATTTTCTGATGCTAAACTCGGACAAAACTGAAGTTATAGTAGTAGGCCCTAAACATCTTAGAAACTCACTTTCTGATGACATAGCAGCTATGGATGGCATTGCGTTGGCCTCCAGCACCACTGTAAAGAATCTGGGAGTTGTCTTTGATCAGGACATGTCCTTTCACTCCCATGTAAAACAAATTTCAAGGACTGCCTTCTTTCACCTGCGTAATATTGCAAAAATCAGGCATATTCTGTCTCAAAATGATGCAGAAAAACTAGTCCATGCATTCGTAACTTCCAGGCTGGATTATTGCAATTCCTTACTATCAGGCTGCCCAAATTCGTTGCTGAATATTCTCCAGTTGCTCCAGAACGCTGCAGCACATGTTCTGACAAAAATGAGGAAGAGAGATCATATTTCTCCAATATTAGCAACTCTGCACTGGCTCCGTGTAAAGTTTAGAATAGAATTTAAAATTCTCCTCCTTACTTACAAAGCCATAAATGGCCAGGCACCTTCTTATCTTAAAGAGCTCATAGTACCGTATTACCCCACACTGCGTTCCCAGAATGCAGGCTTACTTATGGTTCCTAAAGTCTCCAAAAGCAGAACAGGAGCCAGAGCATTTAGCTATCAAGCTCCTCTCCTGTGGAACCATCTTCCAGTCTTTGTCCGGGAGGCAGACACTGTCTCTACATTTAAGAGTAGGCTTAAAACTTTCCTTTTTAATAAAGCCTATAGTTAGGGTTGGCTCAGGCTTGTCCTGGACCAGCCCCTAGTTATGCTGCTATAGCATTAGACTGTCGGGGGACCTCCAAAGACACACCGAGCTCCTCTCTCCCTCTCTCCCTCTCCATCTGCATGCTTTCATGACCTACCATGGCGTGTTACTAATTTAGCTCCTTCCCCGGAGTCTCTGTGCTTTGTCGTCTTGCAGGTTCCCATGGACAGTGGCTGAATCTGGATTGTGGATTATAGCTACGTCTCCTGCCATGACCCTGCCTGACATCCACGGCAACTGCTACTACTGTTATTACATCCACTGTCATTGTTACTGTGACTGCATGTCTGTCTGTCTCTCTCTGTCTGTCTCACTCTCTCTCTTGCTCTCCCTCTCTCACCCAACCGGTCGAGGCAGATGACCGCCCACCCAGAGCCTGGTTCTGCCTGAGGTTTCTGCCTGTTAAAAGGAAGTTTTTCCTCACCGCTGTTGCCAAGTGCTTGCTCATGAGGGAATTGTTGGGTGTCTGTAGATAAAAGAGCTTGGCCTGTACCAGCTCTATATGGAAAGTGTCCTGAGACAACTTTTGTTGTGATTTGGCGCTATACAAATAAAATTGAATTGAATTGAATTGAAAAATTGAACTGTGTCCCACACAATAAAGAGATGGTCCGACAAGGCTGAAGAGGCTCTGAAGGACTGTTTCAAGACAACTGTGTGGGAGGAATTTTGTGATTCTCACGGAGAGGACATCGATAGTCTCACACACTGCATAACTGACTATATTAACTTCTGTGTGGAAAACACCATACCAACCAGGACTGTACAGTGTTTTTCCAACAACAAACCATGGATTAACCCCGACATAAAGGCTCTCCTTAAGGAGAAGAAGAGGGCCTTTAAGTCAGGAAATAAGGATGAACTGAAGGCTGAGCAGAAGAAGCTGAGAAGGAAGATCAGAGAGGGGAAAAACACCTACAGGAGGAAGATGGAGGATCAGCTGCAGCAAAAAAAATGTCAGTGGAGTCTGGAGAGGCCTAAAAACCATCTTGTTTGTTGAACGCCTGTTCAATCTGAGCCTGCAGCTGGGGAGAGTGCCACAGCTGTGGAAAACATCCTGCGTGGTACCTGTACCTAAGACTCCGCACCCCAAGGACCTCAGCAGCTACAGGCCGGTGGCGCTAACATCCAACCTAATGAAGACCCTGGAGCGGCTGGTCCGTGTTCATCTCCGCCCCCTGGTGAGCCCATCGCTGGATCCACTTCAGTTTGCCTATCAGCCTGGCATCGGGATGGACGATGCTGTCATCTTCCTCCAACACCGAGCTCTCTCTCACCTGGAGAAACCTGGGAATACTGTGAGAATCATGTTTGTTGATTTCTCCAGTGCTTTCAATACCATTCAGCCTGCACTTCTGAGGGACAAGCTGGAGGGCACTGGGGTGAACCATCACCTAACACACTGGATTCTGGACTATCTCACCAACCATCCACAGTATGTGAGGACCTGGGACTGTGTGTCCGACAGGGTCGTCTGCAGCATGGGGACCCTGCAGGGAACGGTCCTGGCTCCGTTCCTCTTCACCCTCTACACTGCAGACTTCTCATACGACACATCCACCTGTCACCTGCAGAAGTTCTCTGAAGACTCTGCAATCACAGATGGGGACGACAGAGAGTACAAAGAACTGACGCAGGACTTCGTGGACTGGTGGTGGATTTCTGCAGATGAACACTCTGCCCCCTGACACCGGTGAATATCGAGGGAACGGACATCGAGATAGTGACATCTTATAAGTACCTGGGTGTTCGCCTGAACAATAAACTGGACTGGACTCACAACACAACCGCACTTTACAGGAAAAGCCAGAGCAGACTTTATCTGCTCAGGAGACTGAGGTCATTTGGAGTGCAGGGGGCACTCCTGAAGACCTTTTATGACACTGTAGTGACAACAGCTATCTTTTATTGGAGTGGTCTGCCGGGGGAACAGCATCTCTCAGTGGAGCTGGTAGGAGAGAGGAGGATGATGGCTAAGCTGTCATCCATGATCAAGAACAACTCCCACCCCCTGTAGGACACTTGAACAGCACTGGAGAGCTCCTTCAGCGACAGACTGCTTCACCCAAAGTGTGTGAAGGAACGCTATCGCAGGTCCTTCCTTCCTGCAGTAGTCTGACTTTACAACCAGCAGTGCTCCCAGTAGACCACACACTCACCAAGACTTTCAAACTAACTGCATTATAATACACATCAACTGTGTTCACTTATACTGTGAAAATATTTAGCTCAGGTGAATTTCAACTTAAGGTGCAATATATCAGTCTTTCAATCAGGTGTATTATTACTCCTATGTGCAATATCAGTAGTCCAGTCAGGAGTACTATCAACCAATGTGCAATATCAGTACCTATTGTTCATATTTTCAATATTCCTTGTTTATATTGTTTATATTTCTTGTTTGATATTTAATGTCCTTTTTACAGATGCCCTTTATTCTTTGCTATCCACTTTGCTGCTGTAATTCCAGAAATGTCCCCACTGTGGAAATAATAAAGGAATATCTTATCTTATCTTATCTTATCTTATCTTATCTTATCTTAAATTGCCTTCCCTCTGCATCATTTTTTCTCCTCCTGGACATTTTGGGATTATTTGTCGATCTTTTCACCTCTATCACTTGTTAGAAAACCGCTTCAGTTAAACACCAATCAGAAAACACTGTGTGCAAACACTGTCACTCTGTGCTCTAGCGGCAGGATACTGTCAGTTCGTGGGTCACAAAATCGCATTGTGGGAAATGTAGTTTCACTGTACTGTAAAGTAGCATAAATTTTTTTTTTGCATATGGCTTTTAAACTCTCGCAGACCACATAAAATGACGTGGGGGGCTGGATTCAGCCAGCGGCCCTTGAGTTTGACACATGCGAGCTAGTGTCTTATGAGGAATTTGACACAATTATTCAGGTGACTTGGCTGGTATGGGCCACTTTCTCATTTAGGATAACAGTAGCCTTTATGAGGGGTGAATAAGTCTTGCTCAGCACTATTTAACTTACATAAATATTAAGCATGGTTATTAAACACTGATGATAGTGCATTTAAAACTGTTTGAGGTAAAAGGAGGTCTGAAGTGCTGCAATACATCCTCCAACCAGCAGTGACTGATAATACCTGCATTACAGAGGTCTGATGAGGGAGGTCTAAGGTGCTGTAATTGGAATGCTACTGAGGCACCTTGCCACACCCAAGACCAAGAACTTTGATAATGTTGGAAAGATATTTACAGATTTGATCAACCACAGTAAGGTAGACAATGCTACAACCTAATTGTAATCCAAACAAACCATTGACATTGGTGTTTGTGCAGGGGCTGTGAGACAAGTGTGGAGGGACAGTCTACAAAGTGCAAAACCGAAAAGACACACTACAAAAATATCTATTTTATATATATATATGAGGGTTGTAGTATAACCATCAGGACACAATTGATGTGCGATGTGATTTTGGTGACCCTATGTAACAGTGACATTGTTCATCACTTCTGTAGTATATCTTTTCGGTTTTGCACTTTGTAGACGGTCCCTGCACACTTCAACCGCCTGTACACTAAAACCAGTGTAATTTGTCTCAGGCTTGTTTTGGCTGAAATTAGGTTGCAGCTCATTCTCTATCTTACTAGGGTCTGAAAAGACTGTCATTTGTATTTATTTTATATTATTATTATTATTATTATTATTATTATTATTGTTATTATTGGACAACCTTTAGTTCATCTGTCCAACTTTACAGAAGGCGCCCAAGACCCATGGATCATTTTTAGCCAAGTCAAGTTTCACAAGTTTTCAAGCATCCCTAGACCCTCAAAAATGTGACTGAATGGTAAATACAGGAATGCAACAACTACTACTACTACTACTACTGCTACTACTACTACTACTAATATTATACTATTATTATTATTATTATTATTATTATTATTATTACAACAATAATAATGTAGTTACAATGGAGCCTTCACACCACTCGGTGCTTGGGCCCTAGAAAATGATAATAGTAATTCTAGCATTCATTCCAGCTGATTCATTTGTGGTAGCTCAACCAGCGGAACCTTTGTATTATCGTGCGACCTGGTGGGGCTCTATATCTGTTACACATTTAAAGGCTACGTCACATCTCATCCCTACAATGGCGGAGGAAACAGTCTTGGATAAAGGGTCATCTTTCATGGATCCTTTTAGAGGGCTTTTGTTGAGATATTTTATGCCCGAATTATGTTACGACGAATTCTTTCTCAATTTCAACTTTTTGGACGGTAAGTGTCTCATTTTAGTTGAATACGGTAGCTCGATACTCAATGCATGCTGATAATAAACTCGCTGCATTTATTTTGTGTACATTTCACTTTCAGTTTTTAAAAAGTGGAGAATGCTCGGGTTTTCGGGGCATTCTGGTGATCCGTTGGTATGTTTGTATGAACCCAAAATTCAAAATACTTACTGTTAAATTAACGTGCATGTTATTTGCCTATGTAAACATGGTTTTCTACTAGAGCAATTAAGCAACCTCTCCCTTGTTTGATTATGTTCACAGGTTTAGTTAAGGTTAGGGGAAGTGGTGGTTACAATCGGAGTCACGTTTCCATTTTCCATAGATCAAACATCACCAGCAATGTTAACTTCGGAAGAAATGAGGGGTAATATTTCCGTCTAAATGTCCCTTAGTGCGCGACTTTGTGAAACGAGTAACGTTAAAAAAGACACGCCCACCCCAGTGACCAATAGGATGGGTGCTGGATCTAAGGAAAATCAACCAGAATTGAAACAGATCCATCAGCACACATCAGAGTTCCCTGAAGAAGGATTTTAATGCTGTGTAACGTTTCAGGCACAATGCTCTTCCTCAGACTGTTAATAAGTAATAGCGAGTTGCCATTTTAAATACCCATAATGCATCTTACATGCTTATGTGACATACCACACGATGCAAATCATCAGTCAAATACATTTCAAATAAAGCCTATACACAGATTATACCGAGGTTACATGTATAACATTCACAAAAGGTACATAAAAAATTCACAGTATATACAAAGGTAAAGTACAGAAGCCTATACACATATCATGTGCCTCATAAAAGCATTGGGCCCAATAGCCATAATGTAATTAAATGTGCATTACAAAAACAGGTGGCATACAAGACCTTTTGCAAATTGCCAGAAAGTAGTAACAAAATTCATTTCAATATTATGTAGATATGCAGATTAGAAAAAGAAAATAACTACAAAGGAAATTTACTGTCTCCTAGGTATACAAATCATGTACTCCAATAATGTGTACTCCATAAAGGACACATCCCACGCCGAGGAAATTACCTTGTAACTGTAATTGTTGTTTATGAAATACAAACCACTGGGGGTACATGATGTGTATATACATATATACTGTGAATTTCCTTTGTCTGTATAGTAATTTTTTAATGTACCTCCCTTTTGTAATCTGTAAATGTACACAATATTGAAATGGATTTTCTTGCTACTTTTGAAAATTTGCAAAAGGTGTGGTATACCACATGTTATTAATATGAATTTTGTATATATTATGAATATGAGGAGTACATCATTTGTATACTGTGATTTTCCTTTGTACAATGTATACTGAATATTCTTCACATACCATTTTGTATATGTATGTAGCTTCCAAAATACCTGCTGAGAGGTGCAAAAGTCTCATTGACAGTTACAGGAATCGTTTGATTGCAGTGATTGCCTCAAAAGGTTGTGCAACAAAAGTATGTATTAAGTTGAGGGTACCATCATTTTTGTCCAGGCCTGTTTCATGAGTTTATATTTTTAAATAATTCTGTTGAAGTGTGGTTGAAAAGCAATGTCTGTCTTTCATTGGTTAAATTTCATAGAATTTTTATTTATTATTGCTTTTGTCAGATTCAAGTTATTTCTGTGACCATTGTGAGTTTTTCTTTCATTAACCGAAGGGCACCAACAATTTTGTCCACGTGTGTATGTTTTACTTCTCTCTTGCTTGCAGACTCATTTTGATTTTTTTGATCCTGTCTTGTTATAGATTCTCTGATTGATGACTGATTTGTTGTGTGCATACTTTGATGTGATCTATGACAGCCAGCAAATCAAAGCATTTTCTATTTTGTTCCAGTACCATGCCTGAAGATTGTACTGAGCAAAGTCCTGGGGATCGGCATCATCCTGGGATCAGTGATGGGTAAAACACCTCACCTCCTCTAATTTTTCTAACGTTTTCAGTATCACTGCCAGCTGTACTGCTCTTTTTATTCTGGAAAAACAGAATGTATATAAATATTTATATTGTTATATTTTTTACTTTTTAATAGTTTATTTTTAGAAGATTTGTCATGCACCAACATCACCAAAACAAATTCCTTGTATGTATAATCATACTTGGCAATGAAGCTTTTTTTTTTTTTTTTTTTCTGATTTGGGCACCCGATGTAGTTGTTCTACTAATTCTAATCAAACTGTAGTCACTGGGCCTGCATTAGCTAAGTGAGGCAGCAGTCGTTCAGTCTGTGGTGGCTTGGCTTGGGAACCAGAAGGTAGCCAGTTCATTTCTAGCATGGACCACAGCACCTAATGTGGACTAGTAGCTGGAGCGGAGCCATTTCACCTCCTGGACACTGCCAAGGTGCCCTTGAGCAAGGCACTGAACCTTAAACTGCTATGTAGTGGCCCCATCACATGTCTATGGGTCCTGTGTGTGCATGTCTATATTTCAGGTCTGTGTGTGTGTAACTGTATATTGAGATAAAATAATTTCTTTTCAGCCTTGGGATTAATAAAGTAGTTCTTGTTTTATTGTTTTAGTCTAGTTTAGTTTTAGTCAATTAAATCTAAGAGCATATAAGAGGTATGAAAAATATTAAAGTATGTAACATTTAGTCTCACTTTCATCATATTGTTTTCATGCTAATCATCAGCAGCTTTAAAGTTGTATTTATGATGTAGTATTTTTTCTGAGGATATTCCAATGGATGTCTAAAAGTGATGATATAGTAATGTTACATAATACAAATGACAGACCTTTTTTCATTGAGAGCACAGCTCCCTTTTTCCTGAGCACACTTTCACAGTTCCACACATTTCCACCTGGAAGCTCCCCTCTGACATGTTGGCCACTGAGCAGTTGGGACTATGATCTGGTAATCAAACTGGCAGCCTTTCGGTCACAAGCATGCTTATGATGCCATTAGACATTGTTGGTGTTTGTTCATTACAGAGTGACAGAAATTGCTTTTATAATGCCAGGTAAATGTAACCCAACACACACACAAAGAAAATGTGTCCATAGCACTACGTATCCAAAACTCTCAAATACTTAAAGCTGACATTGAGTATTTGGTCAGATTCATAATATGGTTTTATGGTTTAACTTATTCTTTGATCTTTAAATCCAGATTTTGCCTGTTTTATTCTGTATTTAGACAAAGTTCTTGTAACTGTGGAGGCCAAATTTAACCTTTGCAGACTTTGTCTTCTTCTCTTTAATAAACAAAAGTGTTTTATTGAAAAGTATGTTTATATTTCTCAAAGTATGCTATTAAAAGTGTATCGTTGTGTAAAACAATCAACTGTCAACCTGCGTGTTTGTTTTTTATTTTACAGTGTAAACTTGTACATGATTTTGTTTAGAAAGTGGATGGCTTGAAAAAAAAATGCTGGTTTTTGTTTTGTTTTTTGTTATTACAGAAATTATGTGAAATGCTGAATGTTTTTAGATACCTCCATTGACTTTCCTCTATCCTTTTCCTCTATCCTGTCCTTCACAGTAAAGCTGCCTCAGATCTTGAAGTTGATGGGAGCAAAAAGTGCTGAGGGGCTTAGTTTCAAGTCTGTGCTGCTGGAGTTGCTGGCCATCACAGGAACAATGGCCTACAGTATCATCAACAAGTTCCCATTCAGGTTGGGCCAAATTCAAATCAACTCTGAAGTAGAAATGTACATGGAGCACATATTGTTGTAATAGTTATCCACCTTGTTGATTCATATTTTGAGTAACAAATTTAGTAACGCACTGAATATTACCTCAGTGCCTGGGGTGAGGCTCTGTTCCTAATGCTGCAGACAGTCACCATAGGCGTCCTCATTCAACACTACGGAGGAAGAACCAGCAGAGGTAAGACTGCGTGCACACCAAAGAATCATTCATGGGCAGAATTTGAGCTTGATGTTTAATACCAATACTGATATCAATATGTGATCCCTCTTATTTGGTTACTGAAGCGTTGTGGCTTAGATAACTACAGAAACAATGACCTGAATTATCAAAGATGACAATCCAAGATGACAATGCATTCTGAAAAGTGAACTAAAATAGAAATTACATATAAGATGTAATTGGAAAACTCGACACAACATTTGATTTAATCCTTAAATTAAAAGTTAGGGGAAAAGACTGTGTTAGGGATGGTTTCAGATAGTTTTTAATTCACAGTCTCTCTTCGTCTCTTTAGTCTCTTTCTCAAACTGCAGGCATGTGAAAATTAAAAAAATGGATGTATACAAACACCTGCCCTCAGATCAGCAGTGTTTCTCCTCTTCCAGGTTTCCTGTTTCTGGTTGTGTATTTTGGCCTGCTTGTCCTCCTGCTGTCTCCAGTCACTCCTGTGTCAGTGGTCACCTACATGCAGGCCTCGAACATGCCTGCCATCATCATCAGCAAGGTAGGCGAAGACAACTCAAGTCTGATACATATATATTAATATAATGCTTGCATTTTTCAACAAAATCCTTTTATGATGTTAACAATGAGTGGTTAACGTTTTCAGTCTGTGCTGTGTTCTTGTTTTTAGACTTGTTAAAATTTTTTTTGAGAATGAAGGAGGATGTTATTTCTTTGTAATTATATCCAGATCAGAGTTTCGTTAAATGTGTCATCTGGAACAAGTAACATGGTGTCCTGACCTATTGCACCTGACTCGTGCATTTTTTTCTAAAAGTGTATACCCCTTTTTCCTAAAGTCTTAACTCAGTCAAATCAGAACACAAAGTAATCGTAAACACACTCCTGTGATCAGCAGAACTCACTTTATCCAGTGACAGTGATAAATTCATTTTCGTCTGCTTAGAAACATATGAACGACGATCCCTGTCACTCGAGATCTTGTGATCACATTCACAAACACTTTCATCAGTATTAGCATGAATCCATGATTGTTGTCTGTTTCTTGGTTACAGTACAAACAACAACAGGAACGAATGCAGAATAACTTTACATGTTGCATATTCACCAACAAGTAAAAACAGACATACAAAAAAAAGACAGGAAATTGCTTTTCTAGCACAAAGAAAAGTTACTTCACATGTGCAAACACACACAACACAGGAGAGACTGACCATGTGCATTGTCCCAGCTGATCCAGGCAGCCTCCAACTTCCGTAATGGGCACACTGGTCAGCTGTCTGCTATCTCTGTCTTCCTGCTGTTTGCTGGATCACTTGCCCGCATCTTCACTTCACTACAGGTAAGTGTGGGTATGTATGTGTGTCTGTCCATCTATAATCCATCTATGACCGATCATTGCTACTCTTCACATACTATATGTATACATACAGTATATCTCAACAAACATCAGATCTCTCCCACACACTCCACTTCAACATAATTTTGGGTGATGTGAACCTTGTGCCACAAAACAGAGAAGATATCTGTATGTACTTGTGACCTGAATGAATGTGATTCAGGTGATGAAACAAATTCCTTGCGTTTCCTCTTGAAGCTCCAACTATTTGCTGACAGTATTGACGTTCAGCATGGTTTTCTTCTGTATTGTATTGACTGCCCCAAACAGAGCTCTTAGGTCTGGCCAACTAAAACTACTTGTTGAATCCCAATCCAAGTACAAAACAAGTTGTCTCACCGAAGCTGTGGAGTGCGCTTCCTCTAACACTGAGATCGGTCAACTCTAGTGAAATTTTTATGAGGCAGCTGAAAACACTTTTATTCAGGCCTTCGGTTGACCAGTACCTGCTCTATTCTATTTTGTTTATTGTTTTTTGCTGTTCTGTTCTTAGCTGTTACTCCCCTGTCTTATCAATATTATTCAGTGTTTCCTCTACATTCATTTAGGAGTGGCGGGCTGCCATTCCTAAATCCTAGCCGCCGGTCCTTCAGATGTCTTTTTTTTCTTTTATTGTCGCAATTACACCACCGCCTAATGTCTCCACCTTCATAGCAGAGTCTGATGTTAATTACTTGTGAGGCCTTGAAAGTGACATCACGTCAAGCACCCCGGCAACAGGTCAGAGAGTCAAAGGAGTGTCGTCTTGGAAAATAGGGCAGTGACTTACCGAGAAAAGGTAGACTTATTAGCTTAAGATAACTCCTAAAAGATTTTAAAAGTTAAATAGGCATTCGCAAAATATTGATGGCCAGCTAACGTTACGTAACATATCGGTAGCTTAAGTTAATTGGGCCCGGTGCCAACTCAGTGTGGCTAACATGAGTAAACTAATTGATAGCATTAAGCTAATATCTGCACGCCATGATGTAACTGCTGACTGCATTTTCAGATGAGCTTGTTCAAATATTTCTCATCAGACAGCTGATGAAGATGACGCTAGTCAGTAGTGATGTGTCGGTCGTGAACGAAACGGCTCTTAGAGCTGCTCTTTCATGTGAGCAATAGGAACGAGCCATAGCGGGAGCCGCTTTGGGGTTGTTTTTGTTTTTTCTTGCCTTTTTTCCGTTCAAGCTGCACGTGATTGGTCAACTACATGACGTGTGGTGACTTCGCACTGAGCAGGAGGGGGAGGAGCAGGGGGTTACAGACACAGCGCACGCGCGCGCACACACACATTCAACCTTTAAAAAGCGATTTTCAACTGGTCATTCAATAAATAGGTTGTAAAAATTAAATCTGCAGTCAAGTGTCATTTGTTTATGCCACCAGGGCTTCCCGGACAGCCTGCCCCCGCTGCTGAAAAAAATCCTAGAGAAAACACTGTTATTACTTATTTTTATTTTTATTTTATTATTTTTTGGTGCTATATAAATACACTTTACTTACTTACTTACTGAAGAGAAAAGGTGTACATGCAATGGACATGGCAACTTTTTTGGATTTTTTTTTTCCTCATCTGCACCTGCACACAGCTCACATTTATTCAAAATGTTAGTCATTTTATGTGTCTGACAGACTGGACATTTGTACAACAACCAACAACATATATTAGCTCAGTCAGAGATTCATAATGTTAGTTTCTGTCTAAACTAGTAAACTGAATATTTATTTGATCAACTGCCCAGCCCAGATAGAAAGCACATTCACTGTATTTGAACCCCTGAGAAGGTCCACCCTGGTTCAGTTTCGGGAGGAAAGCCGAAAAAGTACATGTTAAAAAAATGTTAATTTTTTCATCAGCTTATGTTCACATAAGTCACAAGGGCATGTTGTTTTGAGCTATATTGTATTCTTACAGGAAACTGGGGACTCATTGATGGCCGTCACCTTTGTCATATCCTCTGCCTGTAACTGCATCATCGCTCTGCAGGTTCTCTACTACTGGAACAGTTCCCCAGAATGCAAGAAGAAGAGGAAAAAGAAGAGAGAGTAGTAAAAGGACAGTCACTAATCTTCAATCATAGAGCAACACTTTTCTTTCCAAATCCAGCTTTAGACACTCTCAAAGAGGTGTCTTCAAAACTTGAAAGAACAAATTCAAATGCATGTACAGACTTTCTGGGAGGTGTGGGACATGAATCTGCTGGGCAAACACTTGACTTGGAAGTAAGGATGTGAACGTAACGTACCAAGTAACATGCTCAGAACGAAAACTCTCAAGGCCAGTGCCCACATGACCTTGAGAGTTTTGGTTCTGAGCAAGGCTGTTGGGTCCAGACTCCTGCTTTGCGGTACACTGTTAATACATTCCTCTTGATCAAGTTTTGCTCACTGCATCTGTTGTGTTCACATCTTTTGTGTTAAAATGTTTGTAAACAGTATGTACACTTGACTGTTAAATTTTCACACTGAGGGCCTCAGATTACTATTCTTTACTCTTTTTTTAATGTTTGTGTTCATCTTGGATGCATGTAAAGAATCATTTGTTTTATCATTTTATATAAACTTAATTCCACACCAGCTCCTACAATTGTAAGGTCTGATGTGTGATCTGTATTTGGCGACATCATTGGGTGACAACATTGACATGAAGAGTGACTTGAAGTTTGCAGATTTTTACAATATTGCCACATTGCTATATGTAACAAAGGTAAAACCCTAAATGAAGTAAAAAATCTAAAATTGATGCTACACTGCTTTACTTCATGTTTGAATGTGATTGATTGTCTACAGCCAAGCTAGGGGCTTTGAGACTGTACTTAGGCACAGTGGTACTTTGAGCTAAATGCTAACATTAGCATGCTAACACAACACACACCATAATAATGCTATCATTCTAATAGATGGTAAGGATTTTTTTCTTCAGTTGATCATTAATCACTGAAAAAGTCTATTATTGCTGTGTTGTCGTTCTCCACTCGACTGTTTGGATGCCCCCCCCCATCCACTCTATACATGGGAAAGACATTACATAATTACATAATAAATTAACTCTACTAACCCTAACCCTCTCCTGGTGTCAAAATTAACAAGCATTAAACAATCATGATCAAAACATAAAAGCTAATATGAACAGTTTACAAAATTAAGTGACACTATACATTGACTGCCGTTGGTATAAAGGAATTTTCTTTGCTTAGTTTTTCACAAATGCATATATAGTAACAATTTCGATGTTATGATAAAGGCTTTGAGAGTCTAGAAATGTTTGGTGTAGGTACTGTGCCTTGAAAGTGCTGGAATTTTATTTTTTTTTAGTGGAATTTTAAAATGTTGTATGAACTCTGCCTTGAGGGGATTTTAGCATGTCATTATATTGCCATATTTTGTCAGAGCAACTTCAAGAAATCAGTAGTTACATATGAAAATTCTCTAATTCTGACAGCTGCCTGCCAGAGAATAGCAGATAGCAACGTGCATGTAAGGAACAGCATACATTATCTTAAAAAAAAACTACTCACTCCCCCTTTTCCCCCAGTCTGACGCACTTACTTAGAATAATGTGGTACCCTACACAGCACATATATCAACAAAATTAAATGTGTCAGTGGCCTTTGATTACCACTTGTGACAGCTGAGGCTTTTGTTTGTTGCTCAGCAAAAGTTACATAGTCTTGCTATAATTAACTGGGCGTGCTCTGTGATACTCTCACACTGCCGCAAAGGCTGAATCTTTCTGCACTATACCCCTTTTTTCTTTTTTTTCTTTCTATGTACACATATTCAGATGACTTCTGCTGCTGTTCAAAAATCTGAGCTACAAATTAAAAAATTAAAATTAAATGTGTATTAAGCAAGATAATGTAACAAGTTGTTTGCATATGATGTCATGTCATTTTTTCGTTGTGGTGGGAACTCCAAATGAAGAGCCGGAGGTGATTTTCTGCATAGGAAGCACTGCAAGACACACTCAAAATGCTGATGTTTTATACGGTTGAAAAAATGCAAGAAATTGACCAAAAAAAGCAGGAAAAAATGGCTTGTTAACTGTGTGCAGATGGGAGGAGCTGAGTCGGATATGGGGAAATGATGTAATATCAGCGGTTGTTTTAAATCTATGGTGATAGATTCAAAGCAATAGATACAAGCAATACGACAAACACTTGTTAAATTGGCATTCACAATATCACATAAGACAGGTGGGCGTAAATAACGTACCCGAGCCTGCAGAGGCAAAACTCATTCGAAACTAATTAACAAACTTGAATCTCTGCAGTACACACACAGGAGGACTCATATATTACATACAAGGCAACAGTAATTTCTTCACATTCAGATCACAACAACTTTTATGAACGCACTTATGTACCTACATCATCACTCTGAGTGCATCCACACACACAGACTCCACAACACACACAGGCAGGAGACTAAAAACCAAAGTAGGAGATTTAAGGGATGGAATGTATTGGTGAAATTCATAAGCGGTATCTATGTTAACATGCTAAATCTTCAAAGCAGAAGGTTTTTTTGTTGACAAGTATTAATTTGATAAGCATATCCTTGTCTAAGCTTATAACTTCACTGTAGTGTGTTATCATGTTTTCTTGTTGTGGACACAGAAAATAATTGTTTCCGATTAGAAGACTGAAGACAATCAAAATAATCACTGAAAGCAGTGACACCATTGCTATCATTTATGTCTCACTCAGTTCAAATCAGTGGATTTATTTAGCACTTACCTATTTTGTTCAACTACACAAAAATGTATCATATGGAAAGGGTGGATTGGAAGGGTGCATGATTCCTGTGCTTTCAAAGAGAGCCAACAGTAAGTCCCTGATTGTGAGGGAATTACTTTTTGTAAGGTCCATGCATATAGAGAAGAAAGAAAGAAATCAGAGGGACATTCCCCTTTATTTGTCACACACTACATAGAACATGTTACACACGCTGTGCATTGGTGAAATTCTTCCTCCGCTTTTGACCCATCCTGGTAGTCCTTCCTCCACAGTAGACCAGGAGCGGTGGGCTGCCATCCAACTGGCACACGGGGACCCAGTTTTCTTTGTCGTCACCATTGGTCAGGTGGTGATCTTCATGCATGTTTTTTAAGAGGGGGGTTTCATTTTTATGGAGGATCCCCCAGGTGAACATAGGGAGAACATGCAAACTCCACACAGAAAGGCCCCTTTCTTCGAGATAAGGGGCAGCAGGCACCGAAGGCATAATGGTGGACACGCCCTCAGCGCCCACTGTGCCCCAGGTGGGAATTGAACCTGGGACCTTCTAGCTGTGAGGCGACAGTGTTGCCACTGTGCCACCGTGTATACATGTAAGAAATGATAAAAAGACATGTGAGAGTACGTAAGTTTTTGGTGAATTCTGATGTGCAAACCTTTTTTGTCTCTCCTGTTCATGTGTGAATGTGAATGTGTATCTGTTTGCCCTGCAATGCACACAGATAAGAGTTGTGTCTGGGCTGCTGGAGGAATGCGGTAGGTACTATACATTAAAATCCAGGAAGCATTTCCATGACTGCTTTTGAGGTGTTGGTTTCCTGGAGCAGTTGCTGAACTCATTCCTTTCCTTTTTTTTGATATAATTCCTGATTCCTTCTCTTAGTTGTTGGAATGTTCATTGAAGAAAGAGACAACAGCAGCCAGTGAGTAAGAGCTTGACCTGCCAGTGATTGAACATGGCATTCAAATCCAATTGCTGCACAAAAACAATAAAAAAGACACAGAGGTTATGATTACATTGTGGGTCACTAAAGTAAATGCCAGTTCACACTTAAAAACCCCGGTTGGTAACCACCACCTGATTCTTACACATATACTCTTTCACACATAGAGGCTGACCGCAGCTTTTTGTAGGGACTTTTAAGTCACTCCCTGCAGATCCATGGCAACCACTTGTTGAAGCCTCAGTGCTTGTTGCTAAGTGATGGGATGTATTGGACCAGAAAATCCTTCCATTGACACTCCCTCCAACCCCTTCTCCACCCATTCCTCTTCCTACCCCATCGCAACCCATCAGTGGATTGCAGCCAAAACAACTCACATAGATGCTCTAACTTCCGCTAGTTACACGGCAAGATGTGTTCGTGTGGTACTTTGCCAGATTCAACTTGTACACTGTTCACAAAACAGGTTAAAAGTTGGTATGGTAACTTGTTATTATTGACAACGTTATACATATGCCACATATCCACATGCTTAAGTACAATCTAAGAATGCTTGACAGCAGCAGTATTAAATTAACTGGGCCCACACTGGGTTTTTTACTTTTTTTCTCAAATCAGTGAGATTTGGTTTATATACATATATCCCTGACAAAGAACTTTTTGAGGAGCCCTACTTTATGTCTATATAGTTCCATGAGTTGTTGAGATACTTCCAAAGGTTCTTTACGAGGTTCCAGGGATCCTTGAGGGGGTTCCTAGAGTCCAGGAGTTCTGGGGTCAGGAAGGAATAGTAGCAATAGTTATGATTGCATCATTACCATTATCACAGTAATGGGCTTAATTGAATACCACATTAACTAAAATGTACCATACCACCATCTATGAGATTAAATCACATTCAGAGTTAGTTTGAGATGGCATTGGTTTTCACCAACCCCTGCATCTGTTCACTGTTATCCTCCTGTTGATCCCCCTCCCCTCAGTGACCGATTAGCCGGTGCGGAGTTCTCTCACATTTCCATGAGAAAGGCGGCGGTCGGAGAAAGGGTTAAGCCTGAGGCCGAAGCCACAAAAAGCAGCCCTAATTTTCTGCCCGGCGGGAGCGTGGGGGAAGCGGGGAGAGGGAACAAAGACGCCCGGGGGAGGAGCGGAGACTCCAGCTTTACTATATGCACCTGCGGCCTGAAAAGCCTCGGACAATGCGCCTTCGACACGGCCAATTACGAACGGGCCATCCACCCGCTTTCTCTGTGGAGAGATGTGGGGGAGCAGGGAGGGGGTTGAAAAGGAGGAGGAGGGGAACGGGGAAAGTGATTTTTAAAGAGGGTAAAGATAAGAAAGTAAATAATCGAGCTTTAAATCGTTCTAGGCACTACAGACAACCGCCCCCATTCACCCTCACCCATCACATCTTTCCAAGACGGCAGACACTCATGTTCTCCTGCTAATGTTCACTTTTGTCCCCAGATTTATTGTGAGCGGCGTCAGGCTGAGCTGACGGCTCCGTCTGTGAAGACGCTGTGAAAGTGAAAAAAGGTCGGTTCTGATTGCTGGTTGCCTTATGCCATTCTTATTTCTTAAATTATTTGGATGGATGAGGTCATGTTTGAAGCAACAGCTGAGAAACAACCAGGGGAGAAGAAATGATACAAACGGATCTTCCGAGAGAGGAAATATTTGAAAATAATAAGCACGTAATATCTAGCTGCAATACCATCAGAAATGTAGAGAAATACGGAAGCAATTGACTTCACAAGTAATTTAGCATTTTGTATTCAATTTAATAGAAATTCTCTAGCCTATACTTTAAGGCCTCCATTAAAGCGAACCATTTTGATTATCATCTTGTTTCAGATTTTTCAATGGAGAAAATGTTTGAATTCTGCTGTTCCTGATTGTCACTGATATGGATTCATTTCTGTGAGATATGAAAATCTGTAAGCTGAACAGTATTATAATTAATCACGCTGAAGCCTGCATTCTTTTTTTCTTTTTTCTTTTTTGCTGTTACATTATCATTATAAAGTAATGCAGTGCAAACTTCTGAAATCAACCTGCCTTTCTCACAACATACGCCATACACCAATAATCAAATTTAAAAAAATATATATATATATATATATACTGCAGATTTGATGTTTACTGTGATGATTTAAATATTTGTTGTTAAAGTTAAAGTCTTCTAATTGATTTACATATCATATGGGAATTAATGCAGTCTTCTGGAAAGTAGGAAAAGTACACAAATTCCACTGCATTTGACAAAGTTAGCACTTGTAATATAATATATCAGTGTAATATATCAGCTATGTGTTTAAAAGACACAGGTTGTCCTCTCAAGCCATAAGGAAGACTGGGGATGGGAAAAATACTTTGTATTTGAGCATTAGTAACTCACTGTTTTTTTTGTGCTAAGTCTGTCAAACAAGGATACAGGGTGCCCATACTTGACTTGTCTACTACAAATAGAACTCACTTAGAACTCACTACACAGTCACAGAGTGTGTCAAATACAAAGAGTTCCTGTCTTACAACCTATCCCACTACTAGGGTGAGTTCTAACACTAGCTGGGGATAGATGTGGCAGTGAGAGATAATTTGCTGAAATAAGATCCACACCATCCAATGTGTGCACTTTATTGAAGACTAAGGAATAAACTGTTTTGAATAAAGTGAACTATTCAAAGTGACAAAAAACATGTAAGTCTTTACTGTTATTCTCTCTCTCTCTCTCTCTCTCTCTCTCTCTCTCTCTCTCTCTCTCTCTCTCTCT
>JBBMOE010000074.1:37759-113286 GCA_037975065.1 Chaetodon trifasciatus
AGCTCTCTCTCTCTCTCTCTCTCTCTCTCTTTCTTTCTCTCTCTCTCTCTCTCTCTCTCTCTCTCTCTGTAGGCTGCCCCTGGATTGCAGGCTTTGTAGGCTGACAACATACACACTCTACCCACACTTCTTTTGGCCTTGAATTTGCAAAGTGTTCCATGCACAATTCTAATTATCAGAAGAGTCAGAATCCTCTTGCTCAATGGACTTGGGCCTTTTGCTTTGTTTCCTCCTTTTTGCCCCTTCTTTTTTTTAACACTTTTTCTAGTGCTCCTGTTATTTTTTTCATCTTCAATTGCAGATTCACAGGCATATCATTTAGAATTTCTAATTACCTCTTCTCTCCCTTCCCAACAGGAGTCTTCCTTGGTCCTGCTTTGGGAAATGGACAGAGAGCAAAGGGACCAAAACCCACTTGAGCATCTGAGGCTTCATTTGAAGAGTCCTGTTGATTCTCCTCCTGATGGGTCAAATGAGTCTGAGAAAAGGATTAAGCTGCCTGGTCAGTTGGAGAGGAGACTGAGGCAGGCTGGTCAACTAGAGTGGAGGCTTGGGCTGCTACATTAGCTAAGGTGGAGGCTTAGGCTGCGTTGTTTGCTGAGGTGGTGGGTTGGGTTGGCTGATCAGCTGGGGAGGAGGTGTGAGATACAGATGGCTCAGGATGATCTGTGACTTGTGAAGGCATATAGTTACACTCTTAGAAAATGTCTGGATTGAAAAGCCAGCTGCCTGTTCATCTAAACCCAGCCTGTATGTTGCTTTCAGTTGCAGCATTGGGGGATGCAGTCCTGACCAGGCATAGATTGACATTGTTTCTGCAAGTTTCATTCTTATCCATGCATCACTCACCGAAAGAAAGGAGCACCGTCCCATTCTCTTTGCAGTAAATGATTGCCTTCATTGTATGAATGAGAACTATGGTTGTCAAAAAACAGTTACACCGTCCTCTCAGGAATGGCCTTTGTATGCTTGACAATTCCTTCACCTGTATTCATCCAGAGCCATTACTCTCAAAACTACTTGGCTGTCGTTGCACAAGAAACAGTCCTTGTATCTTTTACCTGGGGAAGGGCTGGACAAATTACATTTCTCTGTGCATTCACACCACAAGCTACTGACACCAGGACATCCCTCTCTCCTGA
The DNA here is from genome assembly GCA_037975065.1 of Chaetodon trifasciatus. Taxonomy (NCBI): domain Eukaryota; kingdom Metazoa; phylum Chordata; class Actinopteri; order Chaetodontiformes; family Chaetodontidae; genus Chaetodon; species Chaetodon trifasciatus. The sequence goes on from JBBMOE010000074.1 coordinate 38,902, forward strand.
TATCATTTGCATTTGCATAACGTTGTGGCTTGCAATTGCATGGTCGGGAGTCTGGACAGTTTTGATTCCTGTTTCATCCACATCCCAAATGTCATTCCCTTCAAGGATGTGCTTCTCAATCACATGATCAAGCTTCTTGGAGAATCTCTCCACATTTAGACAATTGAAGCTTGTGGCCCAAGACAAACTAGTTTGCTGTGCACTTCTGATGAACAGATTTTGGTGACAATTCATGAAGCCTGAAAACCAGTCACAGTAAACATGTTATCTCCATGAATGATGTTTAACCAACTGGCAATCAGTGATAAACAAGCAACAACAACCATTGAGAAAAACTGTTTATCAATGGTCCCTACTGCCTCATAATGGAGACAATAATTGTGAAGTGACATATTTTTCTTAAACATACGAGTGCCCCATTTTATATTTAAGCCTGTTTCATTCTTACCCCTCAGGTGGTTAATCAATAGTACAGAAGCAGCTGCCTCCTTCAAATAGTCTGTCAAGAGTTCCTCCTGTGCCTCACTGAAGAGTCTGACTTCAGTGATGGGGCTGCTCACTTTAACGCTCTTCTCTTTGCTTATGCAAGGCTTCATAATATCTGTACAACATGACATGACAGATGGAGCCTTGGTGACTGATATGATTTTCCCTACCTGACCTCTATGCTTTCATTGCAAGTTGGAAAAACAAAAAAAAAAAAACATTGAGTCACAATAATAAATATTAGGGGAATGGCTGTTTCATTTTTAATGAACTGTTACAACTATCCCCACCCCATGCACCTATCGCATAGCTAACTGATTTAGCTTGTGCACACTGGTGAAAAAATAATCAAGCTAAAAACTGTTACTTTCTTACACAAAAATCAGTTTTCTGGTTGCTTATAGACATTCCACTTCGCATCTGAGCTTAAAGGGAAACGGGAGTGTATAATATTGGCATCACCACAGCTGTTTTCTGATTTAAGTGTCAAGTGTAACTAATAAAGTGGCCATTGAATGGAATTTTATGTGAAATTAGGCTTTTCACTTAATTCCTCTATGATTTTCATCATATATAATGCTTTTAACTAAAAGCACACAGACAACATTTATCAATAAATGAAAAATGGATTTGTACTTTTTATTAATATTGTCATGAATACCATATCAAACATTTCTTTTAATCAAAAGGGAGTCAGGACTCTTACAATAAGAGTCTACATAGTTATACATTATTTACATGCAAGCTACGTATAGTAGCTCTAGTATATGGCAGCATCTACATACCAAAGAATTGATTCTAAAAAAATAGAGATACAAGTCAGTCTAAAAGTTAAGTTTTCAAAAACTTGGCTAGAAATGTAAACATTCATGCATTACCTTAATAGAACTGCTCTCCCTTTTTCGAAAATAACTCAGGCATCTGTTTCAGGTACAGTTCAGTTAGTAATGGAATGCTTCAAAGTTAAGAACTGTTTGAATAATCTACCACATTCAATATTCACAGTTGAAAATTAAAGTTTCCTTTAGGTCCATAGCAGCTCTATTACCAAACAGAAGGCTAGACAAAAAAAAAAAAAAGAGAGAGACAGAGAGAGAAATGATGGTACTGTTTGAGATAACCAGGATAAAAAACACAAATTTGTTATTTTTATTGATGCTATCTGAAAAAGTTTAGAACCAGGATGGTAGCTTTGGAGATTTAATCTGAAACGGATACTGATACATTCCCTTTACTGGTAAAAAACAGCTGACAGGTAATTAAAAAGCATGTCTGGAAGCCCTTTTTGTCAAGTTTTCTTGGTGGATAACATAACTTGCAAGTCTATCTGCTGTTTGGAATAAAACAACTAAATTGAAATGTAGAATTTCATATTATATCCTATTCACTTGATGAAAAGCCTAAAAACAACATAACTCTTAGCCTTGAGCAAAGTGGCAATGACTACACAAGATGATTCACATGCTTGCCATAACAACTCATCAACCCAATCAAAAGGTCAAATCTAAAACTAGCTATAGCAAATAAAACTCATACAGGCAGCAAAAATAGTGTTACCGTTCTGCTCAGATTCAAAATTCCAGTGATCTGGTGTGACTGAGGACACTACACCTATTGAATATAGGAACCAGGCTGGCTCTACATTGTAAGCAACCATAAATCATAGAAGCCAGTGTGTATTCTGTTAATTTCCTGTGGATGCAGTGCTGATTGTCCAACAGGTGTTTTCCATGTCATCCAACAGGATTTCGTCAGTTCAAAATAAAATATAAAAAATACAACAGTACCAAACCAAAGCCAAGGCACAAAGAGTTCATTTTAAAAATAGCTCTGTCATTCAAGTTTTGCATTTCCTTCCCGTTTCCCTACTGGCACCTAGCTGTTTTCTAGCTCCACTCACACATCAGGACAGCAATAACCAACAACTAGAGCACATCAGCTCAGGTGATTTGTCTGTCACCAGCTGAAAGTTTGCTGTCCATCAACCAGGTTGCCAGGTCATGTATCTCTGCTGTGGTTGTAAACCTCATAGACTGGTTCCATGGTCCAACAGTGGAAGACTAAACCCATTAAATGGACCAGTCCCCCAGCAATGACTGAGTATGGTGGAACTGCCGTGAGTGCCAGTGTTACAAGTGTTTACGGTTGTATTAAAGAGTCTTTTGAGTTACTATGGATAACTTCTAAAAATATAAAAAGACAAAAGTAACTTTTCATAATATGTACACAATAAACAAACATTCCCCTTGTCTTCACATTCTTCATGTAGAAAAGTCTACAGGAGGGTGGTGAGCAGGGAAGAGTCTCAGCTGTGTACATGGTGGTGGGTGTGTTATTTAATATCTGAACTGATGAGGCACCAAGGAGGTAGAAAAACGGCTTTTCAATTACATAAAAATGTAGTTGTCACTTCTGTCTGTAATTGCAAACACATCTGGAACTGTGAGACTACTGTAGGAGAAAAAAAAAGTGTTTTCCTTCACATGTTGTGTCTTTATGCTTTGACAGTCTAAAGTCCCCCACAACTGACTCCACCTCCTGTCCCAACAGCTGTGTGTCATGAGCATTTCTGGTTCTCCCACTCCGCTCACTGTCCACCTCCATGATTCCTACTTCAGTTCTAGATGTGTGTGAGTGGGACTGTTCCAGTGAGGTAGTGCTGCTGGACACTGGTGTAGCCCCTCTGGGCTGTTGTGGGGTCGCTGGCATCCCCTCCCGGTCCCGGAATGTACATGCTGATCATGTCCCTGAGGTCACCCTGCAAAGGCCCCCGGTGGTGGTTTGGCGTCCCTGTTGGAGGCGAGTGGGACACTGGTTCTGCCTTCACCATGGACATGGTGACAGGGCTAGGCTGCTGGGGACTGCTGGTATATGACATAGGACTGTGGAGGGTAAAAGACAGTGCAAGTGAGACACCATCTGAGATTTTAAAATATTAATAAATACATCTGGTTAAAGAGAGAAATCATGCTACACATTTACATGTAGTAATCAGAGTTAAGACAACTTTAGATTTATTTGATAGAAAGATGCACTGTGGCATTAATGATTTTTTCCTTTTTGCCTGTTGCATTTCATTCTTGCGATATCAAGTCCCTGGGCTTTAACATGTACATGTGCACACACAAAAAAGGAAAAAAGCAGAAATTAAGCTGTGGTAACAGGGTTTCTTTAAGTTGTTTACCCAGATTGGGAAAACAGTCTCTCATTCATGTGATTTTTAATAATCAGATTACAGAAAAAAAGACAAAAAAGTGTAGAGAGACACAACGTGCCATGTGCAATGCTCTATTAGATGCGAACACCAATGTGATATGTAGGTGTAGATGATGACAATCCAAGACATTTCCAATGGAAAAAATCTACACGTTTCAAAGTTTATTTCCAACTTTTAATGCCTGATTTTCTGAATGTCCTCTTATCCAAGTAGGGGAACTGGAAAATGTGGACCAAAAATTTTAATTATAAAGACAACCACTGTCCGAATCAGCAGCATTACAACTAATGAACTGAGACTGAAGGTCATTCAGTTTTGCTTATACTTGACTTCAGGAACAAACCAAAAACACTGACTCTAAAGGCATTTGCCAAAACAATAGACTCAAATATACCATCTTGTAACTTCTGTAGTGTCACTTGAATGGCACACATGATGTTTATGGCATAAATACTGTAGAGGTAAAAGGTTTGGATGCATTTTCCACTAATGGAATTAGGTATCTTTTTAACCAATCTGCTGGCTTCTCCATTCCAAAAGACAATGAGTCAATGAGCTGGTGTACACCTGTGTTCAAACCACTGCAGATTAATACTATTGATGAACTGCATGTTTTTTACAATGCTGCCTACTAACTCTGTGGGCCTTCAAACATCTCTGCTTTTCACCACTCTGAGTACAAAGAAAACATTGGTTCCTCACAAGAGAATTAAATACATCTTAAGGTATCTCAGTTAGGTCAGGCCAACATGTCTTTTGCAACATTTACTCTTTACTGTTACATCACTGGTATATTGACATCATCAGGTTTACTTTAATAAGCCTGGGTCTCAAAAGGAAGGATACATTTCTCATTTGAAACCTCCAGGTTCAACAAATATGTTCATTAAACGAATAGACCTGTTACCATAAGTTAACGGAAATACTCTAATATGGGGGATTCTGTTCTGGAGAACAGGGTATTTGAGCTGCTCTACTACCACAATACTGACCTGTCAGGACACTCAAAAACGCATGGAGATATAATACTCCGAAAATGCTTCAAAAAGTAACAGAGCCTTAGAACATGTCAAGTACACCCTTGTGGAGTGTAATGCATCCCTCATGTAGCCAACACTAAGGAGGCCCAGTGGCAGAATACAACTTAATGATACCCAAATGACTGAGGAGACAGAGTGGAGTGCACTGAGAAGTCTAGGAAATGTGTTCTGAAGGGTCAGAGAGTCTGCAGATACACCTGCCAGCAGACAACATCCCATTCCATTCAAATCATCTCATCATGCAAAACCTTTACAAGTCAGTCAGGTCTATTTTTACATTATATCACAACAGAAATTTCCAATACAATGAAAAATGTTAAAATACTAATTTTATTTGCTATTTGCTGTATTTTTTTGCCAAATTACCTGAAACGCATGACCCATAAAGACTTCTGAGTATCAGTGGACAAGTGGTCCTGTCCAGTCTTGTTCTTGTTTTAAACTTTTTGAAAACATTGTCGTTATTATCCGTATTAGTAAGAGTATTTTTATAAACTGTAAATGTTGTACATACATTGATCCGTGCAATTCAGTGTTCTATTATGCAAGCAGCATTTCTCAAGTGCAATTCAGCATATGGCATTAGTAGTTTTTTCTTAAGAATATTGGCAATAGTATTTTTGTGGGAAAAAGTATTCTTTATCCTGCATCTTCTTTATCTTGACCCCTCAATGCCACTGATTTTGCTGTTTAATACTTTGCTGGCTGTAACAACTTAATTTCCCTGGCATGAGATCAATGAAGTTTTATCTTATGGACACGTACAAGTTTGGTCTCCAAAGTGACTCAAACTTTTAAACATCTAAAACTGTCAAGTGAGTAACTGATAAACATTTAAACATCTTTCAGGGAATCTTCAAATGATTCACCTGCTGGAGAAAAACATTTTTAAAAACAAAGATGTTGTCTAAATTGTTAAGTGCAGCTGAGTCATCAAGACAAAAACATCAAATGATTCTACACTGGAATAAATTTCAACAGCATCCATCCTCACACCTGAACATATATCAAAGTACTCAGTCTTTGTAGGTTTAGGGACATGAGGCCTATGTTAGGAAGCAAGACCCAGAAGTGGAACAGGGGACAATGCTTTAGTAGGAATAGAGGATTGTGGGTAGAGGACCACACACAGAGCAGTCCTGCCTGCCATCAAGTCATACTGATCAGCATTCCAAGCAGGACCCAGCTCAGAGAAGAGTGTCACATGCATAACAAGTGGACAACAGACTAAAGCCTGTTGTTTCATCATATACAGTGTTCCTTTGACTCAATGAGACTGAATGTACATCAGCATTTTTACCTGATAAAAGTTTCATTTTTAAGTTATCTGTTATGTCAGTTTTACATAAGGAGGAGTCTGTAGGATAAGAATTTCAGAAGTGTTGGTGTATTTCAAGACCACCAATTCACAAACTGAATAAAAACTGAAAAGCATTTCTGTGAATGTGCATCAAAGTTACATAGAAGTGTAATTATGGCTTATTTCAATTAGCAAGGTCTGCAGGTGGAAAGTAGTTAAAGACTGTTTTTACATGTACCCACTAATGATATCAAGGAAGGCTAAATCTTAACAGAAAATATATAAGAATACATTAGTTAACCACCTTGGTCTGAATTCACCTTTTTTGTGCATTTGATCATTGTGCTCACTCTACCAATTATTTGAAGATGTCTCTCCTTCACTGTCATTTTAAAGCTCATTCTATTTTATCCATCTTTTTTTGGACAGCCATCATCAGATCACATGACAAACTGACCGTTTGTTCAGAATCTCCAAAAGTTGTTAAATTTTGTTTAACTGAGTGCATAACAAATAGATCCAGACTTTGTCTGATATAAGTGAAGTGTTTAATATGGCCAGCAGAGAAAGTTGTACACCTTATACGACGCGTTTCTGTTGGGGGTTCATTTTATTAAACGTGTACGTTGTGATACTATCAGTTATTCCTTTTGGAGGTAACAGAAAAATGACCCAGCCTGTGAAGCCCCTAAAGTTAAATATATCAAAATCACAATTCATTCAAAATTCATTTGGATTTGAGTGGGGCAGTTTTTGGATGGCATAAATTGTGAAAAGTAAATTTTCTGCTTGTTTACACTTCACTGTAAATGAGGTTGTTTTAACAGGCGGCACCTTTTCGCCGCGCTTTCATTCAGAAAGTGGCATGACCAAAAAAGGCATTCAAAATAAGTGTATTTTATGAAGAAAGGCCCTTAAATTGGGTTTGGATTCGATGTAACACACCTGCCAGAGAACTTTAAGGAGGTGGAACCCAAACACACACAGCTCACCTGTACGAGCTAGCGCCGTTCATGTACGTCTGTGCTGCCGTCATGGTAGGTGGGTACTGGAGAGCTGACAGATCATACCGATGTAGCTGCTGGGTATAGCCGAGCGCCTCGCCCTGCATGCCCGCGTACCCTCCGGTGGGCCCCCAGCCGTAGCTCTCCATCCTCGGACTACCACCCTGGCCTTGCGCTGCCGCCGCCAGCAGGTTCCCTGCGGACAGCGGGTACTTCCCAACCTGAGTGTCCTTTTTCAGCAGGGGCTTTGTCTTGCGGCGTGGTTTGTACTTGTAGTCGGGATACTCCTTCATGTGGACTGCACGCAGCCGTTTGGCTTCGTCGATGAAGGGCCGCTTCTCGGCGTCGGTCAGAAGTTTCCACTCAGCGCCCAGCCGCTTACTGATCTCGGAGTTGTGCATTTTGGGGTTTTCTTGAGCCATTTTACGCCTCTGTCCCCTGGACCAGACCATGAAAGCATTCATGGGTCGCTTGACTTTGTCCATGGGATCGCCTCCAGGTGCACATGCCGTTTTGGAGCTCGGGTGAGAGTTGCCATTGCTGCCCATGTTCCCGGTCATGTTGCCGGTGACCGGTGACATTCCTTGGGAGGTCTGATGAGAAGGGGGCTGGCCGGTCGGTTTCAGTTCGTGTTCCATCATGCTGTACATGTTGGACAGATGTAGTAAACTGAAGATGAGTTACAGAATAGTTGAAACGCTGAAGCACACTGCAGCCTTTCTCGCCGTCCACCTGGCGACTTGTGGCCAGGTTTCCCTGCAGGTTTAACCAGGAGCGCCGGGTGATCCAAATTAAGTAATTACTCACGACACACACGGGAGACAAAACAGACCGCAACAGACGACAAATTCTTTCTAGTTTTTTTCTATTTTTTTCTGTCTGTGACACTCATTACTTTGATACTAACATACACTGAATATCTTAAAAATGCAGCAGCTGCCTGTCCTCACACAGTAGAAACGGAAAGCCACCTGTTGTCAGACTTCCAGCTCATTCACTGAACTCATCTGCCTGTTAACTCCAAAAGTTCTTCTGTTCTCGTGTAGTCAGTCGGGTGTGGACCAATGGGAGAGCGAAAAGCTTCAGTCTGTGTTCGTGCATTTGCAAGTGAAAAGGCTCCGACTGTGCGCGAGACACTTGTTGACTACGGAGGTGGAGAGACGGGATGCATTCCTGGCAGACAAGTATGCACGTATCTTGTTATCAATTACTTTAAATTATATTGATCAAATACTGATCAGGGGTTCTATCAAAATTCTCCACAAAGAGAGCATGTACAAAACAGCCCAGCCCAGCCCAGAACCCCCCACCACCCAATCTCTCTCTCTCTCTCTCTCTCTCTCTCTCTCTCTCTCTCACACACACACACACACACACACACATACGCGCACCCACTTTCACACATACATAATCCCGCCCCCCTTCTCTCTAGCTCACACACACAAGGACTTAATACTCAACTTTAAACCAATATAAACTGCCTGTATCTGTCTTTTTAAAACCAACTGTATACAAATATGTTATTGTACTGTATGAGACATACAAAGCACAAGCACAGACAACAAAATATAATAATAACAACAAAACAACAAAATATAAAGTACTGTGCAAAAGTTTTAGGCAGGTGTGAAAAAAAATGTTGTAAACTAAGAATGCTTTCAAAAATAGAAATAATAATTGCAAAATGCAAAATGAGTGCACAAAAGAAAAATCTAAATCAAATCAATATTTGGTGTTACTTCCCTTTGCCTTCAAACCAGCATCAGATCTTATAGGTACACTTGTACAAAGTCAGGGATTTTGTAGGATTATAGTCAGGTGTATGATCAACCAATTATATTAAACAGGTGCTAATGATCGTCAATTTCACATGTAGGTTGAAATAGTCATTAACTGAAACAGACATAGTTGTGTAGGAGGCTTAAAACTGGGTGAGGAACAGCCAAACTCTGACACCAAGGTGAGGTTTTGGAAGACCGTTTCATGTCATAGTTCATACACCGTGGCAAGACTGAGCACAGCAATAAGGCACAAGGTAGTTATACTACATCAGCGAAGTCTCTCTCAGAAAAGATTTCAAAGCAGACTGGGGTGTCAAGATGTGCTGTTCAGACCATTTTGAAGAAGCACAAAGAACCAGGAAACATTGAGGATTGTAGATGCAGTGGTCAGCCAAGGAAACTTAGTGCAGCAGATGAAAAACACATCAAGCTTATTTCCCTTCGAAATCACAAGATGTCCGGCAGTGCCATCAGCTCAGAACACAGTGGGACCCAGGTTCACCCATCAACTGCCCGGAGAAGTCTGATCAGAAGTGGTCTTCATGGAAGAGTTGCAGCCAAAAAGCCATACCTCTGACATGGAAACAAGGCCAAGCAACTCAACTATGCACGAAAACATAGGAACTGGGGTTGAAATATATAGCTGTAGCAGAAGGCAGTTTGTTCACTGAAGGACTGGAGAACGATATAATAATGAGTGTCTGCAGGCAACAGTGAAGCATGGTAGAGGTTTCCTGTAAGTTTGGGGTTGCATTTCTGCAAATGGAGTTGGAGATTTGGTCAGGATTAATGGTGTCCTCGGTGCTGAGAAATACAGGCAGATGCATATCCATCATGCAATACCACCAGGGAGGCGTGTGATTAACTCCAAATTTATTCTGCAGCAGGACAACGACCCCAAACATACAGCCAATGTCATCAAGAACTATCTTCAGTGCAAAGAAGAACAAGAAGCCCTGGAAGTGATGGTATGGCCCCCACAGAACCTTGATCTCAACATCATGGAGTCTGTCTGGGATTACATGAAGAGACAGAAGGATTTGAGGGAGCCTACATCCACAGAAGATCTGTAGACAGTTCTCCAACAACCTATCAGCCAAGTTCCTTCAAAAACTGTGTGCAAGTGTACCTAGAAGAATTGAAGCTGTTTTGAAGGGAAAGGGTGGTCACACCGAATATTGATTTCATTTAGATTTCTCTTCTGTTCATTCACTGCAGTTGATGAAAATTGATGAATTGATGAAAATAAACTATTAACACTTCGATTTTTGAAAGCATTCTTAGTTTACAGCATTTACACCTGCCTAAAACTTTTGCACAGTACTGTATATAGGCCACTTTAACAGAATATTTTAAAGGTAAAACAAATCTAAAAATATATCACTTCTTATATTAATAATATCATATTGCAACATAAAGGCAACATCAATATCAAATATCAGTATCAAAACTTTTATTTACTCCACTGTTATGCAAATACATTGCAACTGTTTGTTTGTTTTTAAATATTCCTCCCCCATTAACAGGGTAAGCTAGTGTAATGCAATCAAAAAGCACAACATTATTATTTGTGGGCGGCACAGTGGCGCAGCAGGTAGTGCGCGTTCCTCACAGCAAGAAGGTCACCGGTTCGATCCCCGGGTTGGGCGGGGCCTTTCCGTGAGAAGCTTGCATGTTCTTCCCGTGCATGCGTGGGTTCTCTCCGGGTACTCTGGCTTCCTCCCACAGACCAAAAACATGCTCATTAGGTTAATTGGTGACTCTAAATTGTCCCTAGGTGTGAATGTGTGAATGTATGTTGCCCTGCAGTCGGCTGGTGACTGGCTCAGGGTGTACCCTGCCTCTCGCCTGTTGACAGCTGGGATAGGCTCCAGCCCCCCCCAACCCCGAAAGGGATAATCGGGGGTATAGAAGATGGATGGATGGATTATTATTTGTCCAGCAAACTGCAAAAGAAATGCTTGTTGTGTATTCTTTACATCCAATCTTTTGAGAAGCCTGGCCCTCACAGATGACTGTGCTGAAGACATGTCCCTATCATGGGTAACGTAGTGTTCCCCAACACCACGAGGACCATGCTGTATTCGTCTACTAAAACAAAAGTTGGCTTCATTGATGTAATGAAATATCCATCCATCCTTTTGGCATAAAGTTTACCTCATTTAGCCATTTAGTTATACCGCATAGTAAGCAGTATCACTTAGACCAGGACTTCTAAAAGTACGGACTCAAGTCCATATCTGGACCCAACAGTAAGTTATTACGGACCCAGCCCATATCGTCAGCTGGTGGCCCTCGGGTCATATCCAGCCACCACATTGCCATCTGGCCACAGAATATTAATGAATTCAGAAAATGTATAATAATGTTACTCACCAGTGGAAGAGCTCCAATCCATCCTTTGCAACCCCTGGCAAAAAAACAAAAAGTCCATATTTCATGATAGTCAAAGAGAAACACAAAGCTTGTCTATTAGATGCAAGAGGCATCACTTAGGTTTATTTTCATTGGTTATTTCTCCCAAAAGAGGAGTTTTTAGTTAAAATAAGGACTGAGGATTCATTGGTAGTGGAGCTGTGGGTTTCATACTAAGCACTGACTGCCTCCATTGCAGAGGTCTTGTCTAGTTCAGTGTCAAGTAATCATTATGGATTCTCCAGGTTTTAAGGAGTCTGTTCACACTGTTAATTAGGCCTAAGTAACTTTATTTATTCTCTTTGAAAGTCCGGTTCGCACAGGAAAATTTTGGTTCTTGGACAAATGCTGTTGTGGACCCCTGCCCTGGTTTTAATGTGGCTGATCTCTGTATTATTGACATCATTTTCATTATGGCATTAACTGCTGGAGAATGTAGTGTGTTGTTGCTGCTGAGTTCACATATCAATGTTACACCGGAGAATTTGCTATCAGCTCCTAAATTGCTGATACAGAATGTGTCTCCTTTTCTCTTCGACACAAATTTTTACAACTAGTGCAAATGTTGTTGTGAGATTATGTCTGGACTAACTGGCTGAGCTTTGTCTGCTTTGGTTTTCGTACTGGCCCAATCACCTGAGATGTGATGTTCATTCATTCATTTAATATCATTTTGCTATCTCCAGTCATTCTGGACCTCTGACCTTGAATAAAAATCAGATGCAGACCTTTGAGTAGTTTGAGAACCACTGACCTAAACCTAAATTATAGACAGGATTTAAATAACAATGAAACAGTGTCTCCTGAATCTACATTTAAATATTTTGTAGTTATTTTTTCCCTTGATGATCACATACAATAACTCAAATATGCAGTATATTTTTATTCGTCACTCAGGACTTTTTAAAGATGACTAATTTTCAACATATCTGCAAAGCATCTGCTTTGGAATACAACACATGGCCAGATGGACCTGCTAGGTGGGCAAAAATGTGCTAGTGGGCCCCTATTCACCTCCCCATTCCTCTAACCCTCTGTACAATGTGCAATATTATCTGGCCTTAGGTTTGTCATGTGGTAATTTGGTTAAACATGTTAACTTAGAAATACACAACATGAGCAGAAAACAGAAATGATGAAAGTCTCAAACTTGTTTTTGAGTTTCTCTTCAAAACTTTTCATTACAAAATAAAGCAGGACTACTTCATACAGTGGTGTATATTTCCAAAATTAATTTTCAACTCAATTAGTAAAAAACATTTCAAGTCAAGTCAATTTTTATTTCTATAGCACATTTACAGACGGCTGAGCCGCATCAAAGTGCTTCACATGGGAGAGCTTAAAATGCAATAAACACAGGAAAGAACTAAGGCAGAAGGAAAGGGTTAAAAGACATTGACTACAGGAGTTAAAATAAGACAAAAACAACAACAAAAAAGATAATTTAAAAGGTTACTAGAGAACATAAACACTAGCATTTCAGAAAAGAAGACACTAGTCAAAAGCAAGTGAAAAGAGGTGTGTCTTCAAAAGGGACTTAAAAATGTTCAGACTCTGAGCTGCACGGATGTGGAGGGGGAGGCAGTTCCAGAGTCTGGGCGCTGCTACTGCAAAGGTTCTGGCTCCCCTGGTTTTTAATCTGGACCTGGGCACCTCCAACAGCAGCTGGTCAGCTGACCGGAGTGCTCTAGAGGGGGTATGGTGGTGTAAAAGATCAGACAGGAAAGTGGGGGACCATGGAGAGATTTGTAAACAGTCAGTAGTAATTTAAAATCAAATCATTTGCAGGTGTATATTATTTATCATTGCAGAACATCCTGACATCTTGCTCTCTGATGAGATGCATTGTTCCTTCTAAATCAGTCATTTTTAAGATGACTTAACTAATGTATTTATTCATTTGCTTCTTTATCAGTGGACTTTCTGTATTGTTGCTGACTTCAAAAAAGATTAAAACTAATTTATTCACCTTTAAATGTTCCTTCAGTTTATTGACATGTGTTTGTTAACAATGGTAAGGACTCAAAGGAATTCTGAATTCCAAATTAGGAGGACATGGGAAAAAAGTAAAGACACTGATCTGTGCATTGCAAAGTTTAACAGACATGCTTAACAGTATTTTCTTTGAACTTGTCGATCTGATAGGTACATTATGCAGCCTTAAAGTCACATTACATACATGAACAAACAAATCTTCACCATTGAATCTTTGAGCTGAAATAACTAAACTGTGTCATCAGCGTCATTGACAGAAAGAGTCATTTTTAGCCTTGGAGCTCCTCTCTAGGCAGAAACATGCAGACAGTAGCAGATTGGGTGAGTCACCTCCACTGTGATGCAAAGGATTTACAAGGTGAATGAAAGGCTAGCTGGCAGAGACAGACAGCCACGTTGTGCAAAGAACAAAGTAAACTCACCAAGAAGGAGTAGGAAATAATCTATGTGAGAACCAATCACATCTAAGATAAAGTGTATAGGTATTGTAAATAAATATCGATTGTGGCCCATTATTTCATATCTGTTATGAGCCTAAACAGCCATGACAGTGTAGACAGAAGTGAACTATTTTTGGATTAACAAACAATATAATCTGTCCCTCTGCTGACTGAAAACACCACTGGTAGCGTGGGTGGGCGGAATGGAGGAAGTACATTCAATTTTGGAGGTGAGGGGAGAGGCACAACAACATTGTTGCTGAAATCACCGGCTTAGTTGGTATATGCTTACACATCAACACAACTATTCACCTCTTAAAACTAAAGGGTCCGCTTACTTGCTTTTTTGAAGCTTTCAACAGTGTTGATTGAGATATTGTTCAGCATGTGCACCTGTCTCCTTCCACACAATCTATAATTACAATAAAAATTAAAATGAAGACACCACACTGCCTCTCCTCTAATGGCTATGTGGGATGGGCGTCACATGCCCCCAAAATATGAAATGTGGGTGTTTGAGCCTTTTAATAGTTGGAAATGACCTGACATGTCATCAGATCCCTAGAAAAGCTGAATTACAGTTCCCCTCAGTATTCAGTCTTAAACTGAGTCCATAACTCACTGGCAATTACCAAAGTAATCCAGGTTCATGTCAATGTACACGTCAACCAGCAACACTGACCACAAGTGGCTCACACATGGCTCCATGGCTCCATGGCGCATGGTCCTTATCACTCTGGTACTGTGTGTGTGTTAGCTATCTTACACTATTATATTGTTCTGAAAAAAAAATATAGTATAATAGAGTGCAATATAATAACATAGCATGGGGTATACCTAGCAACACAAAACATTCCAATAGCATTCCTGGAACATTCTGAATAGGTTTCTATTTGGTAACCCTCACACAACATTCTAAGAATATTGTGCAAATGTTTTTGATCAATGTTACATTCCCAAAATAGTTCTAATAACTACATGAAGTAATGTTTTATGGGGGCAAATTTAGTAACCAGTTCCCCTGAGGTTCCCTGCTGGTAGCCTTTTTTGCTGGTAGTTTTTCAGTTATTCAAATGTGTTTTAATATAGTTCCATGTTTTTTTTATTATTTATATTGAAACTTATGCAAAGTTAATTTTTAAGAAGCAAATAATACTAATATCTCCCAACAGTTACATGGTGTAGTGTGTGTTTTACAAGTTTGGACCACCTCATTACAGTACAGTATTTGAGGTATGTATTTTTTTAATTTCAAATTTGTAAGATGTGTATTTCAGGAGAAAACTCATTAGTGAGACTTGCTTGAAAGACAAATCATTTACATCTCATAAAGGTCTTGCCTTAGTAATTTCTTAGACTATTTGCCTAATATGTCAAAGAACAAATTTAGATGCGGACTACCTTTTGGATGATGGCTGTATCAATATTGTTTCACTATGTATATACAAATACATAATCAGCTGAAGCGTGGCTGCAGACTTACTTTTTAGATGATTGTTGGATCAATGTTGATTCGGTGTCAGTCGTGGTTGGAAATAGAACATTTACTCATCATCAATCATAATCAGAGGAGGCAATTTCTGAAGAAATTGTGATGTGAATGCTAGACTGCTGGCTTGAAAAGTTCGATAATAATGTATGATAGGTGTGGGATATTTTAAGGTTTAAATTAAGTTTCTGGTTTAAGGTATAGATGAGCAGATAAGGAATGAAAAGAGTATGAATGGGGATGCATGAGGAAACAGAGTAAGATGGGAAATGGGGGCTAAACTGCATTGCTGGCTTAACTTTGTATGAAGAATGAGCTAATGGTATATAAGGAGTTAGAAAAGTGGGAAAAGTTCTAATTCTTATGAATGGGACTGAAAGGTTCAGTCAATCCTATGATGTTTGAAAGATGTAGTGTTTCGACTTTTCATCTGAGAGCATGACTGAGCAGAGTTGTACCCAACTAAGAATTTTGTAAATCAAATCAGATTAGCATTGTATCCATGGACCCCACTCTTTTATACACCTTAGTCAATGGGTACCTTCATTTTTCAAATGATTTGCTCCTGACTACCAGGAAAAAAATATTGTCCAATCACAATTTCTTTTTAAAAAAAAAAAAAAAATAACAGTAATAATTCCCCAATCTTAAAAAGGTAATTAAAATACTAGTATTTACACAATTTGCCAGGAAGAACAAGCTGCTGCATTTCTGCTGAATACACACTTTCAATTTTCTGTAAATCAAAGGATATTTGTAGCATAAGGCTTATTCAACTAACCTTCCATGAACGTTCAGAGAATGTAGCCTCATGTTAGTTATATGTTGAAAAAATCTTTTAACATCGAGGGAACATTAAGGGAAACATTCAAGTAAAACTTCCAGGAATAGTCAACTAATGTTCCAAGAATTTTTAGGGAACATAACAATAATGTTATTTTTATGTCCGAAAAACTTGTGATTTATCAACGAGAGAATGTTACAGGGAATAATGTTCAAGTGGCCTTCCTAGCACATTCCACTAACCTTCCCAGAATGCACTGGAAACATAATAATGTTGGTTCTACATTAGAAAAACATGCCATTTTAACATCAAAAGAATGTTAAGGGGAAATGTTCAAGTAACCTTGGAATGTTCTGGGAACTTTACAATAATGTAGGTCTTAGGTCAGAAAAACATTTTAGGTAGTTTTAATATCTAGAGAATGTTGTGTAAGAACCACACCAATACCACATACAAACACAGAGACAGGAAAAAAAAACAGTGGAAGAAGGAAACTCAGGAGGCTCATCTTGTTTTTCTATTTTGTGTCTCCTCGTCTCCTCTTTCCTGCGTCCTCCTGTGACCTGGAAATCAATGTCAGCTCTTCATCATAAATAACTTCACAATGCTCCCCCCCCACCCCCCCAAAAAAAGCCTGATCTAAATGCAGTCCTTAAATCCACAACTTCAACTCTTATCTTCCTCTGCCTAACAGCTTTACTTCACCCACTGCACTACCTCCGGTGCACCACTTGCATCAATCCCCCTGGCTCAGGCATCAGATTCTTGCTGGTCAGAACTGGATGACCCCTTGTTTCTCATCCTCTATCTGGCTTGTGGTCGGGCAGTAACAGATTTTATACATTCCACACTATGTTTGCATTCCAAGCCGCCAGACGCCCCACCACAATACAACCAAGGAACATATTGGGCAACACATGATCATGAGCTGTTTTGCCTTGTTTTTGCAGCTCGCTCTCTTGAATTGTGACCTGTGCAGCTCACTATCCCATCCAGCCACGGCATGTGCCCTCACCACTTCTCTGCCTCATCTCTCAGCCCCAAATAAACAAAGCCCTGCTGTTTTCTGTAGCCTGCCCCCTGCTGGTCTCCTGCCATCCATCACCCCCAAACCTGCCCACACCCGGCCAACCACCCTGAGCCCCCAGATGGTATGCAACAACTTTAACAATCTAGGATGATAGTCCACCGTTCTCCACATTCAGGATCAGTCCAACTGGCGTATCCACCAGGAAATACTCTGGAAAATGAGGCAAATCATAGACCTGCCATTCCCCCATGGCTTCACTGTCCCAAGCATCAATAACCAAATTCCCAGCACTATTCACCAATTGATAATTCCATCTCTATGGTGCTATGGTGGACCAACAGCCACCCGCAAAGGAAAAACTGCCCGTACCAGCGCTGCCAACAACAGCATATACGGCTAAGACAACAAATAACCATAAAGCTAATATGGTGATTGTTACAGTAACACTCTGCAGTGGGTACGGTATGTTAGCAACTGTGATGTAGCAGCTGGGCAGAGTTAGTTTGTTTCTGATGCTAAGGCTAATGTTACTGGTTGTCATGGCAGCTGCACAGACGCCACAGGGAGGAGGGGCTTGGTGGCAGTGCAACGGAGAGGGAGGGGAAGTGATGTGGAACTTGAGTTGGTTCAAATTTTCAGGCTAAGTCTGCTCTCTTCTCGATCTTACCTACTGCAGCTTTAATGGTCTCTTTTTGGTGTCCTCTGCAAATTGCCAGCAATTCTTTGGGGTATGAATGAAGACCAATGCCATCTGCTCGGACAACAGCGTTGTCATAGACCAATGCAGTAAGACCAACCAGCCTGGTTACCTCAACCCTGTTTACCTTACTCACTAGATTTGTTCATTAGTCCACACAAACCTATCTGTGCCAACATAAACTTAAGACTAACCAGTCAAGCTTCCCTCCAAATCCTGTTTTTCTCAGAAATAGGCCAAGTGGCCCATGCTTCCGGTTTCACGGAATATCTGTAGATGAGGGACATGTAAGTATACAAATAATTATTACAATAATTAATTGTAGCGTGTGTTTTGCCATGTAGCACAAGCTAACGCTAACCACTAGCTTGTAGTTAGCAATCAGCATGGTCTCCATATGCAAACCCAGCGAACCAGTCGGTGAAGAGATACATGCACAGACACTCTGCTGGTTCTAAGCTTTGGGAATTTGTGAAAATGATGCATTTGAAAATATTTTCCAAACTGGAATATGTTAGCATAGCCCAGGGCAAAACGAGTGCAGGGCTCTCAAGTCTCACACATTGGGCGTGAGACTGATGCATTTCAACCCGTTCACACACTCACATGCTACACCTTGTATTTCTCACGCAGAGAAATTACCAGGCCCACCAAGTTTAGCCCCACGTTGGGTGCTAAACTTTCCCCGGGCGCCGGTCGGATGGCAGCCCACGGATGGGATAAATGTGGAGGACAATTGTGTGATGAATAAAGGGGATTGTCCCTCCAATTCTTCTTCTAAGTTGCACCGCTATTTTTTCTAACAGTGGAACAGGTAGAGGAATTAGTGATGTGTCGGTTGCAAACGAAACGGCTCTTATAGCCGGCTCTTTGAAGTGAACAATCGGAGCCGACTCCTGCCTGGGAGCCTGAACAAGAGCCTCTTTGTTTTTTTTTCTCAACTTTTTTTCTGTTTTCTGTTTTTTTCAACATGATGTTTGGTGGCTTCTGTCTGTAAGCACTGAGCAGGAGGGGGAGGGGCAGGGGTTACAGGCACAGCGCACGCGTGTGCGCACACACCCCGACACCTACACTGAGAAATGCTGAATTGAATAAATATTTTTATTTGTATGAATTTATGAGTAATTTATCAGATCAGATCTGTGCAATGGGTTTCTTATTTATGAGTGATCCTTTTTTACACTGTATGTAGCTGTTTGCATAGCTATACATGTAAAATAAAATCGACGTCACTTCTCTCTTTTTATATAGGCCAGTGCATCATTACAGTTACCTGCTGTTGATCAAGTGTAACAGTGAGCTGTTACAGCCTTTTGTGCGTGAATTTACACTGTAACAGTGCTGTCATGTTTTACTCCCAAGTATGCCCTATCATAACAATATACTTTTGTTACAGCTGTCCAGGCTACTGTGTCCTGCACGGACTAATGTTGTAATGCTCCGCATTACATTACATTACAGTGAGAATGCTGATAGAGGACAGGCCACCACATCATCAGGGGATCCTCTTTCCAAACTGAGCTTTCCAAAGTCCATGAAGGGGGAGTGCAGAGCCAAACCAGTGAAGACTGGGGCCACATTCTTAAGTGTTAACTTCTTTTTTTTCCACTCAAAAAACAAACATTTATATCAGTGCTGTCAAAAATATCACGTTATTAACGTGTTAATGCAAATCTATTTTAATGGTGTCACTTTTTTATCGCGCGATTAACACTCTTTGTGACCTAGTGAACTTGTATTTTTTTTTATATGCTGTGGCCACTGCTAGTAACATTAGAAAAACTACAGGATCCGATTGTAAACCGGAAACAAAACAATAGACATGCCCTACGCACATTTTATTCTCCATCAGGGGAGGCAAGAGAGGAGGCGGGACTGCATCAATTTTTAATAATACTTTAATGTCAAAGGAAGTTTATTTTAACAGTTACTCATCTTTTGAGTATCACGCCTTTGTTATTAGCAGTCCTCCTGTTCTCTGCATCACTGTTTATAGACCACCCCACCATTCCACTGCTTTTATCAGTGAATTTTCAGAGCTTTTATCAATCACACACACCTCTTATAACAGAATTTTAATAACTGGCAATTTTAAGCTGCACATGGATAACACCTCAGACTCACTGTCAAGAGAATTCTTAAACCTTTTAAATTGCATGGATTTTAACCAGCACATCACACAGCCAACTCACAACAGAGGACACACCTTGGACCTGGCTGTGTCCGACCATTATTGTGTGTATTTTAACATCGCCAGTTTTAACCATCAGGACGCCCCGATGAGAACAGTGAGGAAACGCCACCTAACTTCTAAAGTAGCTGCAAATTTTATCGAGATTTTACAGAGCACTCCTGTAGAAGTCTTACCTGTACCCTGTGATTTTATTGTTGACAATTTTAACAGGAAATTGCATTTAACCTTAGACTCTGTGGCTCCACTTTTAACAAAAACAGTGAAAACAAAACCTTTACCCCCGTGGAGAAGTAAAGATGAAATTAAAAAATCAAAAAGACTATGCAGGATTGTGGAGAGAAGGTGGAGAAAAAACAGACTCACAGTCCACTATGAAATATTCTGTGAACAACTCAAATTGTACAATAAAACAGTCAAACAAGCAAGATATCCTATTTTTCAAAACTCTTCTCAGATAACAAAAACAACTCAAAATTACTTTTCTCCACCTTCAATCTTTTAACAAACACCAATTTTAAAAAATCCCCAGAGAACCCAACGGAAGCCCTCTACGAGGACTTTGCAGACCATTTCAGAAGTAACATCGATGACATCAGATCCAGTCTTGTATCACATCAGAATGTAATTTTTAACACACCTGGACAGTCAAGTTTTGCCCTGGTCGATGCAAGGACACTTGGTCGAGTTTTCTCCCAGGTAAACCCAACAACCTGCCTTTTAGATCCAATTCCCACATCACTTTTTAAGACATTTTATGGATTCTTCGAGGAACAAATTTTAAACATAGTGAATTGCTCTCTTCAGACGGGTGTCTTCCCTGCTGCCTTCAAAACGGCAGTGGTAAAGCCCCTTCTGAAGAAGAGCAATTTAGACCCCAGCATTTTTAATAACTACAGACCTGTATCCAACTTACCCTTTTTAAGTAAGATTTTAGAAAAGCTGGTTTTAAACCAACTAAATTATTTTTTAAATACTAATAACATTTTAGAGAAATACCAGTCTGGTTTTAGAGTGAACCACAGCACCGAGACAGCCCTTTTAAAGATTTTGAATGATATCAGGTGTAATGCGGACTCACAAAAACTCACAGTCCTGGTGCTACTGGATCTAAATGCTGCCTTTGATACAGTAGATCACCACATTTTATTAGACAGACTCAGAAACCTGGTAGGCCTCTCTGGTACTGTTTTTAATTAGTTTTACTCCTATCTCACAGACTGTTGTTTCTATGTAAGTTTGGATACATGTTCCTCCGGAACCCGTGAAATGAAGTGTGGGGTGCCCCAAGGGTCAATTCTAGGTCCATTACTTTTTAATCTTTACATGCTTCCCCTTGGGGATGTCATCAGGAGATTCGGCATCAGCTTCCACAGCTACGCTGACGATACACAGCTTTACATTGCCGTGTCTCCTGATGACACGGGGCCTATTGATACCCTTTTAAACTGTATTTTAGACATCAAGTCATGGATGGCAGAGAACTTCCTACTGCTCAACCAGGATAAAACAGAGGTTTTAGTTATTGGTCCTGAAGGCAAGAGCGAGACACTTTTACCAAAACTACAAGGTTTTACACCCTCACAATCTGTTAAGAACCTGGGCGTCATTTTCGACTCTGAGCTTAATTTTATTCCTCATATTAAAAATGTAACAAAGATAGGTTTTTACCATCTGAAAAATATAGCCAGAGTCCGCCGATTTCTCTCTCAGGCTAACATGGAGGTACTGATGCATGCTTTTATCTCCTGCCGTCTAGACTATTGTAATGCCCTGCTCTCTGGTCTTCCCAAAAAGACTATTTATAACTTACAATTACTCCAGAACTCAGCCGCACGTGTGCTGACGAGGACCAGAGGGCGGGAGCACCGGTTTTAGAATCACTGCATTGGCTCCCCGTGTGTTTCAGGATCGATTTTAAGGTGCTTTTATTAGTTTTTAAGTGTCTTAACGGTCTCGGGCCATCTTATTTATCTGACCTCCTGTTGTGTTACCAGCCCTCGCGGATCCTGAGGTCCTCTGGCACCGGCCTTTTAATTGTTCTAAGGGTTCGGACCAAAACCCACGGGGAGGCGGCTTTCAGCCATTGTGGTCCAAAGCTTTGGAACAGCCTGCCAGAGGGCATCAGGACCGCAGAGACGTTGATGTTTTTAAAAGGAGGCTCAAGACTCACCTTTTTAGTTTGGCTTTTAATTGATTTCTTTTACTCTTTTGATTTAGATCTGTTTTACCCTACCGATTGTCTTTTAGCTTTTAAGTCCTTTTATTCTATTTAATTTCAGGTCTTAGGTCTTTTATTCTTTTGTCTTTTAGGTTTTAGGTCTTTTTATTCTATTGTCTTTTAGGTTTTAGGTCTTTTTATTCTATTGTCTTTTAGGTTTTAGGTCTTTTTATTCTATTGTATTTTAGGTTTTAGCTCCAGTGTTTCCTCATGGGGGGCCTCCACGCTGTGAGGTGTGTCTGGTCTGCCCGCCGAGGCGTCGTCCTGGGGACCCCTCAGGCCTGGAGGACTGGGGGGCTCTGCCTTGTGTGTGGTGTCCACCCCGGTCTATCTGGGCCGGGGGTCTCTGTTGCGGCGGCGGTCTCTGTTGCGGCGGCGCTCCCTGTGGTCGCGGGTTTCTTTTCCTCTCATGGTTCCTCAGTGCCCTGCATTGTTATTACATCGACAGTTTCGTTGGGGTGGGTGTGTGTGGGGGTCTGGGGGTGTGTTTGGAATGGGCGCTGTATGGATTTTCCATGTTTTTATTTTTGTCAAGCACCTTGAGTTGCATTTTATGTATGAAAGGTGCTATACAAATAAAATTTGATTGATTGATTGATGGGCGGCACGGTGGTGCAGCAGGTGCCTCACAGCAAGAAGGTCACCGGTTTGATCCCCGGGTCAGGCGGGGCCTTTCTGTGCGAAGTTTGCATGTTCTTCCCGTGCATGCGTGGGTTCTCTCCGGCACTCCGGCTTCCTCCCACAGACCAAAAACATGCTCATTAAGTTAATTGGTGACTCTAAATTGTCCCTAGGTGTGAATGTGAGAGTGAATGTGTGTATGTATGTTGCCCTGCAGTCAGCTGGCGACTGGCTCAGGGTGTACCCCGCCTCTCGCCCGTTGACAGCTGGGATAGGCTCCAGCCCCCCCCAACCCCGAAAGGGATAATCGGGGGTATAGAAGATGAATGAATGAATGAATGATTGATTGATGTTTGGTCTTGCCTGCTCGCTAGCTGTAAAAAAAGTAGGCTACCGGTTTGTGTGGATGTCAAGTGCGAAACACCAAAATGGATGCGAACAAGATTCTGAATGGAAAGTTTATTTTTTAAGTTGCCAAATGGGTTGACTGACAAGACCAAAGTTATCTGTGTGTATTGTTGGTGTGAACTGAGTTATCACTGTAGCACATCCAGTCAACAATGGCTGACTTTTGACAGAGGCATATGGATACTGCAACTAAGAACAAACTTACTGCAGCCATAGCCAAGTAATGTTCATTCTTTCTGGAGAGAAATAAAAGGCTGGGTTGATAAGCCTCTGGTGAATAAATAGAAGAGCAGTATAGTCTGACTACTTGTATGTTCAAAGGAAATTTAAGAAATGAAAGTTTAAGCTCTGTTAACTCTGTTGCTCCCCTAAAAAAGAAGATAATTAAACAGAGGAGGTTAGCTCCATGGTAAACCCCTCAAACCCGCAAATTAAAGCAAACTTCACGGAAAATAGAAAGGGAATGGCGTTCTACCAATTTGGAAGAATTTCGGTTCGCCTGGCAAGATAGTCTTAAAATATACAGGAAAGCCCTCCACAGTGACAGGGCAGCCTATTACTCTGCACTAATAGAGGAAAATAAGAACAATCCCAGGTTTCTCTTCAGCACTGTAGCCAGGCTGACAGAGAGCCATAATTCTGTTGAACCATGTATTCCTTTAGCACTAAACAGTAATGACTTCATGAGCTTCTTCAATGATAAAATTCTTACTATTAGAGACAGAATTCATCGTCTCCTGCCGTCAACAGGTACTGTTTTGTCTTCAAACACAGAAACCGTAGAAACTGTTACTCAGCTTGTCACAGTTTTAGACTGTTTTACACCTGTCGACCTTCACCAACTAATTTCAATAATTTCATCATCAAAATCATCAACCTGTATTATAGACCCCATCCCGACTAAGCTGCTTAAAGAAGTATTACCTTTAATTGACTCTTCCATATTAGAAATGATCAATCTGTCTTTATCAACAGGCTACGTAACGCAGTCCTTTAAAGTAGCTGTTATGAAACCTCTACTTAAAAAGCCTACTCTTGATCCAGGGGTTTTAGCCAACTATAAACCGATATCCAACCTTCCCTTTCTCTCAGAAACTCTTGAGAAAGCAGTTGCTAATCAGGTGTGTGACTTTCTACACAAAAATAGTTTATTTGAGGATTTCCAGTCAGGATTTAGAGTGCATCATAGCACAGAGACAGCACTGGTTAAAGTTATAAATGACCTTCTAATTGCATCTGATAAAGGATTTGTCTCTGTACTAGTCTTACTAGATCTTACCATTGACCATGGTATCCTATTGCAGAGACTTGAACACTTCATTGGCATTAAGGGAACTGCGCTAAGCTGGTTTAAATCCTACTTGTCAGATCGCTCTCAGTTTGTACACGTTAATGATGACTCCTCTGTGCTCACTAAAGTCAGCCATGGAGTTCCGCAGGGTTCTGTGCTTGGACCAATTCTTTTCACCTTGTATATGCTTCCTTTAGGTAAGATTATCAGGAAGCACTCAATAAATTTTCATTGCTACGCAGATGATACCCAGCTATATTTATCAATGAAGCCAGAAGAAACCAGTCAGTTAACTAGACTACAAGCGTGTCTTCAGGACATAAAGACCTGGATGACCTGCAATTTTCGGATGCTAAACTCGGACAAAACTGAAGTTATAGTAGTAGGCCCTAAACACCTCAGAAACTCACTTTCTGATGACATAGCAGTTATGGATGGCATTGCACTGCCCTCCTGCACCACTGTAAAGAATCCGGGAGTTGTCTTTGATCAGGACATGTCCTTTCACTCCCATGTAAAACAAATTTCAAGGACTGCCTTCTTTCACCTGCGTAATATTGTAAAAATCTTTTGTCTCAAAATGATGCAGAAAAACTAGTCCATGCATTCGTAACTTCCAGGCTGGATTATTGCAATTCCTTACTATCAGGCTGCCCAAATTTGTTGCTGAATATTCTCCAGTTGCTCCAGAATGCTGCAGCACGTGTTCTGACAAAAACGAGGAAGAGAGATCATATATCTCCAATATTAGCAACTCTGCACTGGCTCCCTGTAAAGTTTAGAATAGAATTTAAAATTCTCCTCCTTACTTACAAAGCCATAAATGGCCAGGCACCTTCTTATCTTAAAGAGCTCATAGTACCTTATTACCCCACTCGAACACTGCGTTCCCAGAATGCAGGCTTACTTATGGTTCCTAAAGTCTCCAAAAGCAGAACAGGAGCCAGAGCATTTAGCTATCAGGCTCCTCTCCTCTGGAACCATCTTCCAGTCTTTGTCCGGGAGGCAGACACTGTCTCTACATTTAAGAGTAAGCTTAAAACTTTCCTTTTTGCTAAAGCTTATAGTTAGGGTTGGCTCAGGCTTGTCCTGGACCAGCCCCTAGTTATGCTGCTATAGCATTAGATTGTCGGGGGACCTCCAAAGATACACCGAACTCCTCTGTCCCTCTCTCCCTCTCCATCTGCACACTTTCATGACCTACCACGGCGTGTTACTAATTTAGCTCCTTCCCCGGAGTCTCTGTGCTTTGTCGTCTTGCAGGTTCCCATGGACAGTGGCTGAATCTGGATTGTGGATTATAGCTACGTCTCCTGCCATGGCCCTGCCTGACATCCACTGCAACTGCTACTACTGTTATTATATCCACTGTCACTGTTACTGTGACTGCATGTCTGTCTGTCTCTCTCTGTCTCTCTCTGTCTCTCTCTCTCTCTCTCTCTCTCTCTCTCTCTCTCTCTGACTGCATTTCTGTCTGTCTCTCTCTGTCTGTCTCACACTCTCTCTTGCTCTCCCTCTCTCACCCAACCGGTCGAGGCAGATGGCCGCCCACCCAGAGCCTCGTTCTGCCTGAGGTTTCTGCCTGTTAAAAGGAAGTTTTTCCTCACCGCTGTTGCCAAGTGCTTGCTCATGAGGGAATTGTTGGGTCTCTGTAGAAAAAAGAGCTCGGCCTGTACCAGCTCTATATGGAAAGTGTGCTGAGACAACTTTTGTTGTGATTTGGCGCTATACAAATAAAATTGAATTGAATTGAATTGAATTGAATTGAATTGAATTAAGCCATGGTTTAACTGTACTATAAAGTCCTAGTTTACAATGATGTGCACTTTGTAACTTTATCTTGTATCACCCTGTTTTGACCCCTTAAAAAGGGTTGTTGAAGGGGCTTTTTTGTAACGAAGTATTTATTTTTTGTCATCTGTTTATTGACAGTGTTAAATTGTTTGAGATTTTGCTTCAAATGTGAATGACTGCTCAAAGTGAGAATGTTAGTGTGAAATATAACACTACACGTTGTTTTTTTCAATAAAAAACATGTGCACTAAGCAAGCCTATCCACTTTTCCATGTTGATAAGAGTATTAAAATGATAATTCAAGGGACATTTAGAATAGATAAAAATGTGCGATTAATTTGCGATTAATTGTTAGTTATCTATGACATTCATCAGATTAATCGCGATTAAATATTTTAATCAATTGACAACACTAATTTATATTGTACATGACACAAAGTGCTGCAACTCGGTACTTTCAACACAATAAATAAACAAAAACAACACTCTTAAATACCTGAGAAACTACAAAATTCAAAGTGCAAAATGTCACTATATTAACAGTTGTTGAATAATCTAGTAAATGATACTAGTGATTCACTTTTGTCTGTGTGTCTGTCTGTTGCACAGGGTATATTGATGATTTGATGGACATTTCATGGAGAAGGTCTTTGTCGACCCATCATTGTACAGAGCTGAGATTCTGAAGAAAAACATCCGCCTGGACGTGTCTTCACAACATGAGCATCCAGACAAGGAGGAGGTCATCGCCAGCTCCATGTCAAGATTCAGTGGGGGGCAGCGTCAGGAAACGCCCAACCGAAGTACAACGCATGATGGGATGACTACTCGTATCTTCCACCCAAGGAAGTCCCAGCTCACAAAACTCCTATAAGGTAAAATACCTGTAACAACTGAGAAAAATTAACATTATGTTAGTAAACAGGTTCTATAATGTCAGCATCTGTATTCAAATTTTTCTAATTTGGATTCAGTGAATCCTTCAGTTGTACTGTATTTCCATGTACACATATTCATGACTGCAGCCAATAAATATTTATTGTATATATGTAAAACGTTTCATATGAATTCATGTGTAATATACAGTATTTGCGTAGAAAAAACGTAGAAAATACGATCTGAATTTGTGGCATTGGCTGACTATATTTAATTTATTTTGGTGTATGAGGAGTGAAGATAACTAAGTTGTATAGATTAAACTCACTGTTCTATCCCCCATAGCTGTAAAGGACTGTAGTCAGCCCTGTAAATGTTGTATGCGTTCTGCAGCAAGAACACATCTGTATGCGCTTTGCCCATTCATGTGTAATTGACAAGGAGCGCTGAAACTTAGTACAATTAGACCGGTCAATGTCTCAGCAACCCAGTGGTTGAATTTGATGATCAACACCTCTATTGACCAGTCAGAGTCAAGAGAATCGAGGGGCAGCACCCAAATTCACTATAGAAACACCAATGACAATCCAGCAGGAGGTAACCCCCAGAGACAGTATATCGCATGAAGAGCGCTCCCCCCACTCTAGAAACCCCCTCCTCTTTCTGTAAACAACTAGGACCTTCGGACTCTCTGCTATCATATGACACCAGGCTTGTGTGGTTTGCGTGACGTGGTGAAATCAGCAGACACACTAAAGTGCATATACGCTATTTTCGTGTTTTCATTACATGCGCATACAATTTCTTGCTGTATGAACTGTGTTTCTTTTGGGTGGCAATGCTTTGTAGAGGGTTTTAGCTGAGTTTCTCCCTGTCATTCTGGTAAACTACAAGTTAGGATTGGTGCTTCCTAGTGTGAGCATTGGCCGTCTGAACTTCAGGCATCTCACGCTACCATTCAGAAGTGTCCTGCTGACTCTTAAATCACGCATTGGATGATGATGAACAAATTATTCAAATTTGCTGATGTACATTGTATAATTTGTTGAGAACAAAATTATGTCAAAACAGTCAGTGGAAACCAAAATCATCAACCAATTGAGGGTAGGATTCAAAAACCCCACCAAAAATCAAAGTAAAAATAGAAATCACAGGCTGATCCAACTTGCATGAATTTCATCACGGCAACTCATAATGTGACTCAGTAGTGAGTATGGCCCCTGTGTACCTGTATGCACTCCCAGCAACATCTGAGCATGCTCCTGATGAGTCAACGGACGGTGTCTTGGGGGATCTCCTCAACTCCTGGACAGGCTGTGGTGGTACTTGGCAGCATCGGATGCAAAAAATACATAACATTCCATAGGTGCTAAATTGGATTTACGTCAGTGGAATGTGAAGGCTAGTCAATGGTATCAATACCTTCGTCATCCAGGAACTGCCTCCAAACTCTGGCCGCATGAGGCTGGGCATTGTGCTGCACCAGGGAGAACCCAGGGCCCACTGCACCAGCATAAGGTCTGACAATTGCTCTGAGGATTTCATTCCGATACCTAAAAGCAGCCAGGGTACCATTGGCTATGACATGGAGTTCTGTGCGACCCTCCAAGGATATGCCTCCCCAGACCATTACTGACCCACCACCAAACAGGTTATGCTGGATGATGTTACAGGCAGCTAGCTCTCACAGCTCTCACACTATTATTATCTTTGCTCTTTATTCCTTCTTATTATTTCACTTTTTTTGTCATCTATCTGCTTCTGTACTGTTTGTTGTAGAAACTTTGTTCAAATGTCAAAACTGCCTCTCCAATAGGAGATGAATGCCATTAATTATCTTTATGCTAACATGTTTCAGTTGTTCTATAAATGTTTTTTAAGTATAAAAGTATATAATGGAACCCTGTGGACGGAATGTTCGGAAGTTGGAATCTCAACAACCATAAGTGCAAAAGTATTCATATTGTATGAACAGGTGCCCCATCTGGAAATGCTTCACATATTACAAGGTATCAATACTACTATGTGGTCAGTTATTAAGTGTCTTTGTTTTGGTCAGTAATTCATGAACAAAGAGACGTAGCAAAACAATATTTGCACAGTGTGTTCCTTGGATGATGCTGATTTGAATGATATTAGCCCATTTGCGCCAACAAAATTCTTCCGCCATATGGCATATTATAGCATGGGCCCAATAGCCCCATCTTGTGCCCATTAGAAAAAAAAACACCATAATATTTATTGCTGTATCTCTTCCATTTAATATTCCATGGTGACCAACTTCAGCAAAGGCAAAGAGATGTGGTTGCTGAACAAGTCTGTACCATTTGATAAAATTTCACCTGTACGTGGTGCTAAAAGATATGAAAAAATTGCTTGATAGCAGTTTGAAACAGCAGCTAACAGCCTCAAGCCATAGCACTTTTTTTTTTTTTTTCAAGAAATGCACAGTGTAGTTGAGAATTGTGAGGCTCTCCTGTTTTCATCTCCATGACAACCTTGTGTGGAGTCTCTTCCAAACCTTGCCGTCTCCCTCTTCCTCCTCTTCCTCCTCTTCCATGCTCCCCTAGCTTTTCCCTTTCAAAAACAATCCACCACTACTCACACTCTTAGCTTTTATTTATCCCTCTGTCAACTTCTGTGACTTCAGATTAAATGAGAAGACACTGGAGTTTTTCAGTTAGCTATGACCCTTCACACACTCTTACTTTATACTTGTGTACACATGTTGAATTTGTGTGTGTCACATCAGACACAGAAAAAGCCAACATGGGAGTGGGTTTCCTCCTTTCTTTCCAAGGTCAAAGTCAGGCTGGGTCAATAACAGGAAATCTGTCCGAGAGTAATTGCTGGAGTCTTGCATCAGGGCTAAGAACAATCTGGCAATGAGTGAATGAGTGAGAGCCCATTAAGTATAGTGCTGATTAGTGATGAGTCCTAGGTCAGGTGTCAGGTGATTGAGCAGATGGGCGAGGCGAACAGATGAAGAGTGTAGGCAGAGCAGGTGAACAGATGAACAGATGAGTAGATGAGGGAAAGTGGCAGCAGGTAAGGAGTTGATGGATGTGACACACCTGGCCTTTGGTTTGTCAAGGTTTTCATCAAAATCCCACTTACTGTATTTGTAATTGTAGTTGTTGTTTTTTTTTTTTTTGTTTGTTTACACCTTAATGCCACTCTTTCACTCCCTACCATCCATTCAAATTTAAAGTAATTACTTAACAAATATTTGGGATTTTGTTTGGTCCAGGTTTTATTTGGCCTGTGTGTGTAAATGTGAAGATACTTTCCAGTCAATAAAATTAGTTTTCCCTAATATTATTAAATGTAGTCTTTGGTCACAAAGAGAACAAGGATGTTTTGTTTTGTCATGTGTTAATTCTGACAATACTGACAAAAATATCATTGACTTCATCAATATATCACTACAACTGATAATTATGCTTACAAAACAGAAACAAAGAAAAGTTACCTTAGGAATATTGTTAAAACTTTATGCTGATGTCATAAATTGCATATGATATCCAAGATAGCACCACAAGAGTGGCATCTAGTTACAGCAGCTCCGACCGTTCTTCTTTGCCTTACTGTGTTTTTGTGCATTTCTCTTGTTTCTTCCATCACTAGTCTCGGTTGATCATGCATAAGTATGGATGTAGAAGAAGAGGAAGAAGAATCGGAGGGACAATCCCCTTTATTTGTCACACACAATTACATACATGCAACACACACACCATGCAATTTTGGTGAAATTTGTCCTCCGCCTTTAACCCATCCTGGTCGCCTTCCTCCGCGGCAGACCGGGAGCGGTGGGCTGCCATCCGACCGGGGACCCAATCTCTTTTGTCACCATTGGTCAGGTGGTGATCTTCTTGCATGTTTTTAGTGGGGGTATTTTTTTAATGGAGGATACCCCAGGTGAACATGTACGAGAGACATAGAGCTACTAGCTGTTAGCATTCGGCCATATTGTCTCCTGAGGGAGTTCTCGCACGTCATTGTGATATCTGTGTACATCCCCCCATTGGCCGATACAGCAGCAGCATGTGAGTTCCCACACATACTGTGGTTTCACAGCTGTAGACATTGCACTCCCAGGCCCTCATTTTTGGAGATTTCAATCACACTTGCCTATCTTCCACTCTCCCCACCTTCACCCAGTATGTTAAATGCTACACCAGAGACAACAGAACACTAGACTTACTATATGGAAAAACTTACAGGTCTTCACCCCTCCCCCCCGGGCCATTCTGATCACAACCTGGTTCATTTGCTCCCTACATACATACCATTGGTGAAAAAAACAACCACCAACCATAAGGTATGTGAGAAGATGGTCAGAAGAGTCCAGTATGGCACTGAGGGACTGCTTTGACATCACTGACTGGCAAGTGTTGTGCAGTCCACACAGGGAGGACATTGAGAGTTTAACAACCTGCATCACTGACTACATAAACTTCTGTGTGGAAAACACTGTGACTACCAGGAAGATATGGTGTTTTCCAAATAAGTACTCCTGGGTGAGGAGAGTGCAGAGGAAGCTGAAATATGTTTACTGACAAAAATTTTGATGCATTCAATACATATTTTCCTCGCTGTATTTATATACTATGTATATATACTATGTGTAGATACACACTACACAATGCAGTATGTACATCATATACTTTTTATTATTATTTGAAAATCTATTATTAGAGTCGTCACTGCTACTATGATTGCATTTCATTTGTTGGATCTCTGTAAATTAACACTATAGTCTGTACCAGCTCTATATGGAAAGTGTAAGATAACTTCTGTTGTGATGTGGTGCTATATAAATAAAATTGAATTGAATTGAATATTCTAAGTCGTTATGTTATGTTTCTGTACTTCTGTACTTAATATTGGTCTTCATATTTCACTCAGTCCTGCTGAATAGTGTAATACACCTGCTGTTGCCTTGAAATATATTAAATATACTACCTAACAAATTCCATGTTTATGTGTGTGGAATGGAGGTTAAATTAGCCACTTGATAAAATGATATGACAATGTCATGGACGTATTTCTTGTTCACAGCTGAGCTAGTATTTCTCCTCAAATTTCAGCAGCTGAAGAAAAATATTAGTTTATCTGGAGGTTGATGGATCTCAGTGGTGAGATTTTACAGATATACTTTAAAGATGTAAATATTTTAAACTTTGATGAGGTTCATGATATCAGTAGCTGAGGTGATTTGTAGAGGCACAATGCACCCAGATTTTTATTTTTAATCTGACCACATTTCTCAGTACCGCTGGTTTTACACACACCACTGTAAAACAAAAAGCCTACTTTTCAGAAAAAAGTGTAAAGGAACTGTAATTAAGTGACACAATGAGATTTTTAGGCTGTGTGTGTGTGTGTGTGTGTGTGTGTGTGTGTGTGTGTGTGTGTGTGTGTGTGTGTGTGTGTGTGTGTGTGACCAGGTATTTATCACATTGCGGGGACTCACCTGCCTTATGGGGACAAAATGCAGGTCCCCTTAATATAAATCATTAAATTTCAGGGTGAAGACTGAGGATAGGGTAACGGGTTAGGTAAGGTTAGGTTAGGTTAGGTATAGGGTTAGGAACAGGCAAATAGTGGTTATGGTTATGGTAAGGCTCTAGGAAATTAATGTAAGTCTATGTAATGTCCCCACAAATGATAAAAACACAACGTGTGTGTGTGTGTGTGTAATATCCTACCACAGAGATGTGAGAGTTAAAAGATAACATAAAATGCATGAGCTGATTGACCACATTTTTTTGCATCAATTCTGCACACTGGTGGAGGCATGCATATATGACTGTCAATATTGTATTGCATTTCTTTAATTGACCCTTGCTGTGCACCCTTAGGACAGTAGGGGCAACAGTTAAGCAAGCTGGAAAGTGAATGCTTTATGTATAGCTCCTTTTAATTCAACCATTCTATCACATCAAATGAATGAATGGAGTCACACAACTGCAAATACAAAGAACTGTGTTTCATACAGTGGCAGATCTAGAGATTTTGCCTTGGGGTGCAAAGGTGTGGCATGAGGTTCCAATAGGGGGGCTTAGATTGTCAGTTTATGCAAATTGCAGGAATCATTTTTACTTACGTTCAATAGACTCACAATCAAGTTGTCTTGTCAAGTATGTATTGAGCCATTGTACCATCAAGAGAAAACTGATTCAACCACCTAAACCATCTTTTGTGGAAGTATATTCCCTCAGGATGTGATCCAACATCACATGAAACATGCCCTGCCCTCCTCACTGCTATGCTACCCATACACAATACCTTTGGTATAGGTAAATCAGGTGTCTGGCAAATACCTCTGGGCTTGTACCATTAAGGGAAAACTGATTCAACCACCTATACAATATAATTTCTGAAAGCATACACCTTAAGGATGTGACCTGACATGGATTTGGACATGTCCCACCTGCCTCTTTACTTTGCTACCCATGCAGAATACATTGTGAGCAGGGTTATGAAGTGTATGGCTAATACTTTTGGATGTGTACTTTAAAGTAAAAACAGATTCAAACTCCTAACCATATCTTTTCTGAAATGGTTATTCCTTCAGGATGTGATCTAACATATGAGACATGCCCCACCATATTCATGGCTATGCTGCCCATAAATAATATATTGGGTGTGTCCCTTTGTGGCATCGTGTCCTCATATGTGGACAGTAAAATAACTTTTGAATAAAACCATATTTAAAAAAAATATATATATTTTAAAGAGTAAATAACAATAGATAGAAAGGAGATGAGGGCTGAGTTTCTGTGGATAGATCATTGATTTTCAAAAATGTGTTTTAATAAATAAAATATATTAAAATAGGGTGGCAACTGGATATATTTGATAAGATATATTTTTATAGTGGCAGCTGCCATTGTATGCCTTCTCGTAGAACCACCACTGGTTTCATATGCTGCCATAATCCATCATCAGTTTAATTGGATGGTCACCCAGGTAGACTCGCCAGGCTGGACTGTCAGCAAAAGCCAAGCAAGGCTCATAATAGTCTCTCTTTCACATGAAGAGGAATGAGCAGGTTAAGAAAATAATTTACTGAAATTTAAAAATTTTTAGAGGATTGACATGGATTCTGTACCTTGTTTGGCTTTGTTTCAACTTTTAGAAAATTTTGACCCTGACAGATCATTTCAAAGACAGGGGGTTCCCATTGGATGTTCTACAAACTGCAGTGAAATGATGATAGCACATCTGCATACGCAGATACAGATACATATGCATATGCAGATTCCTTCATATGGTGAATGCCTAGTCTCACATAGTCAGACCAATCTCCACACACTTTTTGTTATGTGTTTTTCTGTTATGCCTGTGCTGGAGAAAGTGAAAGCTGAAGTGGCATAAAATCCTGCAATTTGTGACATTGCAACTGCAATTTGCCTTCAGTTCTAACTGGCTGGTGGGGAGTCCAAGGTATTTAACCTCTCTGGGGTTGTTATCACGGGGGTTGAAACTACTTGGATGTGGCTGGCTGTGTGAGCAACAGTTGTTAAGGTTGTCACATGAGACCAACTGAGAAAAGTTGTTAAATCTCCTTGGGAAGGATAAAAGGACAGCATTGTAGGTGGGGGATAAGTGGTGTATTAGGAGTCTTCTGCTGTTGAGGATCAGTTTCTCTTTTTAACTCTCTATATAACTGAGGAGGAGGTGTACAACACCATTTACCCCCCACCTACAATGCCATCATTTCATCCCCAGACTATCAAAATAAATAAATTAATTTATTGATTGAATCATTTCTGCAGTCGGCTGGCGACCGGCTCGGGGTGTACCCCGCCTCTCGCCCATTGACAGCTGGTTTTTGGTTCGCTACTCGTCAAAAACGATAGCGAGCACCCAGGCACGATACACCAAAACGTGCGGCTCGATCGGTGTGCTATCATTTATGTCCACAGACTACGCGAAAAATGCACGAAAATTGCCCATTCAAAGTAAATGGGACAAGGCGAAAAAAGTGAAAAAATTTCAATCTTTTTCAAAGGACTACTGCTCTGACATACGTTCACCTAGAGACACAAGTCTTGCGTATTGGTGTATTATTCCACGTTTTGATAGGTCATATAGTTTTTGATCAATCGCTGTTCAATGACCATGATCAATTTTGGAGAAATTTTGAGATTATAATGGGTGTGTATTGCACGGAATGTTTGTGTTAGAGTGCGTGATGTCGTCGGTCAGAGTGGGAGAGAGCCTAGAAAAACTCCAGATTTTTTTTCTTTCCACACTCCTCCCAGCCACAGTTTACGCTCTAGACGCATTACTTTTTTCCACATTTGTAGACAAATTTGTTCTGTCTCTCACAATGTGCTCAAAAATTCAGAGAGACTTACAGAATTTGAATTAGCAGCCTCTAAGTGTGGCCACGTCTGGCTCCGCTCCTCATTGACTCCAATACAAAGATTTTATTGAGAGAAGCAGAATGGACCCCTGTTTTAAACTCACAAGTGTCTGCAAAATATTTTGTGTAGAAACACCAAAAGCACACCGAAGCGTTCAGGAAGTCCTTACAGCAGTCTGTGTTTTTTTTCTGATAAGAGCTACCATTCTGTCAGGATAAGCCCAAATGTGAGAGCAGTGCAGAGGCAGAAAATGGCTCTTTTTCTCCGTTTTTCTCTCTGCCCCTGTCTGTCTGCCTGGGGGGCCCCTATCGTCAATGGCAACCAGCTCAAGTTGCCATGACAACCTCTGAGCCTCAGTACTTCTCTGAGCACTCCTCTCCCACACACCCAAACACACATATCAAGCTTCATGTGATTACAGATACACACACACAGAGACACACACAAACACCAACACACATGTAACCAGGGTTAAAATCCTCAAATGTGGCCCAGTAGACCTCTATAGCATTTACAAGGATCTCATGCAGTGTTGTCTGTGGTGTTTACTAACACAAACACACACAGCTGAGATGTGTGTGTGTGTTTCTGTGTGTGTTTTTAATAGCACTGCAGTGCTATAGAGGTCAGTGTTCTGTCTTTAGTACTGGACACTGACCTCTATAGCACTAGCCACACACCCCGGTGTTGGCACACTGAATCACTCTCAAAATTTCCCGCTGGGGGGAAATTTTCTAGTTGCAGTTATTGTTCATTTTCATATAGTTTGTTTTAGGGTAGTTAATTTGTCATTTTGTGCAGTTGGGAATGAATGAAATTCACCACGATCATCCATCCCTTCCAGGTAAACTAAGACATCACCAGCATTACCAGCAAAATTGTGCTGAAACACACGTTAAAGCAAAAGTATTAACACGTAATATGTGGTATCCTCGAGATATTTTGAGTCTGTTCTTCAGCAGTCACATTAATAATATAAGTTTGAGTTGATGTAGCCAGTCTCACAACACAGCTATTGACTGCTGTTCAGCATATTATGAGCTGCAATCAAATTCTATACTTATTCAATTGTTTGACAACAGAAAACAGATGTTAGAAAAAGATGTTACTTTAAAAATTACAGACATGGCAGTTTTACATAAGATCAAGATCACACACAACCTCCACAAGTCTTATATATTACTATAGGTCCCTAGATAATACTAGCCCCACACAAAAAGGCATCCAGTAAGACCAGCAAAAGTGTGCCCAAAACACACTCTAGGCTGGTCATCAGCAAGACCAGCAAGCTGACCGGCAAAGCTTTTTTTGTTTGTTTTTATCAGCAGGGAAGTTGGTCTGGGATAGGTTTTGGGTTTTGTTTTGTAAGCTAATGGGTCTACTTTGTTTTAGTTTTAGATTAGCATTGTGGCTCTGTGTGGGACTGGGAATGGCACCCTTGTCTTCTTTGACCCCCTGACAAGGCCTCACTGCTTGGTTTACACGAGTGTGTGCCTTATGAGCAGATAAACTGTGAAACTCAAGTACCCTCACATACAGAATTTGGTGTGCAGCAGACAACTGGTAGATTCAGCATAAATATTAGCTGCAGGATGCTGGTAAGCAATCAAAAAAGGATGTTCTGTTTGGGTTTAGTTTGAGGGAGTCATCAGCAGGGCACTCATTCTAGTAGTCATCAACTATTCCCAAACAGCAGCCGAGTGGTTGATAGATATACAGTATCACATTTTTAGCACTTAATAACCATCAATCCTCATCAAAAGGTCCCAAATACAGCTACAAAAACTTAAAAAATGTGGGCAAGCCCAGTGTGGGGGTAGGTGAAATAGCAGAGTGCTCAACTGGAACTGAGAGGCTTTTTACAAATGGCTGTAGATACACTACCACTGCTTTATTATGGCACCGTGCTAATACCACAGATGAACCATTAGTCTACAATGCACAGTGTCAGCCAGAGGTTTTGACAATTAACTAGTTGACTATTCTGTGAAAGTTAGTGATCAGTCTATTTATTTTCAGTTAATAGGATTGTTAATAAAAACTGCTGATGGTAGTATGTTGTTTGTGTCATAGAGGCCAGTTCATGCAATGTGCATTTAATAATGCATCAGATCTGTCAGTACTCCATATGACTGCATCTGTATGTCACAAACAAAAAAACAGAAACATTTGCAGATTAATACTACTGACCCACTCTGTCAGTGTGACAAGTGATTTAAATAATGAATAAAGTTACTGCCAGTGTGTCACCCGTATTTCAAATGCATGCAGACCCGCTCATCTTTGGAAAATGCAAATGAAACACACTTGTCATTGGTGCTGCTGTATGATGACTGAAATTGTTCTTTTTGTTTTGTTTTGTTTTGTTTTGTTTTTTTTCTCAGGAGTTGGTGGAGACCAAACCAGAGCGTAAGTAGAGTGAATATTGAACTTAATGTTCATCATGACAAACATGACTTCAAATTAATTCAGTTGCTCTGTGTCTGCAGGATGCATAGGCATTTAAAATGTTCATACAAACTATGGCATTCTTTGTTGTGGTGATGTTCTGCTCCCTAGTGGCTAAAAATCACTGAATACAGCTTTAACTTAATTATGACATAATATCTCCTGCTGACCACATGACTTCTTTTAGTGTTAAAAAGCTTTGATAATGACATTTCCATTATAGCTTCTCATTGACAATATCCACAAAGTAATGAGAGGATACAAATGTTATGGAACTCCCCAAGATAAAAACAGCTTGATGGAAAGGAGGGAAAATCTGAATGAACAGAAATTAAGTGGGATGAAATCAAGAAGTAAGGAGGGCAGCAGGGTGGGGGTGGGGTGTAGATTATAGGGTGAGAAAGAAATAGTGGAGACGGGCAAATGAAAGCCACAAAATGAAGGAAGAAAGGGAGATCGAGATGGAGAGGGAGAACAAGGAAGGAGGATGGACGAAAGGATGAAGGAATGGATGATGAAGGGTGGGGTGTGAGGATTCGGTGCAGGAGGGTGGTTTTGGGTGACAGGCCTCATTGAATAGACCTCTTTTCTCCCCTCTGCTGGCTTCTCTTCTCATGCAAAACAGGCCTGTTCAGCCTCCCAGCCATCCGTCACACAACAGAAAGGCCATGGCAGGCCTTTTATGAGCCTCACACTTGCATAATCCCCCCACCCCACTATCTCTCAACCCTACAATCCAACACCCAACAGGGGGTGCAATGGGTAACAGGAGTGTGTATGTGTGTTGGGCAATTGGGGGATGGGCATAGGGTATCTCCACGACTGAGAAAGTGTCTTTGGAGGAAGGGCCACCTAGGCTGAGAGCAGAACGAAAAAGCAGAGAGACCTAACATGTTTTGAGGCTGAATGGATGTCATATTGGGCCACCAGGGACATTAGAAGGAGTTATGGGTTGGAGGGTTGGAGTTGATGGAAACTGCTGTTTTTTTTCATAATCTAAACAACCACACCCATTGTAATTACTATCATTAATGTATTAGGTGTAATTAAGATGCATTGGCAACTTCTGTGGCAAATGTGTCATCAAGCCTGCATACCAACAAGAACAAACCAGGAGAATCTACGAACAGCTGTGGCAACCTCAAGACCCCACCCATGAACATTTAGTGGGAAGAGAGCTAACAGACCCAGCCATCCAGCGGTATGTCCGTCCACTCTCTGAGCAACAATGGACAGCTTTCCAGACTATTCTTCTGGTTTGGGGATTTGGTCAGACTGGCCAGATCTGAATATTCTTTGCATCCAAACTGGAGTGTACTTGGAGTAGGTGTGGTCTGACTCTGGGACTGTGAGGGTCTCAGAAGACATTATATCTGACCCACTCGCCTCCATCCAACAGCCACATGCAGTAGACACAGACACCTGCTAACACCTACAGGTGCCCAGGGAATCTATTCCAATATCAACAACATTTGGCTGGACTAAAACGTCATGAAAAACTTCATGTCTTCCCTCCCCTGATCAGTCTGTCTCCCACTCATCCCTTAATATCACTGTGGTCAATGAGGGCAGTGTGATATTTAAAGTAAAAGCCATAATACATACCTTACATACATACCTTGCCGCCAAAAAGGTTTAAATCAACAAAGGGGTTGAGGGATGGAATTTGGTTTTAAGGTTAAGATTAGAAACAGGTTTAGGTTAAGTGTAAGGATTATGGTTAGCCATTTATTTGTGATGGTTAAGGTTAGGGAATGCCTTATGTCAGTGGGGGTTGTCACAAGCATGGAAAGAAAACCATATGCGTGTGTGTATATGTGTCTCATGACTTGTTTGGTAACATTTCCAACACTCATCATGTTGTTTTTTGTAGGTGAACACCGAAGATAACTTTTTATTACTGAGATAGGATGTGTTTCCTATCTGTACATGGATGAAGCTCACCACAAAAATAGCTTGAAGAGCTAGTGAACTTTTGTTCCATCTTCTCTGTAAGCAGTAGCCTGGTTGTATGGCACAGACCATGTTCTATTTTCCCAGGAGTGTCAAACTGTGTAGTAGCATTTAAAATGTGTGTGGTATCGAATAACACACAAAATGAGTGCAAAAGGAACAAAGAGGTAAAGTGCTGGATTCCACTGAATGTGAAAATGTTTGTACATGTGTGCTGCAGTCCTTGAGCATTATACTCAGCAATTTATGCTAAAGAAGGTGGTCACTGTCAAAGATTTGTGGGCCCTGTGATATCAATGTGGATTGCCTCAGGGTTACATAATACTAAATCACATGGGATTTTTCTTGATGGTCCATCATCATCAAACATACAAGGATTTATGATTTCATAAAATAGTATTTCGCAGAGACTAATTTCTTCCAGAACAAATGGGGCAAGGGACAGTCCCGCAGATAGTGCAGTCACACAACACTTATGAACACCAAACGCCTTAAAACTCAACAGAAGAATAAGACGATACAGCACAGTGAGATGTACACAGTGGAAGATGTCTGTTATTATTTTCTCCACACAGGTGAGGAGCTGTGTTGCTCTTGTAATATAATATATTTAGCATTCAACAAGTTTGCAAGACCAGTAATGTTTTTTCATGATCTACAAACCATAAGCAAGTCACGGAATCAGCGGAGTCTTGTGATTACTTCGGGTGCTGAATGATTCTCAGTTCAGCAAACCCCAGATTACATTTAGTGACAAAGTTTTGTGTTGTTAATTTCCAGCTTTAAACCATTTTTTCTTACAAAATCTACTCATGTCAAATATAGTATAGTAAATTTCAGGAAAGACTGTGGTCAAAACCAAACCATCTATGACTGAAGAAGAACTCTCCTGCATCCACCTTGCTGACCTCCACACCTTTACTTTCCACCACTCTACATAAAAGACGCACAACATGCTGCAGTGGTGATGAATATTGGCAGTGGATGTCAATAGTGATCTGCAGAATTGTACAATATGAATTTCATTCTTAAGATGCACACACTATTTTAGATAAGTGTTCATCAGAATACATCACTCTAGAGTACAGCAAGCTGTAAGTTTATATTTGTGGGATGGACAACAAATTAAAATGAATGAAATATTCAGCCACAGATCTGAACCAATCACATCTGGAACTGAGTGGGTGGTCTTCACATTCATACCCAGAAGCTTCCCAAGGAACACAGTCTGATCTGTTGTCCAGCAACAGGAGCTACAGTAGTTTAGACCTTGCTCAAGGGTACTTCCATAGTTGACAAGGAGGGAAGTGTGAAGGCTGTTCTTTCATTTTCATGCTATTATGTATCCTGTCAGTGAGAGAAACGGACAATATCATATACCTTTACAGTATCTGTCACTGTCTGGACAGTTAGGCTGCTGACCCACACCCACTTGTTGTATCCTATGTCAGGGCAATGAATGTGGTTCCCTCTGAATACAGAATCTCTGGCTAAAGCCTTGTTTCAAGTGAAATGGACTACACTCACCATATACAAAACTGATGGAAACTTTTGAGCATCGAAATGGACCAAGTTGATCACCCTGAGGTTTCCCTCAAATGGCACCAAAGCCTAAACATGAATAGAAAGGTTGGGTAAAAAGTTAACATGGCTTCTTATATGACCACGATCCTCTGCTTGACTCTGACACCCATACACCTAAGTAGCAGGGAGTGCTGGTACAAAGTGGGCAGAAGGGATATTTAGCTAGTAGGACCACTAAACGCATGGCTAACTGAGTTAATAAGCTGACAGCAGCTACAGTTAGCAGCAGTAAGTGGTTACTTCAGCAACAGGTAATGCTATCTGTCCATCAGGGAACACCGTAAATTACTAAGAGTTGAGATGCAGGACATTGGAGGGAAAAACAGAAAAATATTTTCTCCATAAAATATGATCCAGATCAGAGTCCTAATCAAAGAAGCTATAAATCAGATCAGTGTGACAATGGTGAGCCTGAGACTGTTTCAAATGGCCACCATTGTGTGGGAGCAAGGCATGTCTAGTTAATTTATGCACTCTGATGTTGATCAGTCCAGGTGAAGTTTGACTTTGAATGACAGCCCCCTTATTTGTATAATGAAATAGAAATGCATAAAGAAATGTAAACAGAAAGTAGAAATTAATTAGTTTGAAATAATACAGATATAAATACATAAATTAATTAATACATTAAATAAAGTGGAAAATAAAATGAGAAAGTAAATAAATATTGAAATAAATACAAATGTAAATAAATACAGAAGCAAATTAAAACAGAAATAACATTTTCTGAATTAATAAATGCCTATCCCCATCTATTTTAATATTTGTAGTGCTTTAATTTTGATATGATGATATGATATGAATGAGGCATTTATATATTTCTTTATTTTTGATGTTGGCAGTTTCAGTCCTCCTTTTCTACTCTGACAAGCACTCAAACCACCACTTGCTTTTACAACACAAGTCTGCATTCACCCTTTCATATGGCAGCATTACAAGCATTACTCATTCAAACACACTCACACACCGATGGCACAGCATCTGGGCCAATTTTGGGGTTCAGCATCTTGCCCAAGGATACTTCAGACTGCATGTGGACAACTGCTCTACCTCCTAAGCCACAGCTGGCAAAGATATTGCAGGAGGTTGTCAGTGTTTAGGAAGGTGATGAAATATGTGTACAGTTTTATTATTATGATTATTACCTTTAAATATTAATATTTACAATATTGTAAATATTGTCAGTAAAAGTAACAACAAAAGATAAAACATATGAGATCAACAGAGAAAAAGAAAAAAAAAAAAAAAAAATATATATATATATGTGTGTGTGTACAATAGGCACGCCCCACGCACATGTTTGGTTTGCTCGCTAACTGTAAAAACAGTAGGCTACCGGTTCGTGTGGATTACAAGCAAGAAATGCCGAAATGGATGCGGACGGAAGATTCTGAATGGTTGCCAGATGGGTCGACTGACAAGGCCAAAGTTATCTGTGTGTATTGTCGGTGTGAACTGAATTATCACTGTAGCACATCCAGTCTGAAATACCACTTGATGGCCTAACACATAGCGAATGCGAATTCTCCGCGGCCTCCTTGTCATAACCAGGCGACAATGGATGGCTTTCAACAGAGGCACATGGATACTATTATGTTCAAAGGAAACTTAAGAAAGGACAGTTTAATCCTATCAAATTTTTCATGTTGATAAGAGTATTAAAATGATAATTCAAGGGACATTTAGAATAGATAAAAATGTGTGATTAATTTGCGATTAATCGCGAGTTAACTATGACATTCATGAGATTCATTCATTCATTCATTCATCTTCTATACCCCCGATTATCCCTTTCGGGGTTGGGGTGGGCTGGAGCCTATCCATCTGTCAACGGGCGAGAGGCGGGGTACACCCTGAGCCGGTCGCCAGCCGACTGCAGGACAACATACATACAACCATTCACTCTCACATTCACACCTAGGGACAATTTAGAACCCACGCATGTACGGGAAGAACATGCAGACTTCGCACAGAAAGGCCCCGCCCGACCCGGGGATCGAACCGGTGACCTTCTTGCTGTGAGGCACGTGCACTACCTGCTGCGCCTCCGTGCCGCATTCATGAGATTAATCGCGATTAAATAATTTAATCGATAGACAGCACTATATATATATAATGACAGTAGATATGCAGATATATTTGTCATTATAGTAAAATCCCATTTAATTTTTTTTTTTGCCAGGTGAAATAAATTCTGCAGAGCATCTTATATTGTATGAGTTGTAGGCTGGCATTTTTGTCATGAGGTAGATGGTTTTTCAAGAAGTTTCTCAAGACGCCATCAGGAGTGATGGCTGAATACTGAATTTATGTACAGTGTTTTATCAAACTGTGATATTACTCTGGATTTTTTGTGGAACTGATGGTAATAAACTCTGAGTTTGAGGTGGGAAGGTCAAGGTTGGTGGCTGTATAGTTACATTTGGCTTGAATGGATAATTTAAATTACAGATATTCCAGAAATTGATTGGTCCTGATGCTGTACTTCTGGACCAATTGGGGAAATAAAACCAGCAAATCATTATGCAGGATGTGTTTGAGGTGTGCATTGCCTTTATCAGACCATTTGTGGAAATTAAGTGGTTTCTTATTATTTAGAAAATCAGGATTGTCCCAGATGAAAGTAAAATTCTGTGGCGCAAAGGAGGTGTTTGTGATATTGTGGAATTTCCACCAGGCTGTCAGAGATGCTGCTAATTGTTAATGTTTTGAAACAAGGATGGCATTTGATTTTCTGACCGAGAACAGGTACATCTGAAATCTGCATGTCT
The DNA here is from genome assembly GCA_037975065.1 of Chaetodon trifasciatus. NCBI lineage: Eukaryota > Metazoa > Chordata > Actinopteri > Chaetodontiformes > Chaetodontidae > Chaetodon > Chaetodon trifasciatus. Next base: position 83,116 of record JBBMOE010000074.1, read on the forward strand.
CTACAAACTATTTGCTGTATATCTAGCCATGTGTTATTTGAATAACTGGGGTGGATCCATTTAAAGATGTATTGTAATTGATTTGCCAGAGAGTAATGGTAAAAATGTGTTGCTTCATGTCTTTCTTTTGTTTTTAGTTTTTCCAGTTTGATTTTTGGTGTCTTGCTTTTCGAGTAGAATTGAGAGATGAACTGAATATAGAGATTTGAACCAGGAGAGGGTGGTTTGAATCAGAACCTTTGTGAATAGATAATGTATTTTAGGAAGTATTGTCATTTTTAGGGTGGCTATTTTGCCCATAATGGACGTGGAATGTTCATCCAGTGGTGGAGGTTGTTTTGAGTAGTAGCGTGATGTTGAGTCTGAGCAGTTCTGACAGTTTGGTGGAAACATTCATGCTGAAATAGGTGGATAAAGGGATAGGTGGTGTGTGGGTGGCTGCATCCCAGTTGTTACTATGTAATGAAAGGATGGAAGATTTATTCCAGTTAATGGAGTAATCAGAAATTTTAGAGTATGCTTCAGTTAGTTTAACTGATTCTTGCAGCAGTGAGTGAGGGTTTTGTAGGAATAGGAATATATCATCCACATAGAGACTAATCTTATGATGTGCACTGCTTTCTTTTGATGTGGACAATCTGACAAATGGCAGCAGCTAATGGTTCAATGAAAATAGTGAGTAGAGAGGGAAAGAACGGGCATCCCTGCCTATCCACCTGTGTAATGTGAAGCTTTTGTCCATTAGTAATAACAGTGGCTGAAGGTGAGGCATGCAAAATCTTGACCCAGTAAATAAATAAGTCCCAAAACCCAAATCTTTGCAATATGGTTATGAGGGATGAGGGGTTTACTGTGTCAAAGGCTTTTTCTGTTTCCTATGATTGGTGGCTATGATTGTTCCAGCTGATGAATAATCCATTAAATGAAAAAGTTTGCTTGTGTTACTGAATTTTTTACCTTTGATGAAGCTGGTTTAATCTGAAATTAATTATGAATGAAATTTCTTTTGTGTGCTCTGTGAGGTAGGGCTTTGGTAATGATTTCTATGTCCACATTGAGGAGAGAAATGTATCATAAACTTGGTGGTAAGGTTGGGCCTTTGTTAGGTTTAAAGGAATGAAATTGTTGCTTTGTTCATGTTTGTTGACAGTCTTGATTGATTGATTGATTGATTGATTGATTGATTGATTGATTGATTGATTGATTGATTGATTTTCAGTTATCAGTCTGTAGAAGAGCAGTGCTAGAATGGACCAGAAGTGTTTTTAGAACTCAGCAGGGAAGCCATTGGGTCCTGACGCTCTGTTACTAAGCATAAGATTGAGAGCAGTGGTTCAAAGTTTGTCCTGAGTTATTGGTGAATTAAGTATATTGGTTTGTTCTTTACTGTTGTGTTAAGTTGGCACTTTCAAGAAATGAATTGGGTCCTTTCTTGATGAGTATAGATTGGCAGAAAAATTTCTGAAGATTTTGTTTCTTTTGGTCCTTAGCCCTTAGTGGTGTAGATTATTGTAAATTATTTTTCATTTTATTTAATTTGATCTGATTTGCCAAGTATTTACCAGAGTCATTATTATGGTGAATTTTTTCTTGTCAAAGTGTGTGTATAAGGAAATGAGTTTTCTTATTCATTCTCATTCATTCATTTCATTTATCTGGAATTTACATTCTCTTAGTTTGTTCTGGGTTTCCTCTGATGGGTTGCTTGCATTAATGTTTTTAAATCGTTGACTTTTTTTGTTCCAGTCCAGCTTCTTAAAACTCCTGTCTCTGTTTTCTACAGAAATGTTGGTGGGTCTTGGAGAAGAGATGTGTTAAAGCGCCATCATGTGTTGAGTTTTTGTAGACTGGTTGTCTGTCATGTAAGTGCTACAGGGGCATGGCCACTATAACAGTAGGGTGTATCCTTGACTTAGATATTTGGATTGCCTGAATGACACACACATGGCTTTCAATGAACTCCACTGTAAACCCAGCCCTGGCAATATTAGAGCAATGTGACGCAGGATAAAGAGCACAAAAGTTGGGGTAGAGTGGTGGGTCATACACACAACTTTCACACAAGAGACTGAGGTTCATGTCCCTGAGAAACCGAAAGCGAGTGGAAGGGTCATCTTAAGTCGGACATTAATGTTGATATTAGAGTGTTGTGTGTGCTTGTCTGTATACTGTTGTGAAGCAGCTCCAAGGCTCCTACATATTTTTAAAAAATACTTTCATGAAGCTAAAAGATAAAAGTTCCACCAGATTAAAATGCTTCCTGAATATGATCCTGCATAATATGTGATACAGTGGAAATACATCCCCCAGTTTGAGACGCTTTCAGATAACAATGCTCCCCCCTAGTGGAATGACTCCAAACACTGTTTAATTTTTCCAATTTATAGGACTAGGATTTAAAATATGTAGATGAACTATGAGTTTTAAATACTGTAATAGCTACTTATGTGAATTTAAAGTAATGTAATAGTTTGTTATTTATTGTTACTGCTAGGTTAATATGTGTCCAAATCTCATCCACATTTTGATAATACTATAAGGTACACAGATCATTTGCTTTGTTCAGGAAAAACAATGCGTGGGTTTCCACTGACTCATACTATGCAGCAACATTATAAGTACACCATAGGAGATTCACAAAAACTGAGCAGCATGTCGTCTTACCTATAATTTCCAGATATATAAAAGAACTTTTTTCTTGTTGATATTTACTAATACATTTATCGTTTTTAACATTTTGACGCACTGTAGATCCACAAATGAAATAGAACGCTTTTCAAAGGAAACAGCTTGATAAGACTCCAGGGCTCCGTAGGATTAGTGGTCAGTCACTGCCTTTATACCGATGGATTTTGCACAGATGTGTTATTTAAAAAGGTTGCACATTACTAAATGGATATGACACCGACATAATTCAGTTTATTGCGGAAAGACAACAATCAGTAAAGACATGCCAGAATGTTCTCAAGTCCAGACAGAAAACTGTTAAGTTACTGTTACTGATGAGGATGTAATTATTTTAAGAATCATGAGGTAAATGGCATTTCAAGTTGTTTTATGGTTCCGTCAGATGTACAACTATCAAATACCCCATTTTAACCAAATGATGAAAACTGAAGTCAAATACTTGATAACAAATATTACACCTCCGTAAGTTTGTCAACGTTGGCAACTGTGGTATTGAGGTTTCTGAGCGATTGCAGCACAGGCATGTGTCAATCCAATAAAACCAGTGCTTCAGCCATCAACTTCTTGATGATGTATATCCATTACATACAAGCTTTTCTACACATGAATTTGGCCATAAAAGCTTTCATTCTATTCAACAATGGAGAGGCCAGTTTACACTGTTAAAAAGGACAAACTTTTATTTTTTTTGAAGACCATTAAAATAAATACTATACAGAATCCAATGTAGAAAACTTGATACACTGTTTCTGTCTTAAAAAGGTTAACAATTCCGTAAATTCATTTTAAAAATAGCACTAATTATACACCCCAAACATGACAGTTCTCCTAAACCAGACACCAAACCCCATGACAGACATTTTTATGAGCGCGCTTAGAGTAGACATTTGGGGAATAGGGATTGATATACTTCATTTCTAGTTTGGTCCTTTCATAGCAGATGACAACCCCCTCCACCCCCAAAAACATTTTTGGTGAGGTAGGTTACAAAAAGTTACCACCGCCTTATCTAAAAGCCAATATTTAGTTTAAAAATAAAATCTAAATAAACAAAACGTCAGATGAAAACCCAACCAGGTCATCAGGGTGGAAAGTCGCCACAGAACTCACCGTTGGTTTCCTCCAAACATCTGTGTCCACCAGTGAGACTTCCAACTGAACAAAACTGCACAAATGACTGTACAAGTCAAGCAGTATGTACAATAGCAATAGAAAATATATGTATGAAACAGCAGAAAAGGGATCAAAATGGTAAACAACTCATTCATGAAGAATTTTACTATACAAGTCTTTTATTGAATATGCCCTGTGTGCTCTAGCCCCAAAACCACTGTTCTTAACATGATCATGGATGTGTGTTAAGGTTGTTTAAATACTGATCTGGTCAAATGCAGCACTTCCCATTTCATTAAGATCATGGTTGTGTCAAGTCCAAACTGAACTGCAGTCTAAGCAGTGCAGCACCTGGAGAAACTGCAGGTACAAATCACAGCCACATTTCACAAAAGCTTCAATTATTTTCATGTTAGCATTGTGCATGTTATCAATTAAGCTGTGTTACCATTTCATGTTAAGCTTTTGCTAACAGTCGGAACTAGTATCCTTTCAAACATCAACTTTGTCATTTCTTAAAAATTGTTTTTGGAAATGCAGTTGTGTTTTGCAATTATGAGACGCAGTTACAAACTCACTTAAGTTAAAGATCTCATTTTGCAAAACATCAGTACGGAAATGTTCAAATGAACGCTAACGAGGACAGGGATATGCTGCAAAAGGAGTTTAGGTAACGGACTACGGTATGCAGATGGAGCAGGTCAAAAATTCATCTTTCCAAGATGGCCAAAAACCATTTCAAACATTAGGAAGGAATAATGGCTGCATTTTCCCTTCCTTTCCAATGGAGAGAGTAAAGTCATGGTGTATTTTAGTAAAAGAAAGTTCTCAGAATTCAGATCAGATAAGAAATAAGGTTCATCTTTTAAAATAAGTAGGGTGGGGTGGACAAAGGGTGTGTGGATTCTTCTAGATGAGATCTGCCACATTCATGGGCATCTCCTCAATGCTGGTGTTGTAGAACGTCTCAATGTCCCTCAGGGTTCGCTTGTCATCATCAGTCACCATGTTGATGGCTACTCCCTTTCTGCCAAAACGACCACCCCGACCAATCCTGACAAGGGGAAGAGAAAAAAAAAAAAAAAAAAAAAAAGGTGCATGTAGTGGCACTAAATAGGAACATGAGGCAAGTGTATTTGGAATCATGTTTGTGTCATACAAGATGGAAGAGAAGAATTATAGGGTTTACAGATTTACAACTTGCATGTGTTAACTGCAGACAACTCAAGACAGATGGGTTTACAAAGTTTGAAAACACTATGAAATTGACTACAACATCACAGCTATTAAAACTGATATCTATTTCCTTGAATGACTGACAAGTATGACTTGGTTGACATGAAAGTTTAATTTTTAAAAGGTTGTTCATGTCAATTATATTAGTCAATATAATTACCAAGGAAAAGCAGTCCTACAACATGACAGGGAATACATCTTTGGTTTGTTACCAATAAGGAAGAACAGCCCTCAAATGAAGTAGTAACAGTGTTGCATCTTGTAATTAAAAACCCAAATAATGTTCAGTCACCATGTACTTAAGGATTTATGGTTTGTTTTTTTTTTTTGTTTTTTTTTGTTTTTTTTTTTTTAAATGCACCGTACCTCCATCACACTTACTGTTCAAGCAAATTTGAAATGTGATACTTGGCACTCTTAATTGCGCTTTTACCTGTGGATATAGTTTTCTCTATTAGTCGGCAGGTCATAGTTGATGACTAGGGACACTTGCTGGACATCAATACCTCTGGCCTGAGGAGTAACATAATGACCATTAATCACAAATCAATCATTTGTATCCATATAGCACGAAGGAGTGAAAACAACTGAAGTCATGTTCCAACTTTCTTCTTCTGTTTCAGACAGACATTCATATCAAATGAACCATGTAATGTTTTTGTAATGGAAAGTTTATGGATAAAAGGACCTAAAGTCTACAAAGCAACACCTGATTCAAACAAACTTTCAGCACCACAGAGCTGAATGTTGATGTTCACATTACAGTTGTTTGCTGGGTTAACCACTCACAAAGGTCTGGTGAAACATCACTGAACAAGACAGGGCAATTTATTTACATTCAGCTGTCTGTGAAACGGTGTGAAATGCTGATTTAACATGTGCAAATTGTGTTGCTTGTAGCCATTACTTTAAATCTATCACCATAGACAGCTAATGTTACACCACAATCTGACTGTCTTTTTGGTCAATTTCTTGCATTTTTCACCATTATGAACAACTTTGGGTGCTCAATAAATGCTCCTTGTGGTTTCTTGGTTTGATCGATCTGAGCAACCGTAAACTATTTTATTTCAGTTCAGTGAAATAAAGTGCAGGGCCTAACAATGTGGGCAGTCCAAACACTCAGCTGTGCTTATGTTTAAGCATGGCCAAAATGTCACTCTGAACTTAAAAAGTCAGTTGTTCAAGAGCTCTTGGGCTTTCAGACTGAATATATAAAAAAAAAAAAAAAAAAAAAAAAAAAAAAAACACAGACAAGAGCGTGTAATCTGCCAATTAGTTGCGAGTCAAGGATTAAACCCAGTCACAGTGGAGGGCAGATAGGCTTCTCTACCAAGGAACTTTCAGTCCTTCACCAACACTACAGATGGGAGGAGAGGGAACCTTGGCCTCTAGATTACTCATCTTCAGCAAACTATACATTTGTTAAAGTCTGGGTTTCAAATGCAGTGGTGGATGGCTAACTGAGAAGACTGCACAAAAAAAAAAAAAAAAAAAAAAAAGAAAAAAAAAATTATGTGCAGATTATCACTCAATCAACTAATTGTGCTAGTGGCATAGCAGAAACCGTGCATGTACAGTGCTGTGATAAAGTATTTGCCCCTTTCTAGATTTCTTTGATTTTTTTCACATATTTGTCACACTTAAATGTGTCAGATCATCACACAAATTTTAATATTAGACAAACATAACCCGAGTAAATACAAAATGCAGTTTTTAAATAATGATTTTATTTGTTAAGGAAAAAAAGCTATCCAAACCTACATGACCCTATGTGAAAAAGTAATTGCCCCCTGAACCTAATAAATGGTTGTGCCACCCGCAGCAGCAATAACTGCAATCAAGCGTTTGCGATAACTGGCAATGAGTCTTTCGCATCGCTGTGGAGGAATTTTGGTCTGCTCTTCACAGAATTTTTTTTTTTTTTTTTTTTTAATCTCAGCCACATTGGAGGGTTTTCAGGCATGAACTGCCCGTTTAAGGTCACACCACAGCATTTCAATTGGATTTAAGTCCAGACTTTGACTCAGCCACTCCAAAACCTTAAGTTTGTTTTTTTTTTTAAGCCATTCAGAGGTGGACTTGCTGGTGTGTTTTGGGTTGTTGTCCTGTTGCATAACCCAAGTGTGCTTGAGCTTGAGGTAACGAACTAATGGCTGCACATTCTCCTTCAAGATTTTCTGGTAGACAGCAGAATTCATGGCTCCATCAATCACAGCAAGTCGTCCAGGTCCTGAAGCACCAAAGCAGCCCCAGACCACACTACCACCACCATGTTTGACTGTTGGTATGATGTTCTTTTTATCAAATGTTGTGTTCTTTTTATGCCAGATGTAATGGGACACACACCTTCCAAAAATTTCAACTTTTGTCTCATCAGTCCACAGAATATTTTTCCAAAAGTCTTGGGGATCATCAAGATGTTTCTTGTCAAATGTGAGATGAGCCTTTGTGTTCTTTTTGGTCAGTAGTGGTTTTCACCTTGGAAGTCTCCCATGGATGCCATTTTTGCCCAGTCTCTTTCTTATTGTTGAATCATGAACACTGACCTTAACAGAGGCAAGTGAGGCCTGTAGTTCTTTAGATGTTGTTCTGGGTTCTTTTGTGACCTCCTGGATGAGTTGTTGTTGCGCTCTTGGAGTAATTTTGGTAGGCCGACCACTCCTGGGAAGGTTCACCACTGTTCCCAGTTTTCTCCATTTGTGGATAATGGCTCTGACCGTGGTTCCCTGGAGTCCTAAAGCCTTAGAAATGGCTTTGTAACCCTTTCCAGACTGATAGATTTCAATTACTTTGTTTCTCATTTGTTCTTGAATTTCTTTAGATCACGGCATGATGTGTTTCTGTTCAAGATCTCGCATCCTACTTACTCAGACAGGTTCTATTTAAGTAATTTCTTAATTGAACAGGTCTGGCAGTAATCAGGCCTGGGTGTGGTCAGTGTAATTGAACTCAGCTTTCCAAAAAATGTGGTTAATCACAGTTGACTCAAGATTTAACAAGGGGGGCAATTACTTTTTCCACATAGGGTCATATAGGTTTGGATAGCTTTTTTCCCTTAATAAATAAAATCATTATTTAAAAACTGCATTTTGTATTTACTCAGGTTATGTTTGTCTAATATTAAAATTTGTGTGATGATCTGAAACATTTAAGTGTGACAAATATGCAAAATAGTAAGAAATCAGGAAGGGGGCAAATACTTTTTCACAGCACTGTATATACATGCATGATGTGTTTGCGACACTGCTGGAAAACAACTTGAGCTTCGGACAATCAGCGAGACCAAGGAGGATTCTAGCAAACAGTGTAAAGGGCTGTTATTGTACATACCAGCAGGTCAGTGGTAATAAGGACTCGACTGGAGCCAGAGCGGAACTCCCTCATGATCAAGTCTCTCTCTTTCTGGTCCATGTCACCGTGCTAAAAGGCAAGATTGAAGAATACAAGTGGAGACCGAGCCAAATTCAAGACACTCAACACACTGAAACACATCCAATTTACTATTAAAGCAAAGACTGCAAAAGATTAAACTTGTCAACTACACTTCCAGCACAACAGTGTTGTGATAATTCTTTGTACGATGAACAAAGCTTGCGCACAAAAACAAAGACTGTCAGATTCAGGCAGAAGATGGAGGTTACCAAAGGATCCTTTACAAAGAACAGCCTCAGACAAGATTCAAAGCTGTATTACTGAATTTATGTAGAAATGACAAATGATGCCCTCACCAGAGCAGAGACAGTGAAGTCTCTGGCATGCATCTTCTCAGTGAGCCAGTCTACTTTCCTCCTTGTGTTGATGAAGATGACCGCTTGTGTGATGGTCAGTGTTTCATACAGGTCACACAGCGTGTCCAGCTTCCACTCCTGAGGACCACCACCAAGTCAGACACAAAAAAAAAAAAAAAAAAAAAAAAAAAAAAAATTCTTAAATGCATGTTAGGAATCAGCATTGATAGATAGCATGCAACATGTCCTCAAACAACTGCTTACCAGAAAAATGGAAGATTTACCACAAAGCTGTTGTATTAAACTGGATTGCACCTAATAAACTGGCAAATGAGTACACTTGCTTTTTTTTCCCCATTTGTGACTACACTACATTTTTAATGATCACAAACAAATTTAACTTTAGTAATCCTCCATCTCAGTTGTTTAGTTTGATGACTAAACTCCATATTAGCCGGAAAATGTTTATCCACCTCTTTCTCCACATTGATGTAGAACTGACGGATTCCCTCAAGGGTCAGCTCCTCTTTCTTTACCAGGATTCGGACGGGTTCACGCATGAACTTCTTTGTGACCTCCAAAACGTCAGCTGGCATGGTGGCTGACAGTAGGACAACCTCAAAAAGGCAAGAGAGGGCTGCTTACAACATGATCAGACTTCTCACCATTTTCTTGAAGTCCTAAATGAGGAATTTTTCCTCCCTTAGTGCTGGTAGCTTATTTGTCGCTCATCTGTACTCCAAATGTAAGTGCCTATATGCATGCTCTTACAGGTCAACATAAAGCCATTTCAAAATTGGTCAAAGGGCCAACACGGACAAATGGTTCACCTCTAGTGGGAATTTAGAAATGTTAGAATACCATGTGAATAAAATTCAGTAATACACATCAGCTCTTACCTGTGTGCTGCTTGATAGTTTGAGGAAGATGTCATAGATCTGGTCCTTGAACCCTCGACTAAGCATCTCGTCGGCCTCGTCCAGCACAAACATTTTGATGTACTTGGAAGCTTAAAGGGAAGAGGGGGAGGAAAAAAAAAAAAAAGTAAATAATGTAATAAACCAGGGAACAACAAACATTTGATTCTTATGTGTGACATTTCAAGAGGCTGGATGTAAGAATACTCAAAAACTCTTGGGCTTTCAGACTGAATAACTACAAAATGTTACATTTGAATTCTAAATATTTTATTAAAATAAGACAAGACAGTGTAATCTGCCAATTAAGTGCAAGTCAAGGACTGAAACCCAGCCACAGTGGAGGGCAGGTGGGTTTCTCTACCAAGGAACTTTCAGTCCTTCACCAACACTATGAGAGGGAACCTTGGCCTCTATATGAACTGAATGAATGAACTACAATCCAGAAAGTCCAGTCAGAGTACCAGATGGTATTATAGTCTTAACAGATTCAAAAAAAAAAATAAAAAAAAATTAAAAAAAAAAATTAAAAAAAAAAAACTGCATGTCAGTTTGGAAATTTATCATGGTGGCAATTTACTTTTGTCACCAATCTACCAGGAATGTGTACTTGTATGTATGTATGTGACTGGCCAGTGCAGTACATTCAAATAAGAGGGCTGCACTTTTCCCCACACAGGGCTCAAGTCAGTCTGAATGCAGCCATAGTTCTTTATGAAGATAATGAAGTGACAATCAGCTGGGACATGGAATTATCAAAAGACTGCTGAATAACATAACAGGAAATTCCAAGCAAAGTGCCCATCAGCTTGCAGAGTTACAAGTAAATTGAGCACACTGCAGGCAGTGTTAGTGTCTTACAAATCCTCACAAGTCAACTTTGCAGGGGCATTTCTGCTGTTTCTTGCTTTAAAATGCCCACAGTTCAAAATACAAGTTTCATAACAAATTGTTTAAGAATTAAAGTGCAGCAGTGACAGATGTCTTAATTTCATACTTGAAGAGTCTAATTTGTTGAGTAAAATTCTGCAAAATAGTGGATATATTCACAACAGAAACAAGCTTTGCATAAGATTTGCTTTTGAGGACAAAGAAAGAAAAACAAAAAAATAAAAAAATAAAAGCTTTGTACATGCAATATTCCTTTGAACTTAGTGTTGTGCTTTCAGGCAATAATGTCTGTTTTCACCAATGACAATTCTGTTCCCAAGTTCATGTCTTACTATCCTTTTTACAATCATGTGTTTAAGTGGTGAACCTCTTGTTGCTCTGTTCCAACTCTACTGAAACAAGTCGCTGCCATAAACTTCAGAATAAGGATTACTTAAGAGGTGGTCAAACATGTCTTTGTATAGTTTTCAATTGAGTACATCTCAAAAGGATTGACAAATTACCACACTGTCTTATTTATTTTGTACACAGTGTCCCAACTTGTTTGGAATCAGGGTCATATGATAATGCCTCTGGACCCTGCTGAGAACTCAAGCTAGTAGACCGCCTACCTAAGCAACACCACACCAGGGTTTATAGAGTCAGCTGACATGCATGGGTTTCATCATTACACAGCAGTTCTTTCCAATTGTGCACAAAGTTGTAAGGCTGGTTTGACTCCTCTCATACAATGCGATCAGTTTGTCACATCTACATCTTCCATCTCCCCACTTCATATTCATACAGCAAACAACTGCGTAAAAGTGGATAACAGTCTGCAATATAGATTCACATATCCATATAAATTTAATAGGACAAGAGTCAATATTATGGAAATTCATCTGAGAAGCAATTACCACCAGTCTCAATTACCAACCGCCTCCAAAAAAAGCAAAAAAAAGTCAACCTACTCACAGCTCAGTATTTTCTAGAATTAATTTGCTTTGAAGACTTACAGAGGTTTCTGCGAGTTAACATGTCGAAGACACGGCCAGGGGTTCCCACCACAATGTGAGGGGCTTCAGCCTGCAGCTTCTGAACTTCACTGCGAATGCTGGTCCCTCCAATACAGGCATAGCAACTGGCCCCCATGTAGTCACCAAGGGCCAGCACCACCTTTTGGATCTATTTAACCAATTAAAAAAAAAAAAAAAAAAAAAAAAAAAAATTAAGAAACATTTAATTGATTCCTGTTTAAGGCAACTAAAACAGTAAACATCAAAACAAGGCATGTCATAGGCTACATAGGCTATAGGTTTGCATTTGATTGAAGTACCATTTGACAAATAAGTATATTTGCCATTTAAAAAAAAAAAAAATGGACATATTTAGGATTCCAGTCAAAACCTGGTGCAACACAACCAGGGCCCGAGGAGGGGGGATTGGGGTTCAGTTTAAAAGTGACCTGTTTAGTCATGTCCTACATGAAAACAGTCTTGAGAAAGTTAACAATGAAAGAGCACAAATGTCAAGACAGTCTTCTGATGGAATCCATCAGTTCGTGCTGTGCCAGCACACACTGGATTCAGTTTGAGGCTACTGCAGGTATGGTTACCTTTATCAACTTTCGACACTTTATAGCTGACTCTGAGTGCAATGGGTGCTGTATTCAGAATTAGTGATTTCAAATCATGCTGCTGGACCCCTGCTGTGCCGAGGACTCAAGTTAGCAAAACGCCAACCAGAGCAACAACATAACAGGGGTTTACAGAGTCAGCTGACACGCATGGGTTTCATCATTATACAGCATTTCTTTCCAAATCTAGGTACCACCATGTATTGATCTTCATACATTCGTGTGCACATCACAGCAGAGATACACCATCTGAAGTGCACAAAACTAGATGCCTGGTTTGAGCCATGTCTTGTGGAGTGACTTGAAGTTGATCTTTCTTCCATCTCCTTACTTAATATTCAGCACAAATGGTAATCCCATTCAGATTAATTTATAGCCCTTTAATTGTAGTCAAATATGTGAGACTGTTGCATCAAACCTGCCAAGAGATATGTAATTACATGACCTTGCAAGAACATTGATAGAGCCAAATATCAGATTGGGTGTGTTTTGTATCCAAAACCTTGATCAGTTTCATGAAGCACAAAACCTCCAAAATACAGCTTCAATGGAGTTATGTTTGACAGTGAGCCCACCTGCTGAGCTAGCTCCCTTGTGGGAGCCAGGACCAGAGCCTGAGTGTCTTTCATGTCCACATCAATCTGCTGGAGAATGGAAATGGCAAAGGTGGCAGTCTTCCCAGTGCCAGACTGGGCCTGAGCAATCACGTCATAACCTAAAACCAAACAGACACACGTCACATTGAGTCAACTACAATGTATCTACACCAAAACCAAAAACCAGGGTCCAAAATTAAAATATTCCAAGCACCAAATATGGATAGATTTTCCATTTAGAGTGGAAATTTTGGAAGGCTGTCCACTTCACTGTCTGGGAAGTATTTGTACCATACCAGCCATGTAATATGAACTTTCTTTGACTTTCTACAGTCTCACTCTCACACACAGGTTACCAATGACAATTATTTCTTTATCAAGTAACATGTTACCGCAAGCATTCAGCAGCTCCCAGCGCTGTCAACCCTTCAATGATACTCAAGGGAGCAAGTTGCAACCATTGGGAGTCAAATACGGTGTGCAATAGTTAAAATTCTATTACACACCTCTTTTGTTAAACACAAAAGCACTAATCAGTAATGGATTACTCTGAAGATTGTGACTGAAAGTAACCCCTAACATGCAACATATTACATTATGAATGTACTACTGTGTAGGGCTGCCTCAAAATGTTGATTCCAAACTTAAAATTGAGGAGGCCTCATCAGACTTCATTTTGGCAGTCAAAATTGCTGCACACCAGAATAAAAACTTTAAATCCAGGCTCTTGAATGGAGCAAACCACAAAATAAACTAATGGAAACAGACTGGGGTGTAGCGTAGGTGCTTTAATCACTCCACTCCTGTAGAAGGCAGTAATGGCAGTAATGCGTCAGTGGTGGTTTTGCAACCACCCTATAAAAATCCAAAGGAATGATGAAATAGAGATGAACACCATGTACAGACACATACAAAAAAAGTTGAGATTTCTTTGAAAAAGGTACACCATACTTACCCTTGATGCAAGGGACAATGGCTCTCTGCTGGATGGCAGAAGGCTTCTCAAAACCATAGGCATAAATTCCCCTGAGCAGAGCTTCACGCAGACTCATCTCATCAAAACTGTCCACGATCTGATTCCAGTTGCTCTAAATGGAGCAAGACAAAAAAAATAAATAAAATAAAATCAAAAAAAAAAAACAGTTCACACTCATGCTTATTAGACACCATGCACTTGAATTTGCATGTCAGTGACAGTAACAACAGAATTTTTAGAAGCAGTAAGGATGCTTTAGGAAACCCACCTCAATGATCCCATCTGGCTCCATGGCCTCTGGGCCATTGTCTCTGAGGATGACAAGACAATGAAAAAATTCAGTGCTGGTATTCCTTGCAAACTTACTCTGTTCAGACCTCAATTTTACATTCCCTGACCTTTCATTTAAAAAAAAAAAAAAAAAACTCCTCTCCACAGACAAAATGAAAGAGTGTGTGTGTGTGTGTGTGTGTGTGTGTGTGTGTGTGTGTGTGCGCGCGCGTAGATGTGTACGTGTATATCTATAGACAGAGCCAGAACAAACGCTTTCTCAGAAGTCCGCCATTTCTACTACATATACTCAAGATGGTCGTTCCTCAGTCAGGGCTCGGAAGTCGTAAGCGAGTCGATGGTAATTACGGCCACAACTAGCTAGCATAGCTTACGATATGCGACTTATTCATTTTTCCTTTCTTAACACAAATGAATAGGGAATGGTGGTTTTTAAGACGTGGTTCGAATTCAAAGTACACAATAGCAAAAAGAAAAGAAAAGCTCAGTTGGTTGTAGTCCCGGCCCACTATAGCCAATGCCAACAGGCCCTGCTCGTCTTTATGTGGCCTATTGGACTTGTCAAGTCAGCGAAACCTATTAACGACGCGTACACCGCCACGTGCCAGGTCTTTGTTTCACGAGGATAACATATACGCTCACCGCCAGCGGTATTAGGGGAAAGGATTCAGGGGGGAAACAGCACCTAGCGGCCTACCCTACCAGCATTGTCTAAGCTGCCGCTTAACACTACCACGACCATGTGCGCCCCTTGTACAAAATGAACGTCAAAATGAAATCTTCCGTTTTATTCGGCAACGTCTAAGACCTTTCCTCTGCTATGTGACAAGCAGCGATTTAAGATGTTCCAATATACTGTTAAATTTAAGTGAAGCTTTTCACGACAGAAACATAAACGCGGAAAAACCGTGAAGGCCTGGACCACCCTCGTTCACGTGCTACCCGAGGCGCCGGTTACCATTTAATTTGCTTAACGTTACGTCCGGGACTAACAACAGTCGCCAATATTCATGCAACCTAAAACAAACGTGTGAGCTACAATTTAGGGAGTAAAGTATACTCTGAACTTGCCAAATCCTGATATTTGAGTTCACCGTATTGGTTTAGGAAATGTGAAGACCTGTGAACGTTAGTCTGAGGCAACCTATCGGCAGGCCTTAGCGTTAACGCTAGACGGGCACATAAGGGCAGCATGCTTTGCTCCGTGTCGAACGTTACATCGCAACGAGTCATCCATAACAAAGAAAACATATCGATGCAAATTAAACTGCAAAACGCTAAATGCGGATACAATAAAAAAAAAAAGTTTTCCTCACCTATTATCGTATTCAGCCGACATTATTCCAAAGAAAGACACTGCGGCAGAAATGTCTTATATACGTTGACAACACACAAAGAGGCTCTCTCATTGCAACAGATCGCCGTCATTTAGCTGTAATCCCGCCCACAAATGCTTTTTATTGGTCAATTCTTACGCCATATAAAAATGGGCGGATCGTAGCGTCCATACTAGTGCGCGATTGTTTTACCGTAAGCATGCTAAGAGGGCGGGGTTTACATTTTAGAAGCGAACTGTCTGAGAGATAATCAAGCTCCTTTCACCCAGGCTACGCCTTGGGAATTTTTTAGTCAGCGTTACTGCCAATCTTGAGTGGTCAAGGATGATTTCTTAACAGATACAGGAAAACAGGGTAGCTGCTGTTAGTTTTTGAATGTAATTGTAATTAAAACTTCTTCTTCTCCACTTCTAATTTCAGTGAGTCATTTTAATATTCAAGGGTTCATGATTTACGTGGAGTAGAAAAAAGGTTTTATGTCCAGTTCTCTGAATCTCAGTAGTTATGCTATTATCGCTGCCAGATGCAGACTGTGTATCAACATTAGGCTTATGAACTGAATCACTTAAAGTGGTGGAAAATAAATCATTGTCATAAGTAATTATTAAATTTAATGTTTGTGAATGGATTTGGCTTATTATTACACTATTACTATTGTGCTACTTATGCACTACTATATTATATTATTATACTACTTAAATTATTATATTATTACACCATTCACTGGTCATAATTTTATGCACTATTTTTATTTACTATTTACGATAATATACTAAAATTTATACTACTTATACTATTTACTATTATTAATCTGATATATTATTTTTCATTCATTTCATAAATACATATACAGTACTGTGCAAAAGTTTTATACAGGTGTGAAAAAATGCTGTAAACTAAGAATGCTTTCAAAAATAGAAATAACAATTGTTTATTTTTATCAATGTACAAAATGCAAAGTGAGCGAACAAAAGAAAAATTTAAATCAAATCAATATTTGGTGTTACTACCCTTTACCTTCAAACCAGCATCAATTCTTATAGGTACACTTGCACAAAGTCAGGGATTTTGTAGGATTATAGTCAGGTGTATGATCAACCAATTATACCAAACAGGTGCTAATGATCATCAATTTCACATGTAGGTTGAAACATAGGTATTAACTGAAACAGAAACAGCTGTGTAATAGGCTTAAAACTGGGTGAGGAACAGCCAACTCTGATACCAAGGCGAGGTTGTGGAAGACAGTTGTCAAAGGTCATACACCATGGCAAGACTTAGCACTGCAACTAGACACAAGGTAGTTATACTGCATCAGCAAGGTCTCTCGCAGACAAAGATTTCAAAGCAGACTAGGATGTCAAGATGTGCTGTTCAGGCTCTTTTGAAGAAGCACAAAGGAACGGGCAACGTTGAGGATCATAGATGCAGTGGTTGGCCAAGGAAAGTTGGAGATGAAAAACGCATCTGTGATTACACCATCAAAACGCCAGTTGGTGGCAGGGTGTCTGTGTGACTGTGTTAAGTTTCTTCATGTACTTCCTTTGTGTATTTCAAAAAATGGCAACTGAAAATGAGTGGAACATGTTGGAGTTGGAGCTCATAAATTTGGAACAATAGTCTTTTTCTGAGGCGAACGTATTTGTCCCTCATGTTCTTCCTCTTATTTGTACATTCCATGGTGTCCAAACTGATGTTTGTAGAAATCTCTTTCCATGAATTTGCCGTCATCTGGCAGTCTTTGTGATGTGTCAAAGAAGAGTCATACAAATGCACATTATTACAGACTTCCTCAGTTAATCTCTCTATAATTTGGTCCATGTTCATTCAACTCAATTCCAAAATAGAAGGAAATGAGATGCTACCAAGCAGATCAGTCACAATTTGAGCAGTTCGCATTACCACATAGCAGTTATATTTCTAGGGAGGGGTGCTACATTACTAGTGCTACTAATATACTGCATGTTAAACACCTGAACACACATGGGTCTGTCTGTAAGAGACTCCAGTCTGCAGCATACAGGCGCAGCTCAAAAAATTAGAATACTGTGAAAAAGTTCAATATAGATTCATTACACATAGAGTGAAATATTGCAAGCCTTTCTTGTAATTTTGATGATTATGGCTTACAGCTAATGAAAACCCCAAATTCAGTGTCTCAGAAAATTTGAATATTACATAAGATCAATAAAAAATGATTTTTAAAACAAAAATGTCAGCCTTCTGAAAACTATGTTGATTTCTATGCACTCTATTCTTCTATGGGGCTCCTTTTTCATGAATTGCTGCATCAGTGCGATGTGGCATGGAGGCGATCAGCTTGTGGCAAAGCTGATTTGTAATGGAAGCCCAGATGCTGAAATCAGCATCTCCATAAAGCTTGTGTTCTTCAAGTCCTCTAAAATTTCCTGGTAGATGGCTGCGTTGACATTGGACTTGATAAAACACAAGGATCAACACCAGCAAATGACATGGCACCAAAATCAGCACTGTCTGTGGAAACTTCACACGGGACTTCAAGCAACTTGGATTCTGTGCCTCTCCAGTCTTCCTCCTGACTGTGGGACTTATTTCCAACTAAAATGCAAAATTTACTTTCATCTGAAGAGAGGACTTTGGACCACTGAGCAACAGTCCAGTTCTTTTTCTCCTTAGCCCAGGTAAGACGCTTCTGAGGTTGTCTCTGGTTCAGGAGTGACTTGACACGAGGAATGCAACATTTGTAGCCCATGTCCTGGATGCGTCTGTGTGTGGTGGCTCTTGATGCACTGACCACAGCCTCAGTCCACTCCTTGTGAAGCTCCCCCAAATTCTTGAATTGGTTTTGCTTGACAACCCTCTCAAGGCTGTGGTTATCCCTGTTGCTTGTGCACCTTTTCCTACCACATTGTTTCCTTCTACTCAACTTTGTATTAATATGCTTGGATATAGCACTCTACTTTGACTTAATTTGCCGATTAGAGTGTGACACCATGAGTTTCCAATATTGAACTTTTGCACAATATTCTAATTTTCCGAGACACTGAATTATGGGGTTTCATTATCTGTAAGCCATAATAATCAAAATCACAAGAAATAAAGGCTTGTAATATTTCACTCTATGTGCAATGAATCTATATAATATATGAGTTCCACTTTCCGAAATGACTGAGAGAAAATATTAAACTTTTTCACAATATTCAAATTTTTTGAGCTGCACCTGTAGCTCATTCTGTTGATTGATAAACCATAGAATTGTATAATTGAGTACTATTAGGCTTCATGATCAAACAAAGTTTTTATATCACTTTGACACTTCTATCCATATTGTCAGACTCCCTCTCTTTTGCTCAACCACATGAACTCACTCACTCTCTCACTGTCTCTCTCTCACTCTGTGGACCCAACAAGTGCTTTCAGAAAGGTAAATGCATATGAGGCCTACTTGGTCAAACCATATGGGTAAGACGTGGGCAAACACAAGCCAAACATAGATGAGCTGTCTGTGCGGATCTGAGGTTGGTCAATAATAGGTAAGACAATTATGTGGGCTCAGAATGGGCAGTGGGTCTGGGATCCAAAGAGCTGTTGTACTGAGTCCTAGAAGAGTCATTTTTGTAGAAATAAAGACTCATTCATTACGTTGTGGATTTTATATTAACTGACTGGCTCCTTAGTGGAGGTCTGGGAGCATTTTCTACTTTTCTGTCCAGCAGTAAGTGCTTTGAAAATACAGTATAGATGGAGAGCATTCACAACAATCCTGTTCCCACTTGAATGTGGTTTTAATGTGGCTTATTTCCCTATAGTTGGCATCATTGTTATGGTGGAATTAACTGGTAGAGAGAGTGTTGTGTGTTGTTGTTCATATATTAACGTTACGCCAGAGAAACTGCTATCAACTCTGAAATCACAGAAATGGGATGTGTCAACTTTTCTCTAGTGCATAGCTTCTACAACCAGTACAAATGTAATTGTAAGAATATGTCCAGGTCAGAAATAAATATGAATAAACTGTCTGAGGTTTGTCTGCATCAGTTTCATGCTGGCCCAATCACAAGAGATGTTATGTTAATTAATTCTGTTTTCATGTGTAATCGTCATTTTTAAATTAGTGTGTACGTATTGTAGATATTATAAATTACCATAGGGTATATAACATTTGTGCAATCTTATCTTATCTTATCTTATCTTATCTTAATTCATTAAATGTTATTTTGTTGACCTTTGAGGAATAACTTTGACAATCGCTGTTCTGGACTTTTACAACATTATATTTTGTTGTTGATTCCTAAAAAAAATCAACACAGAAGAAGTAATATGAATTAATATTTAATAAAAATATTGCTGACAATACAAAAATTGATTTTTATTTTTCAATACATAAAAAGGGAACAGTTTTTTTTTTACCTTAAATCTGAAGATTAAAACACACATTGAGAAGATCAAATTTGAAACTTTTCTCCCCGTCAATTTTCTGGTAATTAATCAATTGGTTAATTAATTATAGCTAGGATGTCCCCTCTCGTTTATAACTGAGTGATTTCATGTCACATGGACTTGTTTCTTTTTTTTAAAAAAAATTGTATCTATGTAACAGGGATGGTATGGAACTCACATTTCTCTGCCTTTGATGAAGCGTGAGTTTTCTAGGAGGCGTTGCAGAACAGCTTGGACGTGCTCCTCTTGGGACCGGAAAATATGAGAATGACGTCCAAACACACAAACACAAACCGGTTCAGCGTGACAGAGTGCGTCCAGTGCCTGGAAGACCACTGGGGCGTTGGTGAAACCAAATGGCATCACTACTCATAGTCTCCAGTGTTGAAGGCTGTCTTCCACTCATCCCCCTCCCAAATCCGAACCAGGTGGTAGGCGTTGCAGAGGTCGAGCTTCATGAAGACAGTGACCCCCTCGAGGAGTTTGAAGGCGGAGGAGGTTAGTGGAAGGGGGTAGCAGTTCTTCTTGGTGATTTCAATCAGAACCCTGTAATCGATGCAGGGTCTCAGATTCCCATCATTCTTGCCAACGAAGAAGAACCCTGCTCCAGCAGGCAAAGATGACGGACGAATGATGATTACCAGACAGCAGGACATGAGCCGGCAAGGTCTGGTGAGTAACAGTCCCTTGTAGTGCACTGGCCGGCTGGGTCTGGAGAGAGGAACCTTCTTTCACCTGCGTAATATTGCAAAAATCAGGCATACTTTGTCTCAAAATGATGCAGAAAAACTAGTCCATGCATTCGTAACTTCCAGGCTGGATTATTGCAATTCCTTACTATCAGGCTGCCCAAATTCGTTGCTGAATATTCTCCAGTTGCTCCAGAATGCTGCAGCACGTATTCTGACAAAAACGAGGAAGCGAGATCATATTTCTCCAATATCAGCAACTCTGCACTGGCTCCCTGTAAAGTTTAGAATAGAATTTAAAATTCTCCTCCTTACTTACAAAGCCATAAATGGCCAGGCACCTTCTTATCTTAAAGAGCTCATAGTACCTTCTTACCCCACTCGAACGCTGCGTTCCCAGAATGCAGGTCTACTTATGGTTCATAAAGTCTCCAAAAGCAGAACAGGAGCCAGAGCATTTAGCTATCAGGCTCCTCTCCTCTGGAACCATCTTCCAGTCTTTGTCCGGGAGGCAGACACTGTCTCTACATTTAAGAGTAGGCTTAAAACTTTCCTTTTTGATAAAGCTTATAGTTAGGGTTGGCTCAGGCTTGTCCTGGACCAGCCCGTAGTTATGCTGCTATAGCATTAGACTGTCGGGGGACCTCCAAAGATACACCGAGCTCCTCTGTCCCTCTCTCCCTCTCCATCTGCATGCTTCCATGTCCTACCACGGCGTGTTACTAATTTAGCTCCTTCCCCGGAGTCTCTGTGCTTTGTCGTCTCGCAGGTTCCCATGGACAGTGGCTGAATCTGGATTGTGGATTACAGCTATGTCTCCTGCCATGGCCCTGCCTGACATCCACTGCAACTGCTACTACTGTTATTACATCCACTGTCACTGTTACTGTGACTGCATGTCTGTCTGTCTCTCTCTGTCTCTCTCTCTGACTGCATTTCTGTCTGTCTCTCTCTGTCTGTCTGTCTCTCTCTCTCTGACTGCATTTCCATCTGTCTCTCTCTGTCTGTCTCACTCTCTCTCTCTTGCTCTCCCTCTCTCACCCAACCGGTCGAGGCAGATGGCCGCCCATCCAGAGCCTGGTTCTGCCTGTTAAAAGGAAGTTTTTCCTCGCCCCTGTTGCCAAGTGCTTGCTCATGAGGGAATTGTTGGGTCTCTGTAGATAAAAGAGCTCGTCCTGTACCAGCTCTATATGGAAAGACAACTTTTGTTGTGATTTGGCACTATACAAATAAAATTGAATTAAACTGAATTGAATAAATTCCCAGCTGGTGGGCGAGCTCCTCATTCATAATGCTGGCATCAGCCCCAGAGTCAATGAATGTAGCCAGAGTGTGAGCACTTTCCAGGAGGAGGAGTTTGGATTGGAACAGGGGTCATTGAGGGCAGGAGGACAGTGCGGAGATGTGGTTCACCAGTGCCTCCTTGGGGACTAGTGAGCACCTCCTTTTGCTGTGGGACATGAAGTGACCAGCCTGGCCACAGTACAGGCAGAGGTTGGCCTGGTGGCGTCACTGTCTCTCCTCAGGGTCAATCTGGTGCAGCCAAGCTGCATGGATTTGGGTCCCTGTTGCAGAGGTGTCGGGAGGGTGGGGGAGGTAGATGAAACAGGAGCCTCCTGGGACCAGACCGACAGCTGGTGGACAGATGAACCACGGTGTCTCCCCTGCCAACGCGCCTGCACACGAAGGTCCACTCTGTTGGCTAATTCAGTCACTCCATCCAACGATGAAGGTAGTTCGTAAGAGACCAACTCGTCCTTCACATATTCAGCCAGCCTGTGCAGAAAAGCATCTGGAAGCACTGTGGAATTCTGGTCATTCTGGTGAACCTTAGTCCGGATATCAATGGAGTAATCAGTCATCGTCTTCTCAGAAGGTCCCACCAGCCTCCGCTGTGAAAGACTGGAACAATCTGCAGTCTAGCATGCCCCTCTCCCACTTGGCAGTTCCCCACCGGCGGGCCCTCCCCATCAGGTGGTTGATGGTAAACGCCACCTTTGCTTGATTGGAGGCGAAGGTGTTGGGTTGCAGGGCTCAAGCAGTTTGTAAGGAAGGCGTTGCAACCGTCCAGATCTCCAGTATAGCGTTCAGGGGTGCCCACTTGGGGTTGGCTGACAGGAGGAGGTGGAATGGTGGGGGGCAACTGGATGCTGATTCTGAACAGCTAATGCAGCCAGCCTTGCACCTGGGCTGCCGCTGCCGACACCATCATAGCCTTGTGTGGTGGGAGGACGCCCTTAATCCTCTCAAAGCCATTATGTGGTGAGGTGGGTCTTGCTGGGTCCATGACTGGCCAGATTGTACTGTAACACGGATGGTAAGGACCCAATTGCAGTACCTCCAGAACCCAGTCACACAGTCAATCAATCAATCAAACTTTATTTATATAGCACCTTTCATACATAGAATGCAACTCAAGGTGCTTGACAAAAGATAAAAACAAGTAAAGTCTGTACAACGCCCATTCCCAAACACGCCCCCAGACACCCACACACACAAACCCCAATGAAACTGTCGCTGTAAAAACATGGCAGGGCACTGAGGAACCATGAGAGGAAAAGAAACCACCTATGGGGAGCTCATCCACACTGCAAGGGGTCAAAGCCCACGGCCACAGGGAGCACCTCCGGAACAGAGACCCCCGACCCAGATTGCCCTGGGGGGACACCACATTACAGGGCAGCGCCCCCCAGCCCTCCAGGCCCGAGGGGTCCCCAGGACGACGCCCCGGTGGACAGACCAGTCACACCTCACAGCGTGGAGGCCCCCCATGCGGAAGCACTGGAGCTAAGACCTAGAATACAATGGAATAAAAGACCTAGAACCATAAAAGACAATAGAATAAGGAGACCTAAAACCTAAAAGATCAATCAATAAATAAATAAATAAATAAATAAAAATAAAAGACCTAAGACCTGAAATTAAATAGAATAAAATGACTTAAAAGGTAAAAACAAACGGTAGCATGAAACAGATCTAAATCGAAAGAGTAAAAGAAATCAATTAAAAGCCAAACTAAAAAGGTGAGTCTTGAGTCTCCCTTTAAAAACATCAACGGTCTCTGCGGTCCTGATGCCCTCTGGCAGGCTGTTCCAAAGCTTTGGACCATAATGGCTGAAAGCCGCCTCCCCGTGGGTTTTGGTCCGAACCCTCGGAACAATTAGAAGGCCGGTGCCAGAGGACCTCAGAATCCGCGAGGGCTGATAGGATAAAAGGAGGTCAGATAAATAAGATGGCCCGAGACCATTAAGACACTTAAAAACTAATAAGAGCACCTTAAAATCGATCCTGAAACACACGGGGAGCCAATGCAGCGATTCTAAAACCGGTGTAATGTGCTCCCGCCCTCTGGTCCTCGTCAGCACACGTGCGGCTGAGTTCTGAAGTAATTGTAAGGTATAGATATTCTTTTTGGGAAGACCAGAGAGCAGGGCATTACAATAGTCTAGACGACAGGAGATAAAAGCATGCATCAGTACCTCCGTGTTAGCCTGAGAGAGAAACGAGCGGACTCTGGCTATATTTTTCAGATGGTAGAAACCTATCTTTGTTACATTTTTAATATGAGGAATAAAACTGAGCTCAGAGTCGAAAATGACGCCCAGGTTCTTAACAGATTCTGAGGGTGTAAAACCTTGTAGTTTTGGTAAAAGTGTCTCTCTCTTGCCTTCAGGACCAATAACTAAAACCTCTGTTTTATCCTGGTTGAGCAGTAGGAAGTTCTCTGCCATCCATGACTTAATGTCTGAAATACAGTTTAAAAGGGTATCAATAGGCCCTGTGTCATCAGGAGACACGGCAATGTAAAGCTGTGTATCGTCAGCGTAGCTGTGGAAGCTAATGCCATGTCTCCTGATGACATCCCCAAGGGGAAGCATGTAAAGATTAAAAAGTACTGGACCTAGAATTGACCCTTGGGGCACCCCACACTTCAATTCACGGGTCCCAGAGGAACATGTATCCAAACTTACATAGAAACAACGGTCCGTGAGATAGGAGTAAAACCAATTAAAAACAGTACCAGAGAGTCCTACCAGGTTTCTGAGTCTGTCCAATAAAATGTGGTGATCTACTGTATCAAAGGCAGCACTTAGATCCAGTAGTACCAGGACTGTGAGCTTTTGTGAGTCCGCATTACACCTGATATCATTCAAAATCTTTAAAAGGGCTGTCTCGGTACTGTGGTTCACTCTAAAACCAGACTGGTATTTCTCTAAAATGTTATTAGTGTCTAAGAAGTAGTTTAGTTGGTTTAAAACCAGCTTTTCTAAAATCTTACTTAAAAAGGGTAAGTTGGATACAGGTCTGTAGTTATTAAAAATGCTGGTGTCTAAATTGCTCTTCTTCAGAAGGGGCTTCACCACTGCCGTTTTGAAGGCAGCAGGGAAGACACCCGTCTGAAGAGAGCAATTCACTATGTTTAAAATTTGTTCCTCGAAGAATCCATAAAATGTCTTAAAAAGTGATGTGGGAATTGGATCTAAAAGGCAGGTTGTTGGGTTTACCTGGGAGAAAACTCGACCAAGTGTCCTCGCATCGACCAGGGCAAAACTCTCCAGTGTTTCCTCAAATAAAATCGACTGTCCAGGTGCGTTAAAAATGACATTCTGATGTGATACAAGACCGGATCTGATGTCATCGATTTTACTTCTGAAGTGGTCTGCAAAGTCCTCGCAGAGGGCTTCCGTTGGGTTCTCTGGGGATTTTTTAAAATTGGTGTTTGTTAAAATTTTGAAGGTGGAGAAAAGTAATTTTTGGTTGTTTTTGTTGTCTGAGAAGAGTTTTGAAAAATGGGATATTCTTGCTTGTTTGACTGTTTTATTGTACGATTGGAGTTGTTCACTGAAAATGTCATAGTGGACTGTGAGTTTGTTTTTTCTCCACCTTCTCTCTGCAATCCTGCATAGTCTTTTTGATTTTTTAATTTCATC
This sequence comes from Chaetodon trifasciatus, assembly GCA_037975065.1. Lineage (NCBI taxonomy): Eukaryota > Metazoa > Chordata > Actinopteri > Chaetodontiformes > Chaetodontidae > Chaetodon > Chaetodon trifasciatus. The sequence continues at coordinate 108,546 of JBBMOE010000074.1, forward strand.
AGTACTTCTCCATGGGGGTAAAGGTTTTGTTTTCACCGTTTTTGTTAAAAGTGGAGCCACAGAGTCTAAAGTTAATTGCAATTTCCTGTCAAAATTGTCAACAATAAAATCACAGGGTGCAGGTAAGACTTCTGCAGGAGTGCTCTGTAAAATCTCGATAAAATTTGCAGCCACTTCAGAAGTTAGGTGGCGTTTCCTCACTGTTCTCACCGGGGCGTCCTGATGGTTAAAACTGGCGATGTTAAAATACACACAATAATGGTCGGACACAGCCAGGTCAACAACAGAGGACACACCAGTGGAGAGGCCATAGGTTATGACCAGGTCCAAAGTGTGTCCTCTGTTGTGAGTTGGCTGTGTGACGTGCTGGTTAAAATCCATGCAATTTAAAAGGTTTAGGAATTCTCTGGACAGTGAGTCCGAGGTGTTATCCACGTGCAAGTTAAAATCGCCAGTTATTAAAATTCGGTTATAAGTGGTGTGTGTGATGGACAAGAGCTCAGAAAATTCACTGATAAAAGCAGTGGAATGGTGGGGTGGTCTGTAAACAGTGATGCAGAGAATCAGAGGACTGCTAATGACAAAGGTGTGATACTCAAAAGATGAGTAACTGTTAAAATAAACTTCCTGTGACATTAAAATATTATTAAAAATTGATGCAGTCCCGCCTCCTCTCTTGCCTCCCCTGGTGGAGAATAAAAAGTTAAAATTTGGTGGGCAAGCCTCAGTGAGAACAACTGGTTCCTCTGTGCCAAGCCATGTCTCTGTTAAAAATAACCCATCTAACTTGTTGTCTAAAATCAGGTCATTTATGATAAAAGATTTGTTTAAAAGAGAGCGCACGTTCAGCACAGCCAGGTTGATGTTCGTGCGCTTATGACCACAGGGAGATAAAATGACCGGGTGTATGAGATTATCTCTGTTAAAAGCACTCTGTCTGTGAGTCCAGGGAAAGCGTCTGCCAATGATGGTTTGTATGGGAAAGATGACCGGTTTAGGTGGTAATGACAGCTGTGGACTGTAGGTGGGGCTAGTGAGAGTATTAATACTATGAACGGGTGGTGTGGACAGAGAGGAAGAATCTGGGGAGGGGGTGTGACAGGTAAACAGTCAGTCACGCGGAGCGTACTGGATAGCGTGGTGAGGGCACAGGGTCTTAGACACTAGAATGTCAGTGTTCCATCCGAAACAATGGTGAGGCTCAGGAATTGTTTGGCAGACCAGACGGGCAACAGTCACTAGCAGGATTAGATCCAGGAAATACAAGGCAACAGATGTAGTCAAACTCAGACGGCTACGGTATTTACGAGGGAGCAGGTGATCAATGGAAGTAAAAGACAGGCAGGTCTGATAAAGAGAGATCAGTCCAATAACAAATGCTAGAGAGTTTTGCATGCTGCAAAGAACAATCTGGCACTGATTGTGTGTGGGAGAGCTGCTTAAGTACTGGGTTGATTGCAATGAGCTTCAGGTGTGTGATCAGGTGAGTGTAGAAAACTACTGGCAGAGCAGGTGAGCAGATGAGACGACACTGGCAGCAGAGGCTGAAGAAATTTGAATTTGATTTAATTCTTGTGGCATATTCAATGCTCCATAGGTTTTATGCACAGAAACTGTGGCCACACATCCAGGGTGTGGCTGAGTATGATGCGTCTAGGCAAATGATTTGAAAGAAAAAAATTAAAAGAAAAAAAAACAAAAAAAAAAAAACAACTGCAGGGCAACACACATACACACATTCACTCTCACACTCACACCTAGGGACAATTTAGAGTCACCAATTAACCTCGTGAGCATGTTTTTGGTCTGTGGGAGGAAGCCGGAGTGCCCGGAGAGAACCCACGCATGCACGGGAAGAACATGCAAACTTCACACAGCCTTTAAACCATCTATTTCTTTTTTTTTTTTTGTTATTCTCCCAATAATGCAAACTTTTTAAAGTAAAGTTCAGCAGATGCTCAAATGCTGCTTTTTTCATTTTTGATGCGCCTATTTTTTCCATTTTTTTCCTTCACTTTATTGCCTCGTCAACACCATAGACTGTATAAAACAAGGATGTAGTCTGCTTGACGTTACCCACAGTTTTCTGAAGAGCCATTGCCAGTAATGGGTGTATTTAAAAATGCCTATATATTTTTAATACATACTGATTTGACCAAAATGCAGTATGTGGTATGAAGTATGCAAACAGCAAAATCAGCAGTATGCCAAAAACACCTTGATGTCATACTTATTCAGCAAAAATGGTTTGGTACTCAGGATGTTCATCCCCCCCAACACCTTTTTTTTTCTCTTCTTGACTTTAAATGACTTAAAGCTGATGCAGTGCTTTTGCACAAAACCCATATAACTACAGTTGTAAGCAAGAAACTACTATTCTACAGTGTACCCACTGTAATTCAATTTCAATTCAATTTTATTTGTATAGTGCCAAATCACAACAAAAGTTGTCTCAGGACACTTTCCATATAGAGCTGGTACAGGCCAGGCTCTTTTATCTACAGAGACCCAACAATTCCCTCATGAGCAAGCACTTGGCAACAGCGGTGAGGAAAAACTTCCTTTTAACAGGCAGAAACCTCAGGCAGAACCAGGCTCTGGGTGGGCGGTCATCTGCCTCAACCGGTTGGGTGTAATCCTATAACAACAGTTTATTACTGTAGAAAAATTACGGTACTGTGCTGTATAATATTTTAGCTTTACAATAGAATATTGTCAGCCGGTTTGTTGCATGATACTGTTATTTTAGTGTTCCTACTGTAATCTCTAGAATTCACAGTTTATTACTGTAAAATGTTTTATAGAACTGTAGAATTTAGAATGAAACCCCTGGAAATTGTAAGAACAGTAATGTCTTGGACAAGTGAATGCCAAAATTTGTCTTTTATTAAAGTAAATGTAGTATCAAACACATTCAGTAACTGACAAATTTAAAACAACACAATCCATACAAACACCATTCCTCATGCTGAACAGGTTCTCAGTCTGCATGTCCTTGTCCATGTACCCTGAATTCAATTTCTTTTTTTCCTGAACCTTGACAAGAAGTTCCTATATCGCAATAAATTTATCACATTCAGTAGCCAATGCACTTCAAATAAAATAATTGTCATAAAATACAATCCACAAGAACAATTAATCATGTCAAATAGGTTCCCAACAATTTGTATAAAATTTCAATCTACCCAATTTAATGTACTCTGCCTTCAGTGATCCTGTGCAATAGTGGCAGATATTTGATTGTTTCAGGCGTACTGTCTCATGTTCCCGTATTTTCCGGACTATAAGTCGCATCAGTCAAAAAATGCATCATGAAGAGGAAAAAAACATATATAAGTTGTGCTAGACTATAAGTTGCATTTATTTAGAAATTTATTTCACAAAATCCAAGACCCTTTCTCTGCGACACTTCGGCCCATGGGGATGTCAAACGTGAGGGTGACCTCGCCTATGTTGATAATATGATCATATTGAACACGTTGTGTTCAGTTACCTGTTTTTCAACAAACTCACGGAAACTGTCGACCTTGGATTGGAAGTCTGCTGGCAGTTTCTGACACACCATTGTCTGTGCTCTGATAGAGAGGCGATTGTGTTGCATGAAGCTGTAACACCAAGAAGGCCCACCTGCAAAGTCATTTATATTCATCTCCTTGGCAACTACCAGGGCGTGGAGACATTACTGCACCGTTGACAAGCCTCTCCTGGCAGCATGTTGTTCAAGCACCCATCTGGGGACTCGTTCCTCCATCTCAGGCCATCTTGCTTTCAGCCTGTGATTAGCTTTCTTTGTTTTCTTCGTTGCAGTAAGAGTAATCTCTGCTTTTCACCAGTCCCTCACAAGTTTCTTACTCACTCCAAACTTTAGTTAATGTTTCAGTTAATTTTTTCAGTGGTACAGGAGCAGCATATAGTTGTCACAAGCATAGAGCGCCCTCTCGCGGCTGTAGATGGTAATGTTTACTCCTTGGTTCATGTCAGTCAGTATGAATTAACATTTAAAAAAATGTTAAATTATATATTTTGATATATCAGTCGCACCTGACTATAAGTTGCAGGACCAGGCAAACTATGGAAAAAGTGTGACTTATAGTCAGGAAAATACGGTAGTTAATATTTATGGCCAAAATGTTTATAACCCAACCTTTATGAATAAGATAGCTAGCTACCCAATCTAGACCTCCTCATTCTTAATGTGGAGAGGAATATCTGATTTTATGTCTAAAAATGGTTGCATTGACCCCTGGTGATTTTATAATCCCATCGTCAAGCAATATTCTTTCTTTTCACAGATGCATCACTCTTTCTCTCTGATCGATTATTATTTCAAAATTGTGAAGGTAATTTCCAAAGTGTCAGCAACTACATATCATACTATTGTTATTTCTGACCATGCCCTCTCTCTTTAGATATCCAGTTTCCACCACAACCTCTGTACTCAACATTGCAGAGGTTCAACACTTTGCTACTGTCAGATGATAATCCATCCATCCATCTTCTATACCCCGACTATCCCTTTCGGGGTTGCGGGGGGGCTGGAGCCTATCCCAGCTGTCAACGGGCGAGAGGCGGGGTACACCCTGAACCGGTCGCCAGTCGATTGCAGGGCTCTCAGATGATAATTTCCAATAAATAAAACTCATAAACAACAGGACAGGAAGAAAAACTGTTTTGATGTCAAAGCTTTGAAACTGTGGGGAAAAGACCTAAGAATATATTATGTATTATATATATATATATA
>JBBMOE010000074.1:113681-132130 GCA_037975065.1 Chaetodon trifasciatus
ATATATATTATTATATTATATATTATATATTATTCCAACCCAAACAGTGGTCTTTTCTTATGGTTTGTCTGACTTCCTCATGGACTCCTTCGTCTGTCTTTCAATCTAGTCAAAAAAGTTTACAGACATCAAGCTAGGCTGCTAGGCTCATTTATAGGCTTAATTAGTTACTCTCAAAATTGTGGACATAACATGATATGTACAACTTGAAGCTGTTCTTCTTTTGCTGGTGGGTGCAGGTAAAAGTGCATGGCTGACATTTATTTGTGGTAAATCTTACCAACATCATGAAAACTAGGCCAATGTCGATTGCATAGGATAGCATCCAACTAGAGGGACCTACATGAGAGTAAGTGGCATTCTAGCAGAAGACATGTGTTGATGAGAGGAAAGACAATTTAAATTTCCATTTAAATATTGTCCATTGCAGAACCTGATGTAAATGAAAATGCAATGCAGTTGTCTGGGGATGCTTTTTCCCCTACTGCATTTGAATATTGTCCACTTTAGAGCAGGTTAAGTCTTTGAAATGAAATGTCTAATGCTGTTTTCATATTAATTTTGTCCACTTTGGAGCATGTTGATATGTAAATGATAATACAATTGACTGCCACTGTAGTTTCCCTTATTGCATTTGAATACTGTCCACTTTACAGATCCAAGATGGCACTGCAGATGGCCGCCTCAGTGCTACACTCTCTTGTACCAGCTTTGTTTTTGTTTATTTTTTCGTGTTTTGAGCTGTACCTCTTCAATACAATACAGTGGGGAGGAACTGTTATACATGGGTAAATCTACTGGTCAGACTTTTTCTTCACTTTTCATTGAGCCATAAAGTTTTTCTGAACTTCTTGCAGAAGGAGCGGCAGCTTTGTATGGGAGCTGCAGGAGATGCAGATGGGAGAAGTGAGTCGGACCATGTGTTTAGCTGGGACAACTGGGATTTAGTACAGTGCTCCTGTCTTTACGTCTGGCCAATGTCCACTCTCTGACAAACAAGATGGACAGACTGCTGCTCCTTAACAGAATAGTCACAAACCGCCAAAATACAGACAGCACATTAGGTGTCCCACAAGGGACAGTAATACACTAAACCACTGCTACATAATATTAAATGATGCACTTCGCTCTGTGCAGCCTTGGGGCTTTGTGATCACTATTTGGTCTGTCTTTTTCCAACTAAGATGCAGAAGTTGAAATCTCCTGAGCCTATAGGTGAGACTGTGAAAAGGTGGACCACTGACACAATGCTGGAACTACAGGCCTGCTTTGACTGTACTGATCGGAGTGTTTTTGAGGCTGCTGCAACAGATCTGGATGAACTCACTGACACTGTGACATCTTACACTAGTTTTTGAGAGGACCTGTGTGCGCCAACTAAAACCTTCTGCACAACAATAAAGCATGGCTCTCAGCTAAACTCAGGCAGCTTCACCAGGCTAGGAGGAGTCCTATAGAAGGGACAGAGTCCTCTACAACCAAGCCAGAAACACTTTGACAAACGTGATTAAAATAGCAGAGGTGCAACACCAAAAAGCTGGAGGACAGTTTTACAGTGAACAATCTTTCATCTGCGTGGAGGAAACTGCAGGACATTACCAACTACAGGGGAACATCCTCCCACACAGCTGATAACCATCAACTGGCCGATGACCTGAATATATTCTACTACAGGTTTGATGGGCCCATATCAACACACAGGACCCATCCTGAAGAGCAGTCACCCTGATGTCTGTGGTCATGAAATCCTTTGAGAAACTGGTGTTGACTTAGCTGAAAGATATCATAGGCCCCCTGCTGGACCCCAATTTAAATATTTCCATTTGATATTTATAATGGAGCCTACATGTCTTAATATTCTTTAAGGAATAATAAAACAGAGGGTTTGTTTTTCATCATTGTAACTGATTGTTATAAATTACTATAAAAGTAACAAGCGTATTTTACTTCCTTTATTTAGCTAAAAGGACAACATTGTAACTTCCTTGGCGAAAATAATTAGCCAACAAAGAAAGAATGAAAAACAAAATGTTCTTGCTCAACAAGCATCCTAAAACAGATTTACATTTGCTGGCCGGTTATGACAACAAACCATGCACAGAAAGTAATTATTAATTGTTTATTTTTGTTCCTCTTTATTTGGCTACATGTGTGAAATTCTAACCTCAGACATGGAAATAATTACAAAAAACATGAAAAACCAAAAAGTATGCATAGATTTACAGCTGCTGATCCACCCAGCCTTAATTTGACAGCAAATCGAGGGAAGTGTCTCTCAACAGCTGAACGAGTGCCACTTGTCTGATATAGGCTGCCACTGCGGTGCCACTAACAGGAATAAGCCCTGGAATTTTAAAGGTGTCAGTGTAGAAAATTTGTGGTTTTCTAATGCGTGCAGTTGATGAGCAGGGGTTGCTTTACTTGTATGTGATTTCAAAGGTCACATTCCAAATTGTGAGATGAATGGGAAGGGAGGTGGATTATTTTGCTTGCAGAGATTATCCTTCGTCCAATGTTCACCCAGCTAACGTAAAAATTCCCTTTTGCCAAAATTATTTGGGAAGGTAATTTCAAAACCACCTTTAATCAAACAATTGACAGATGACCACCAACAACAAATGATTCTGTTAATGAGCAATATAGTGTGTTTAAGTTTAGATGTTATAGATATTTTGTGCCACAAAAACCCAGACCAAAGAATATTTACTTACTGGAACAAAGGTTTCTTGCTTATCACTAATGACATTATTAACAAGGAAGTCTCTATCAATCCAGTAATGTTAACTGACCACAAAGACATCTCATTTACAGTATAAATGCAGCATGTACTTAACAAAACAATACATAGAAATTAACTTGATAAATCATGACTGGAGAATGAATACTTTTACCAAGAAGCTCCTAAAATCATGAAGAAATATTGAAGACAAGTGTGTATACTCAACAATGTGGGAAGTTTGAAATTAGAAATTGGCTACTTCATTTGGGGAAAAAAAGATTGCTCAAATCAAAATGAAAAAAGAAATAATTACAAAAATCCTGGATTTTTTCTAAAAAGCTATAGCTACCATCAAACAAATTATTTGAATTAACCAAAGCACAGACACAACTAGATAATATCTATGAGGAGAAATTTCAAAATATCAAGACTAAGATGGATGGAACATGGTGAAATATATATATATATTTTTTTGCATTTATAAAAGAATAGAAATGTCCTCAATTGGTAAATTTGTTAATACTATAACCAATGAGAATCCTGACAAAACTTCACTGTACTGTCACCCTTTTTTTTTTTTTTTTTTTTTAATTTTGCATACTTCTGCTTACCCAACCTTGTAAAGTAAATAATGTCTTGTTAACGCCTCCAGTAAAGTCTGAATGACCTGTTACAATGATAGAATATGTATTGGTGTATGTATTGTAATCTCATGATGATAAAACTCATCATGAGGCATCAGATTGGAGAAGAAATAGCTTCACTGGTGATTTAAATGCCCTAAATAAGAAAAATGTAGAAATAAACAAATCCAAAATTCCCTTGTAGAAAATAATACTCCTCCACTGTAAATGTTCTGATCTTCCGTTTATGGTGACTCGAATTGGAAAAATGCACAGAAACAATACTGTTTTAACAAAAAAATGAAAAAGACATCAATTAAAATTTGACATAAATTATATCTTGTAAAGCACAGTCTAGTATGGTTTAAACTGAGTATGAATTATACTTGTGATTTCTGTAGTCTAAACAAAGAAACAATTTCTCACTTAGTTTTCCATTGTATTATTCCAAAACATGTATTCCAAACTTTCTATCTAGAAAAATAGGTCAAAATAGGTTTTTATGGTAGTTTCATTCTGAAAATAACTTTGAGAAATGTGAGGTTTGTAATGCAACTGTGTAATTTTGTGACAAATTCCACATACATACTTGACTTTTTTTTCTAAGTGATATCAACCTCTATTGGAATTCTCTGATTTAACTGAAAAATAGAAAAGCAACAAAAACTTAAACAATATTTCAACCATAAATTCACAGACTATCTTTTCGTATGTATTGTGTGCATAATTCAATGTACAAAGCTTCTAGCACAGTTCTTTTTCTTTATTTTAATCATTGTGTACATGTCTTAACAGGATTCCATGACACGTTGTTGCTATATTACTGTTGTTTGAATTTGACTGTTATCAATAAAGTTGAGGGGAAAAAAAGTTGACATGCGAGCGAAAAATCTGCAGTGATCCGGCCCAGTGCATCCCTCGGATAGACCCAGTAAAATTGATATAGATTCTTCCCGTCGATTTCATGTAAATCGTTTGACTGTAATCAACCGTTTCTGTTCAGTATTTGCGTTTGTCTCTGAACCGGAAGACCTTGACGAAATCAAAGTTCGCAGAGAGGTGACATCTAGCTGCTCCACACCTGACTTCTTTGAATGAGGTTTAACACAAATTAGCATTTGTTTCGGTTCGATACCCATACGAATTTAAACCCACCCAACTTTCAGTCGGAGGAAGCTGGACAAACATTCATATAAATCTGCAGGTTAACGGTAAGCATACAATTGCAACGCCTAGTTATGGAAGGAATACAGTAAGATGGTATTTAATGTTGTTGCTAACATGGCATCTGCCTACCGCTGACGTTTAGCTAGCTCACGACAACATGGCTAACTAGCTAGAATTTTAGCACGGGTAGACAACAGATTATTGACTAAGTCTGTTTATTTCATATTGTTCTTAATCGTGGCGTCAGCTTCGGCTACCCAGACTTACTTACCAAACAAGGTTTGCAATTAGACTGAATTTTACTTTAGATTAAGTGGTGAAACTGTGACGGTGATGCTGCTAGCTCTCAATGCACACAAGCTAGCCTTGGTAAGAACTATTTCCTGCACTGGAAAGAATTGTTCTCTTCATAAAGCAGCACGTAAAGACACTTTCTTGCAAAGTACACAGGCCTCATGAAATTATTCACTGTAATTCACAATTTACCCAGTTGCTCAGTTGATGTCTCAGCTGTTCGTTGCTGCAGTTAATTAATTCAGTTTAGCTAGCAAGCTAAATTACATATCCGTTCTCCCATCAGGTGCACATGGTAACAAGAGTCCTGGAGTTAATACAGTAACTTAGTTGTTTTTCTGCTTGTGGAAGGACTAGAACATCAAGCTAAACGATTAAACTCTGTTCTCATAGAAGAGCGCTTCAGTTCTATGGTTTTGCGAATTAACACATATGAATGTTCAGGCAGGTCATAGGTCACTACCGCTGCCTATTGTTTAACTTTTTTCAGGAAAAGTGATACTAGTTAACGAAATTTGTGCCAGTTGCAAAGAATGAGGAGTGCTTTGAATAGCAAATGGACTGTGTAGCTCAGTGGGAACAGTTCTGTCTTGATTAAAAAACTGGCTTGGAGTGAAATAAACAAACTAATATATTTCATTATATTTCACTATTTCACGCTACTGTACTCCTCTCTTTGCCGGTTGTTAATGCAGTTGTCATTCCTGATGTAGACATCTTTTACATTACACAATATGTTTGAAGATGCGATCCACTGATGGATAACAGGTGAAATATTTGGTCTTACACTGAACCCAAATTTCAATTATAATGATTTTCACCAGATCTTGTGTTTGTTTTATTAAATGATATCTAGTTAAATTAGGGATGTGATGATATTTGATGTCATAGAAATATGATACATATTGTGGTGGAGGAAAGTGACTCAACTAAATCTTACTTATTACCAAAATGACTGTAGAGAGTGAAGCGCAGTTCAAAGTAACATTCTCTCCTCCAAAGATAACTCACTGCATTTATGTAGAAAGTAATGGAGTTTGCTCTGACCTCCTGAGGTGGTTTTCAGTGGGTCTATAAGACACATAACAATGGCCTAATTCCTGACTGACCTTGCTGTGACAGCAAGCAGGTACTGTGTGACACCTCAGACTAATTTCCAAATTCAGTTCAACAAACTGAATTCTGAGCTAAGTCCTATATGTGTGTGTGTGTTTGTGTGTTTGTAAGTTAATGTGTGTGTGTATGTATAGCTCCATTATAGACTGTGTTTGGTTTTTGTAGGTGACGAGCTGGCGCAGGTCGTGGGTTGTCCGTGGATAATGAGAGACAGTGGCGGTAGCCTGGCCCAGAACCGCTGGCAGGGAGACCTGGGTCTGACTGCTGTGGGGCAGGACGACACTGGAGGAGGTAGGCATTTTATTTCCCGTCAATATTATGTTTTCATTATAGTTAGGTTTGCATCATTATGAATAATATTATAGGTGCTAATGTGATGAGCCTGATAATAAGTGGCCAAGGGTGCCTTCACATGAAGCATTTTGCCCTTGGAATGTTTTTACAGTAGATTGTCTTGACACATACAGTACAGGCCAAAAGTTTGGACACACCCTCTCATTCAATGCGTTTTCTTTATTTTCATGACTATTTACATTGTAGATTCTCACTGAAGGCATCAAAACTATGAATGAACACACGTGGAGTTATGTAATTAACAAAAAAAGGTGAAATAACTGAAAACATGTTTTATATTCTAGTTTCTTCAAAATAGCCACCCTTTGTTCTGATTACTGCTTTGCACACTCTTGGCATTCTCTCGATAAGCTTCAAGAGGTAGTCACCTGAAATGGTTTTCCAACAGTCTTGAAGGAGTTCCCAGAGATGTTTAGCACTTGTTGGCCCCTTTGCCTTCACTCTGCGGTCCAGCTCACCCCAAACCATCTCGATTGGGTTCAGGTCCAGTGACTGTGGAGGCCAGGTCATCTGCCGCAGCACTCCATCACTCTCCTTCTTGGTCAAATAGCCCTTACACAGCCTGGAGGTGTGTTTGGGGTCATTGTCCTGTTGAAAAATAAATGATCGTCCAACCAGATGGGATGGCATGTCGCTACAGGATGCTGTGGTAGCCATACTGGTTCAGTGTGCCTTCAATTTTGAATAAATCCCCAACAGTGTCACCAGCAAAACACCCCCACACCATCACACCTCCTCCTCCATGCTTCACAGTGGGAGCCAGGCATGTGGAATCCATCTGTTCACCTTTTCTGCGTCTCACAAAGACACGGCGGTTGGAACCAAAGATCTCAAATTTGGACTCATCAGACCAAAGCACAGATTTCCACTGGTCTAATGTCCATTCCTTGTGTTTCTTGGCCCAAACAAATCTCTTCTGCTTGCTGCCTCTTCTTAGCAGTGGTTTCCTAGCAGCTATTTGACCATGAAAGCCTGATTTGCGCAGTCTCCTCTTAACAGTTGTTGTAGAGATGGGTCTGCTGCTAGAACTCTGTGTGGCATTCAACTGGTCTCTGATCTGAGCTGCTGTTAACTTGCGATTTCAGAGGCTGGTGACTCAGATGAACTTATCCTCAGAAGCAGGGTTGACTCTTGGTCTTCCTTTCGTGGGTCGGTACTCATGTGTGCCAGTTTCGTTGTAGCACTTGATGGTTTTTGCGACTCCACTTGGGGACACATTTAAAGTTTTTGCAATTTTCCGCACTGACTGACCTTCATTTCTTAAAGTAATGATGGCCACTCGTTTTTCTTTATTTAGTTAATTGGTTCTTGCCATAATATGAATTTTAACAGTTGTCCAGTAGGGCTGTCAGCTGTGTATTAACCTGACTTCTGCACAACACAACTGATGGTCCCAACCCCATTGATAAAGCAAGAAATTCCACAAATTAACCCTGATAAGGCACACCTGGGAAGTGAAAACCATTTCAGGTGACTACCTCTTGAAGCTCATCGAGAGAATGCCAAGAGTGTGCAAAGCAGTAGTCAGAGCAAAGGGTGGCTATTTTGAAGAAACGAAAATATAAAACATGTTTTCAGTTATTTCACCTTTTTTTGTTAAGAACATAACTCCACATGTGTTCATTCATAGTTTTGATGCCTTCAGTGAGAATCTACAATGTAAATAGTCATGAAAATAAAGAAAACGCATTGAATGAGAAGGTGTGTCCAAACTTTTGGCCTGTACTGTAGTCCTTTTTAAGAAAAAGAGACCCAGAGGCTGGGCACTTGCAGTATATTAACTTCTTCTGTGCATTGATTGGATCATGAGTATAAACTGTGTGTTGCCGTCTCTGAAAACCACCAGTTGTGCAGTTCATCACTTAAAGAGGCATGAACAACTGAAATCCAAAGATTTGTTAGTGGCCACAGCTAGGGTCTGTGGGCAGAGATTAAGTTCTTTGCTTCTTCCTTGTGGGTTTGTTTGGGTTTTTGGGTTGCTTGATAACTTGAAAATACCTCTCCATCTTCTAATGCAATCCAGCTCAACCCGCTTATAGATATCTATAATAGATGACGCGTCTAGCTTGTGACATGCCTCTGCTGCCACCAGGTTCTTACCTGTTCAACTAGAAGAAAATGGCAGACTTTTGTGCTGCTTTTGGATGTTCTAATGCAAGAAATGCCAAAACAAAATAACAGGGAATAATATTTTATAAGGTCAAAGTTATTTTCCAATATTTTACTGATGTTGATATGTCACATTAAGTAATGCTTCCTTACTTTATCATGACCGCCCTGATACTAAGTTAAGCTAACTTAGCCTATATCAGATAAAGAAAAAATACAGAAAATTTGTATTTTTTATACAGTAAATCAGTAAGATTATCAGTCATCATCAATCTTTATATACATGTACTGTATATGAGATTAGAGCTAAATTTGTAGTGTTCATTTTCTCTTCTCTTCTCGGCAACTGCACAGACACGCAAATGACACACTGCACAGCCCTGCCCAGAGAGTCCAAAATCTATGATCATATCAGCTGTGTTTAGAGCTGCAAGTAATGATTATTTTCATTATTAATTGATCTGCAGATTCTTTTCTTTATTGACTGATAAATCATTTGGTATAAAAAAAATGTCTACAAAGGATGAAAATGGCCATCACTGTTTCTTAAAGCCCATAAAGATAATGAGGTAAGCTCAGACCAAATCGCTTGTTATACATGCTTGAAAAATCACTAACCTCAATAACTGATTATCAAATCTTAAGTCTGTTTTTCTGTCAGTTGACTTATTGATTAATTGAATCAGTGTTGAAGCTCAACTGGTGTTATGTTGATCTTCAGGAGAATATTTTGCAGTCATTCATGAGATAGGTGTGTGTGTACATGCGTGCGTGCGCGAGAGAGCGAGTACCAGTTTTTCAATTGTAGTGGTGGTGTTCATGTATTATCTATGAACATGTTGTTCTGTGAGATCAAAGCCCAACAGTGTTCATTTGTATCTTAGTAACTAAATATAGTACCTGTGTTAACTGAAACAAAGTCAGTAATATTAAGTTGAAATGAAGGCCAGTTATTCATATTTGTTATATTTGTGTTTAGGCGGGATTCCTGGAGACCACCTCATAGCCCCAGTGTCAGGACACAGTGTACCCAGCCCCATGCACCTCAGACTGGGGCAGAAAGAGAAGGTGTGGACAGGAGAGTATGTAGACGATGAGGAGGAGGAGGATGGAATGGGTAGGATTGAGGCAATAGCTGATGATGAAGAAGAAAACAATCTTGATGGGGAGGATGAGGGTGAGTTTGAGGGGAAGGGTTGGGATAACAATGAGGAGGAAGAAGAGGAGGAGGTGGAAGAGGAAGGAGACCAGGCTGAGGTGGAGTGGGAAATTCCAGACTTTCCCTCCCAGTCCAGCCAGCACCCTCATTCACAAGAACACCAACATTATGGACCTCAACAGAAGGTAGAGGAAGGTGGAGATGTTACTGTAGAGGATACTGTCTCCCAGGCCGAAGCAGGGGACCTGTTAAAGTCCCACCTCAGCAGGTACCGGGCTCTGAGGAGGCTCAGGCGTTGGCAGCATTTGCGATCCCATGGAGGCCTTGGATTTCGGCTCACCCAGCACTGGAAGAGCTGGCGCCAGCGGGCCCAGTGGGTCTGTTCCCAAGGGCACAGGTGGAACAGGAGAGGGCAACGGTACGGCCTGTACAGCAAGCAGAGGAGGATGAAAAGGTATCAGCAATCACCATACACCAATGGAGAGGATGACAGCAACAACGGAAGATTCACAGAGTCTGAGAGAGGTACTGACATACACTACACTACACTTATAAAGAAGGCTGGTTGATGTGCACAGAATATGTAACAAATCATGTAAAAATGCAATGTGTTGGTATGTCCCTTAGTAAATCTTTTTAAAATAGCACTCTTTAAAACAAAGTTATAACGTGCCATTCAAACAAATAGTAAAGGTCAACAACATTGAAAACATAAGATACAAAACAAATTAAAATAATTGAAATTGTTACTAGGGCTGCAACCAATGATTACTTTCATTGCTGATGAATCTGTCCATTATTGTCTCGATTAATCAATTAATTAGTCAACATTTTTGGACACAAGTACTTGATTTCAGCATGGTAGGACATAATACAAAAAACATTGGTGGTACAAGGAAGATACTGAGGGTACATGCCAAGGTTCCTATTTGATAGTTCCTCACTGCTGGCTTGAACTGGAAGTCATTCTTGTCTGCAGTCTTGGAGGCCGTATCAAAGCTCTTATTTCTGCTCTGAGAAGCAAGGAGGGATCTCTGAGGAGCCATGTGCAAGGATACACAAGAGTAACCTTCACAGAAGTCTTTTACTCTATGACATGCCCCCTTTTTGGATATCAGTTGTTGATTGGGCACTGCAGCTGATAGGACTGGTCCGTTACATCACAACATCACTTGACTTTTAAACCAGAGTGAAGACAGATAAAAAATTAAACTCCCCCTCCACTCCCCCAACCTAACATTATATTTGAAAGTGTTACATGAAATGAGGGGAAGGGCATACATTAATTTTATATTAGTAAGTAAGTATATACACACACACACCCTTCACACATCTCATTTAAAGCCTAAAAGTATGGATGCACAGATCACATTTTTTGTCGCTGATACTGATTACTGATCATCGTTGCTATAGCAGCTGGTAAAGCAGTATTAGGCTTATTTGTCAATTTGACTGCCTTGTAATGTATTGGAGTCTCCACCAGGTGGAATCATTAGCTAAGTTATAAAAAGAGACTGTACAGTATGGAGATCCACAAAAAGTAAATTGTCAGGGTTTCTTATTCTGGAAACAAGATCATTTTACAAAGTCCATTCAATCAATAGAGTAGTACAAAGAACTTCCAAGGAGCAATGCAGCAAGTAGTCTACAGCAAGTCTGGAGTGAAAACTGAAATAGGTGGTGAAATCAATCTCTTCTTCCTCTTACATCATGCGCAGGTGGTCAGCATGTGGATGTTTGGCATGTAGGGCACAGAGCATGTGGGTGGAATGGAGCGGTGAGAATTTCTGCTTCTCGCTTACAGAGCTGTTCATTCCCTCCGCTCCCCAGCTCAAAGCTGTTCCAGGACGTTCCACTCAATATCGCTCAGTGATCAACTTAGGTTTCATCCCGCTCCACTATTGCGATCACCAACTAGAACGCAGTAATCCCGATCTCATTGCCTATTTTTACTGAATATTGGATGATAATGATGGACAACTGATCAATGTGGACATTCCTGCCTGGAAGTAAAACGCACTGGTTGTAATTAAGTTTGCTGTGTATCATAATCTAATGTAACGAAGCAGTCATGTCTTGCCAGCCTCTTCATGCCACAAACATTGGAACGTTGGAGTGATTTGGTGCTTGGAACGCAGTTTTATTTCTGATGTAATCTGCATGAACATTTTACAAAAATAGTGTTCCACTGAGCATAATTACACTGATTCTAGCAGAACATTTCTGAGGTTAGTCCTTAATGTTACATTGCAAGCTTGATTAACATTACAACCAGTTTGTTTTACTTCCAGGCTTAAATGCATATTTCGCAGATGTGTGTTGATAATTCAGAATTAATTTATGCCTTTGCTGTCGTGTCCTGTAACGTCTCCTGATATTGTTCATTAGGATGTGGTTGAATGCTGACTTTAGCTGTTGTTTCACTCCAATTACTACTAGTGGTTATCAAACATGTTGTTTTACCTTGAACTATGGCCAATGTCCCTCCAGATAAATGAGAACGATTTGTCAGATTTCTTATCTTTATATAATTTGCAACCTGGGACACAGTGGAACAACATTAATTATATCAGCATTTGAGCTTCCCACCCTGAGCATGACTTAAGAGGGAAATGGTTCCTGTGTGAATATAGTCTATGGCATGCCTTCTCAAAGTCCAGACTGAGTCGCATCCGGACCGAACAGCAAGTCAATCCAGACTTGTGGTGTAATGTAACATAGAGCAACTGTGCTCAACTCATGCTTGTTGCAGCAGACCTCTGCCAGACCAGCATCAGTTAAACCGGGGTGTCAAACTCAAATACACAGTGGGCCAAAATTAAAAAAATTGTTCCAAGTCGAGGGTCGGACTGGTTCAATGTTTATTGAAAGCTGATTGAAATTACCATATTACACATATTGAACCTGGAACTAACACAGTTTGTAAGTTACTGCCCATAAAACAACATTAATCATTAAATAAATGAAACATCAATTGCTTTCATTTCTTATGGCTTTATCTTCAGCTTTCCATAGTAATTTCAAATGGAAAACATTTTCCCACAGACCAACAGCCAAAAAATAATTTCCTTCAAACAAAACCAAAAATACCCAAAGAGTGCAAAAAGTCAACATATATTAAACCTGAGTGTGCTGCTCTCTGATGCGCACTAGTGTAAGCCAGATACTTGAACCTGGAACTAACACACAGTTTCTAAAACCATTTTTATCTTTAAACAACAACATTAAACATAAAATGCAGGAAAAATCAGTTGCATTCATTTCTTATGGCTCTTTATGCAGCTTTTCCAGAGTAATTTCAACCTGTGTTCAACCTCTCTCTCACCCAACCGGTCGAGGCAGATGACCGCCCACCCAGAGCCTGGTTCTGCCTGAGGTTTCTGCCTGTTAAAAGGAAGTTTTTCCTCACTGCTGTTGCCAAGTGCTTGCTCATGAGGGAATTGTTGGGTCTCTGTAGATAAAAGAGCTCGGCCTGTACCAGCTCTATATGGAAAGTGTCCTGAGACAACTTTTGTTGTAATTTGGCACAAATAAAATTGAATTGAATTAATTTATCTGTCACGGTGTTTCGTTTCATAGTATCTTCTTACGTTATATTCTTTCATGACAGCCACACTGTCTCCGCACAGAAGACGAACAGCTTTGTCCTTCATATTCCGTGAAAATATACTCTGCCTCCCACCTGCCTTGAAAACCCCTGTTTTCAAAGTCCACTGTCTGTTTAGCCATTTTTCAGGGAGAGCGTAGCTCAGGTAACGAGCTACGTCAGGCTGCTGATGAACGAGTGGGGCAGGGACTAATGATAATTAGATATTATCATATGGGCCAAAAATAATTCCATCGCAGGCGGGATTGGGCCTGCGGGCCTGCGGGCCTTGAGTTCGATATATGTGAGTTAAACTGTAAAGGTGCAGTGTCTAAGAATTTTGGTCCGTTATGGCCGTGATCCCTGAGAGGCTGTTGAGCCATTGCTTGAGGTGTGAACACCAATAATGCCCCCATGCTTCAAGCACTTGGTCTGGGTAGAATTCAGTCAGCTAATAGGGCTAGTAGCTGCACAACTAACTAGCTAATGCCAGCTAGCAGCTACAGTCAAAGATATCTACAGCAAAGCGTATTGTGATAATGAGTAAGAGTATAGTTAGCGGT
This sequence comes from Chaetodon trifasciatus, assembly GCA_037975065.1. Classification (NCBI taxonomy): domain Eukaryota; kingdom Metazoa; phylum Chordata; class Actinopteri; order Chaetodontiformes; family Chaetodontidae; genus Chaetodon; species Chaetodon trifasciatus. The sequence continues at coordinate 127,372 of JBBMOE010000074.1, forward strand.
TACTCTGGTGATGTGATATGTAAATGTAGATATGTAAATCACACTCTCCTTTCCCCTGCCATCAAACCCCTCCTCTCCATGCGAAAATGGCGGCTGAAAGTTGAAACTGAAAACCAGTAACACTGGAAACAAAACTGACATAAATTGTTTCAGTGATTACAAGTACATTGAAAAAAGACAGACCTGGAAAAAAAATCATATGTGTTAAAAAAACACATATAAATCGAAAAAATATCAACATTTGAAATCAAGGTTATGTCACCGCGTACCAAAAATAATTTCTTTTTTAAATTAAAGTTTACATAACAGCTTTTTTTGTGAATTATAAGTATGATTAGGTTGTTTGTTATAGTATTAATATAGTATTGTTAATGCATTAAACTGAATACAACTTCTGCTCTGCTGAAAACATGCTCTGCTTTTCAAGTGCAACGCTGAGCGTTAACCACGAACCTAATTGTTACAGTTACTCTCCAAAGTGCATTGAAGTTTCAGAACTGCCACAAGTTGGACAAATTTGGGCTAGGTATGCATTTTATTAATATGATTAAGGTCTTATACGCAAATCCCTCAGCAATGGTCTGCACGGACCAGATCTGTTCCACCCAGTTTTCGATATGTAGGGGCACTCGTCAGGGCTGCCCCCTCTCACACATACTTTTTGTTCTCTCGCTCGAGCCACTGGTGCAGAAAATAAGACAATATCCATCTATATATCTCATCAGGTTTTGTAACACAGAGCATCGTATATCTTTGTACGCTGATGACATTCATCTTTATGTAGGCAGAGCTGGTACCTCAATCCCACATTTGCTTTCTTCTTTTGAGTCATTCAGCTTGCTCTCTGGGTACAAAATTAACTGGACAAAGTCAGCACTGATGCATTTAAACTCCATGCCCTCCCAGATACCGGTAGTTAAAAACTTTAGTTTTAATCTTGGAGTTGAAATTGTTCCCTCCATGTCGTCCATTGCGATAAAAAATTTTCAAGGTATATATAGTCAGATAGAGAAAGACTTTGAGCGTTGGTTGAATCTCCCAAATTCACTTCAAGTCCAAATAGCAGTAGTAAAAATGGACATACTCCCTCGTGTTAATTTTTACTCTTCTATGATCCCTTTTGCTCCCCCATTAGGCTATTGGGACAAACTTCTGTCATTAGTTTCTAAATTCATATGGAAAGGAAAAAGACTACATCTAAAAGTCACACCTCTCCAGTGAGACAAGATACAAGGGGGGCTAGCTCTTCCTGATTTTAAGATCTACTTCTGGTCTTATGTACTACGCCCCATCTACATGGTTCAACCCGAGTTCCTCTGTTTCTTGGAGACCAATTGAAGACAATCTTGCACCACTTCACAGGTTGCAAGACCTTGTGTATGCTAACATAATTCAGTTCAATTCAATTCAATACAATTCAATTCAGTTTTATTTGTATAGCGCTAAATCACAACAAAAGTTGTCTCAGGACTCTTTCCATATAGAGCTGGTACAGGCCAAGCTCTTTTATCTACAGAGACCCAACAGTTCCCTCATGAGCAAGCACTTGGCAACAGTGGCAAGGAAAAACTTCCTTTTAACAGGCAGAAACCTCAGGCAGAACCAGGCTCTGGGTGGGCGGCCATCTGCCTCAACCGGTTGGGTGAGAGAGGGAGAGCAAGAGAGAGAGAGTGAGACAGACAGAGAGAGACAGACAGACAGAAATGCAGTCAGAGAGAGACAGACAGACAGACAGACAGACAGACAGACAGACAGACAGACAGACAGACAGACAGACAGACAGACAGAGATGCAGTCACAGTAACAATGACAGTGGATGTAATAACAGTAGTGGCAGTTGTAGTGGATGTCAGGTACGGCCATGGCGGGAGACACAGCTGTAATCCACAATCCAGATTCAGCCACTATTCATGGGAACCTGTGAGACGACAAAGCACAGAGACTAAGTTAGTAACATGCCGTGCTAGGACATGAAAATGTGCAGAAGGAGAGGGAGAGAAGGACAGAGGAGCTCTGTGTGCCTTTGGGGGTCCTCCGACTGTCTAATGCTAAAGCAGCAGAACTAGGAGCTGGTCCAGGGCAAGCCTGAGCCAGCCCTAACAATAAGCTTTATCAGGCTCAAGTTTTAAGCCTACTCTTAAATGTAGAGACAGTGTCTGCCTCATGGACAAAGACTGGAAGATGGTTCCACAGGAAAGGAGCTCGATAGCTAAGTGCTCTGGCTCCTGTTCTGCTTTTGGAGACTTTAGGAACCATAACTAGGCCTTCAGTCTGGGAACACAGTGTTCGAGTGGGGTAATAAGGTACTTATGAGCTCTTTAAGATAAGAAGGTGCCTGGCCATTTCTGGCTTTGTAAGTAAGGAGGAGAATTTTAAATTCTATTCTAAATTTTACAGGGAGCCAATGAAGAGTGGCTAATATCAGAGAAATATGATCTCTCTTCCTCATTTTTGTCAGAACATGAGCTGCAGCGTTCTGGAGCAACTGGAGAATATTCAGCAACGAGTTTGGGCTGCCTGATAGTAAGGAGTTGGACATAGTGTGGAAAAATCTTAGGGATACAAAAAACCCCAACCATCAATTGATACACTAGAAGTATGTTCATAGGAGAAGGCAATGGAGGAAAACAGCTGAGAGCCAATGTAAGTGAAAGAACGAGGGGCTTAGAAGTTATCCTTGTCTTTCTTGAAGAAAATGGTCAATCCGTGTCTTCCTTCTGCAGTTGCAGTAATAGCACTGGACACACAAACAGCTGATCTTTCTGAGGACCCAACCATGTTTGGTGAACACAGACGGTATGTTACTCATCTGGCGAGTTAAAGGACTGTTCCTAGGTTACTTAAAAATAGAAATGTTTGAGTTGAAGCTCTGTGCCCCCTGTAGCAATTTGCGTCATTGTAGAATGACAGTTTGAGGCAGGGAGCACCTATTGTTTTATCCTTGATGACACCATGGCCATGTCAAGGGGATTCCCTTGAGTCCCGGTCAGTCTCGTCCAATGGGAAACCAGGATTTGGATTCAAGACAAATCTTATACTGAGGTGTGATTTGCAAGTTATGATGGGAATTTGCGGTATTCCTTTGTTTTGAGTCTGTTATCAGACATTGCATTCTGCATGCAGGCCTTTGTTCAGGCTTTTGGATTTACATGCAGACATGTCCTCGTTCCTCCATGTGGTGAGATCCCAACAGTGGTAATTTGTCACAGTGAATTCTGGTGTATTATATCAGTGCCATGTTGAACATTGAATATTTTTGTACGTCTACGTGATTATGACAGACTGTTACTTCATTGGTTAAAGGGTTGGTGTGTTGCAGCTCTGTGTGTTCCCTTTGTTGTTTGTCCCTTTTCCTCTCCTGTCCTCTCTAGCTCTGCTAAGGTGTCCTAGATCTGATTACTGAATGAGATGCATCTGATGTGGTTCTGAGTGCTTAAAAAGCTCCTGTGCTGGCATCAGAAGAGAGGCTTATGGTGAGGGGACTGTTAGACTTGGATTTTGTGTTTTGTTTTGATTCTGTCTTTTGCTTACTTTGATTTAGTGTCTTGGTTGTTTGTATTTTGATAAATCACATAGATTTGGTGGTTTTAAGAGACTTTTTTTGTGGTTGAGTTTTGGGTCAGTGGAGTGTTTTTTGCACCATAAAGCTGCCTAAGGGTGGTGGTAATAATGGAGCATGCCAGTGTAGCTCATTGACATTCATCAGGTCTGTCAAAATGTACATTTTGTGTTCATGTTGGTTTCATGTCATTTGAAATCACATTTGTACCATTTTTTACAAAAATCACACGGAATGTGCCTGAAAATGTCAAATGGTGTAACCGAAAAAGATTGATAGATTTTAAATATCTAATCCACCTAGAATGCATATAAATGCAGCCATGAAAATAATTACCTGATTTTAAAATATCACATGAAAATAGATTTTATAAGGATTACCTCAAATTTAAATTTTAGGCTTTTTTGAATACATTGAGTGGGACATACACTGTAATCATCCTTTGTATTCTAAATAATCTTTGACAAATTATGTAAAAAATGTTAAAAAAAACATGTTATTGCACTGCAGTAGAGGGTTACTTTATATTCCACATTATTTTTTCTGTATATTTTCTGTATTGTAGAAAAACATCTGACAAGAATCATCTGGTTGAACTAATCAAAAACACTGCGTGTATGTGTGAGTGGGAGAGAGAGCGTGAGCGCAAATGAAGGTAAAAACAGAAGGATTGAAAGCAGAGAGAGAAGGGTTGGACCTTGTGTTTAGTGCCATGTGTACATTTTTTTCTAGTGAAGTTGGTGTTTCAGAGAGGAGTGTGCCAGTGTGACAGAACTTCTGAATCTTAAAGTTCAGGCAGTGTGTGCTTGGAGGTGTTTCCAGTCCTTTGCTGTGAGTTTTAATAGACGCGAGTTCAAAGGTTCTGGCTCAGAGACAATGTTCAGCACATCAGACTCGTAATAGAAAAGGAGGTCAGGTGGTTGAGGCCAGGTGAAGACATTCTTCCCACCCAGCTGTTGCATGCAGCTCACTTCCAGTTCTTCACCCACCACCTGCATGACCTGTCCCACAAAAGGCTTACTTTCATATCTGACCAGGATGAACTTGCCTTTCAGATCCTGCTGACATTGTTGAGGGGTGGTTTCCTGGTAGGTTGTGGAAATCTACTGCAGATGGACCATAGCAGTTGCAGATACCAGGTCTTGCACAGAAGCATGAAATTTCCCTCCACTGCATTGCAGCTGGCACTTCAGAGGTCAC
>JBBMOE010000074.1:136794-174715 GCA_037975065.1 Chaetodon trifasciatus
TCTCCTGCAGCTGTTCCTCCATTCTCTTCCTGCATCTGTCCTTCCCCTCCCTGATTTTCCTTCTTAGCTCCCTCTGAACACTTTTCAGCTCCTCTTTGTTTCCTGACTTGATTAATCCAGGGTTTGTTGTTTGAGTGACACCGAACAGTCCTGGTGGGTACAGTGTTCTCCACACAGAAATTTATGTAGTCCGTGATGCTGTCTGTCAGACTGTCAATGTCCTCCTCATGAGAGCCACTGAATATTTCCCACACTGTTGTCTCGAAGCAGTCCTTCAGAGCCTCGTCAGACCACCTCTTCACTGTGTGGGACACAGCTGGTTGCCTGTTAACAAGAGGCTTGTATACGGGCAGGAGATGAACCAGGTTGTGATCAGCTCTTCCCAGAGGGTGGAGGGATGATGATTCATATGCCTCCTTGGTGTTGGCATAGAATAAGTCCAGTGTTTTATTGTTTCTGGTGGCACATGTGACATACTGGATGAATTTGGGCAGAGTGGGGGACAGAGAGGTATGATTAAAATCCCCAGAGATCAGTAAGAGGTCCCATGGTTTCTTAGTCTGCAGCCTGCTGATCACGGTGTTGATGATGTCACAGGCTGCATTGGCGTTAGCAGAGGGAGGAATATACACAGCCACCACTATGGCATGTGAGAACTCCCGCGGCAGATAATATGGTCTCAAACTAACAGCCAACAGCTCAATGTCCGGGCAGCATGAGTGAGAATCCATCCAGCGCTACAGTCGCATCTGTGTGCTGCGTGCCCGGCCATGTCTCTGAAAACAATAGCATACTGCACTGCACTGGGGAGAGATCTTACATTCCCCATGATGATGGACGGGAGAGCCAGTCTATAAGCTCTCCTCCTGTCACGGTGTTTGATCCCAGTGCAGCACCCCCGCACCCTCCTCCATAACTCACGGGGGACATCAGGTCACTCCTCTGGCCACACAGCTGTGTTACGCAGGGCCAGCAGCTGATCCCTACTGTAAACAATGGGAGCCATTGTCTCTCACGGACCCACAGATGCAGAGAAAAGTTGCGCAGTCGTAGAAGTGCTGAAAAGTAGCACTAGAGTTACCGTGCTTGATGTCTCTGATGCACCAGAGATTCACAAACACGCAGAGCTAAAATATATAAAAAAGACGCACAAGAAAACAGAAAAAGAGGAGAAAAACTCCCAGGAGTCTAGAGAGCTGTTGTAACAGGCTGCCGCTCGTATGGCGCCAACTTCTTATCAGACAGGAAACCTGTTATCAATTTAATCACTGTACATTCACTACTGACAGGTGAGTGATAAGCTGGCAAAGTGTTTACTTTATCTTAGCAGGAAGGTGGAGGCAGGGAAACCAGTTAGCCCTGGCTTTGTCACTGTGCATTTAAACCTTCAAAGTTCTATGATATGAAGAGTAATCCACTAAGGAATTGGAACTTGGTCTTGACCAATTAAAACAGCCAGGATGACATGCTGTATTTTTGCATGTTCTCGTAATGGCAAACCTACCACCTTTACACAGAAGAAGAAGAAGAAGAAGAAGAAGAAGAAGAAGAAGAAGAAGAAGAAGAAGAAGAAGAAGACCTTTATTAGTCACAGCATGCGGAGTTAGGGGGGGAAACTGCACACGCCATGCATTTGTGAAATTCTTTCTCTGCTTTTAACCCATCCTGGTCCTCCTTCCTCTGCGGCAGACCAGGAGAGGTGGGCTGCCAGCCGACCGGTGCTGGGGGACCAGGTCCTTCGTTGTCACCATTTGTCAGGTGGTGATTTTCTTGCATGTTTTTAGTGGGGGTATTTATGGAGGATAACCCAGGTGAGCACGGGGAGAACATGCAAACTCCACACAGAAAGGCCCCTTTCCTCAAGCAGCAGGCACTGAAGGCATGGTGGGGGACACACCACCAGCGCCCACAGCGGGATTCGAACCGGGAACTTCTAGCTGTGAGGCGACAGTGTTACCACCTGTGTCACCGTGTCATTTATTATTTACTGTCATCAAACAAAGTGTGATCTGCATAAAGAAGAACAACATGTGTGTAATCTCTTTCCTTTTCTCTGGCAGATAAACAGATAAATGGCTGCTCTCTGGACAAGCAAGAGGACAGAGGGAGACGGGATGTGGAAGTCAAACCAGTGGAGCTGGCCCTTACTGAGGAACACATGAGTTGTGTGACTGGTATGGATCAGAGGCAGTTGTTTCATGTTCGCTGTCATATGAATTTAAACTGTTTTTGTTTGCAGGTACATCGGATAAATTTAAAACTCCTGCTTTTGTGTCTAACAGGATTTTGTCCACATTAGCATTTTCAGATTGTTTCTCATACCTTTGTCTTTGACTTTGCAATGCCAAAACCGTAGGTAGGCAAACTGCAACGCCTGGAATGTAAGAGTCAAGCATGTTGGTATGGATGCACATTAGGCGCAGGTTTTGACATTTTCAAGATTTTCTTGAAATTGCAAGAGAAACAGTGATTTTCTTTTTAGGCTTTTGTGTTTGTTAGATGCTTGAATTACATGCAGAAAATATGAAAAATGTTAAAATGAAAGAGGGATGCCTCTTGAATGGACTCCATAGTATGCTTGTCCAGCTTGCTGTGCGGATGGTGGTTTAATGTCTTATGTCTTTCTTCTGTCTCAAGGCATTCTTGAAGAGTCTCTACAGCAGTATGGCAGTTTGATCCCAATCCATGTGGATGATATTGTGGAGAAGCTTCAGGACATCTTCAGTGACAGCTTCACACAGCCACACAGGTCAGCCACAGTGTTTACTCACTATACCGTCATTATGGATATAACCATCCATTTCTTGACTTGAATTATATGAAACAGAGAAAAGTAGTTTTCTCACAAATGGTAAAACACACAAATGGTTGCCATTTATCATTTCCTGGATTCAATCATTTATGGAGTAATAATTGTGGCACTAATAATGGCCTTGTACAGAAAAAGATGCAGTATTGTAAGGCTGCAATTAACAATTATTTTCATTGTTGATTAATCTGTCAGTTATTTTCTCAAATCGATTAATTGTTTGGTCTTTATAATGTTAGAAAATGGTGAAAAATGTTGATTTCCGAAAGCCCATGATGACATCCTCAAATTTCTTGCTTTGTCCATAACCCAAAGATACTCACTTTACTGTCATAGAGGAGAAGAACCAGAACAAGAACATAGAATTATTTTTCTTAAAAAAATACTGAAACTGATTAAACGATTATCAAAAGAGTTGACAGTTAATTAATTAACCAATTAATTGTTGAAACTCTACAGTATTGTTCAGCTGATATATAAATACAGTGTATGTTACTGTTTTAAAATGTTGTGTTACATTCAGGTCAGGTCACATCCACAGGTTAACAGGTTCATTGGTAACAGGTGATAGTATCATGGTCGGTTATAAATGGGGCATCCTCAGAATAGACTTGAAATCTAACTGAAAGACCTGCGTTTACAGACACACATACGCTCTCTCTCTCTCTCTCCTCTCTCCGACTGCTGTGCATTTCACATAAGGCATGTGAGCAAATGAGATTTATAGCCTAACTCCTTTCTTTTGGCTATTTTGAGTTGTAAGTTAATAGGCTGCAGAATTCCACATTCCATCTAATAATTTATGAAATTCGTTAGGGGATCTGGAGGATTGATTAAAATAGTGGGGGTATTTTATTACTTCAGAAGTGACCCTTTGTAGGTAAATTAAGTACATTGCTCAGTAATGTGTCAGTTTGTTTGATTTGTCGTTCATTAGGAAAGCAGTGGTCCAGCACCTAATACAATCTTTCCAGCGTTCATCGGGATCAGCCCTGGCTAAAACATTCAGGGTCAACTACAAACGCCATGTTCTGACCATGGATGACCTTGGCACTCTGTATGGACAGAACTGGCTCAATGACCAGGTACTGCATTACAAACTTCTAAACAGCCTTAGCACAATATACCTTTTTCGTGGCATTTGGCTTGTTATAACACGATAAGCACAGGTGAAATTAAGTTTTGTTAACAATGGCTCAGTTCCATCAAGTGTCCCCGTAAGCCATGACAGTGAGCCTGAATACACAATACCAGGACTCTGGAACTAGCTCACCGAAATGGAATGCAGTCATGTTAGTGTTCTCATTTACACCTGTGTTTATCCTGATATGTCATGCTAAAATTTGTGTTGTGAAAAATGTATGATGAAGCATATGGCTAATTAGGATCATGGCTGCAGGATTTTGCATTGTTAAATAATACTAGTGTGTATATAGAATGTATGTACTGCCACCCGATACTCAGGATCTTCAGGACTGAAAAATGTGTCTTGAAAGCAGTGCCAAATAATATGCTGTTACTCAATAAAAACATTCTCCTGGAATGTTTTTTGTGAACCACTAAAGATCAGTTGGTGGTCACTTTGTGTCTTACATAAAGTAGTTTGGAAAACTAGTTTGATGTGAAATATATTGTTTACATGATTTTCGTTACTAGAAATTACAAGAAATTCTCATATTTAGGCACAAATTATTGATAAATTAAGAAGACTGCAATTTCTGCCAGTGGAAATGTCGTAGAAACATTCTCTGAACAGTGAATTCAACTTGTAAACTGTCATTTGACCAAACTGATGGCTAGACAGAACAGATGGGCTACAGAACACTATGTTTAATATACGCATGTGTAGATGTTTTTAAATTTATTTTAAGGGGGAATGCGCAGAGAGAAACTCATTATTTGGATGGGGAATATATAGACATAAACAGACTCCAAACCATCAGCAGTCACTATAGAGCTGTTAAAGCCAACTGACAGCCAACTTGTGCTGTCGTCATCAGAAACTTGCATTTCTTCAGATGACCATTCTGGAGAAGGACAGCTCAGTTCTCAAAAATGTGTTTCCTTGATTCCTCTCTCTTTACTGGACTTAAGTGAACTGTGGTGAGGAAAGGTGCAAGTTAGGGAAATGTGAATGCAATTAAGGGAATTGAGATTCACTGGATGTTATGACTATACCATTTTGTAGACTGTTGCTGTCATTTGACAATAGTTCCAATAATATTAATACTAAAATGCCTGTATTCTGAAAAAATGTTCCTCTCTGCCAAGAAAGTTAAATTGTTAGCACTGTGAGGCAGACAGTGGGGGTACACAAAAGTTCTACAATGACTTCTGATTATTTGGAGTTTGCTTATGCCCATATGTTCACAGCATAAAGTAGCTGCTCTGCACTGCATTCTGACCGTCCCTTATGACCATCCTCTTCCTTGTGCTAAGATCAGTGCAATTGTCATACTTCTTGCCAAACTTTAAGTTTAGTCCCTACAAATACAGCAAAGGATCTCAGATGCAGAGATGTTCTTTTGAACTTATACCTTTTGTAATCACTGCTCATTGATGAGTCCTTTTTCAAACTGTGCCTTTACATATGATATCTTCTTGTTAATTATTTCAGGTGATGAACATGTATGGTGACCTGGTCATGGACTTTGTGCCAGAAAAGGTAAGGAAATTAAAAAAAGAAAAGTATTAAAGAGACCCTTTAATACCCTTTCAAAGACATTGGTGGGAGGGGGTGCACTGGAATCTCAGATTGCTGGACCTTGACCCATACTAGCAGTCAGTATGTCAGATTACAGCCAAATTTCAATCAGATTGAAATTAACATTAACATTGACAAGCATTACATAACTCCTAAAGCACAATTGCCATTGTGTGTAATAAGTTTACAAAGTGTGGAGGACAGGAGGATAACATGAAACAAAGGCCTCCCTTGAGATTTGTTATGGAGTTAAGAGTTTTGAATTTCCCAAAAAATCTTCCAGACCTCAGAGCTAGCCTGTGAACATGTAGACCATGTTTGGTGTGACAGTTCAAAGCCAATTTGATTTATGAGAGTTTACATAAAAAAATTGTCACAACATGAGTGTGAGTTGAAACAGAACAGCATATTGTAACAAAAATTTAATTTTAATTTTAACTTTTGTGTACCTCGACTCAACCACTTCATCTTTTAACTGTGAAAAGTTGTAAAAGTTTTGGACGACATTCAAAATAATGGCCAAGTTATTGACCAAAATGTGAAAAGTTATTATAGTGCCACTGTGGAGTCAAGGAGTGTTTGTCTGTTGTACATGCACTAAACAAGACTTAAAAGATACACAGGCCACATCGCATGGAACAATTAAGAGAATGTGCATACCTGTGCACAAACTCAGACATTAGCAGTTCTGGAATTGAAGCTAGATTTTTTTAATGAAACGATAATCATATATTCACAATGTCATAAATATGTTTTTGATTGTAGTAAGACACACATTACCTATTTCTCTCTATTTTAAAAATTAAAGGCCATTCCAAATGTTAACCATTTACATTTATGACCCCTGCGATTAATTATTGAACTACTGCGCAACATTTCCAAAACAAGCACAGCTGCCACACACACTTTATCTTCTCCAGACACCTTACCCACTGCCTCTCCACCTCTTTCATGTCATCAGCTGTGGAAATGAGAAAAAAATCTGTGTTATTGTCTGTTGTATTGGGTATATGATTTCATCAGCTGCAGTTTGTATGTGTCAATATAGAAGAAATAATCAAGTGGTGAACTCTGGTGTTCCTGTGCCTCTACCAGGTCATACTGAGTCATACCAGGTCATACATACAGGTGGTCTTTAAAGTATTTGTATCAGCTAAGTTAAATCAGATAAAAATGTGATTGTTTCTTTACTGGGTCCACTGTGTTTTGCCCATCTCATACTGAAGTGTTAGATCTGTTCTCCTTTACTCACAGTCAGGCTCTACAGTGCAAGAAATCTGCTGCATACAGTATGTGTGTAAGAATTAGTGAGTAAATGTGCAAAATTATTTGAGCGCACTGTTGAGTGACTCTTTAGTTTTGACACTGAGGTTTGCTAAATGCACAGATTTATAGTGCTCTGATGCTGATTATCAATAATTTAACCATATGAACCTAAGATTGTTTTTCATGACATTTTCAGCACAGACCCCAAATATTACTACAGGTGCACAAAGTTGAATTTCAATTCCTAAAACCTGCAACATAGGATTAAGGAAGGCTTGTCAGAATTGACTTAGTCTTGGGCGCAGCTAAAACATATGTGCCAGATTGGCTATAGAGAAAGATAACATCTATCGCATGCATCTGAATTCTCCGAAAAAATGTTTGCCAATATGGAATTCAGAACAGCAGAACAGGTCTGAGTTAAGCTTGTGCAGGTTGTTAAAATTACAAAAAAGGACCACCAACAAAGCATCTAAGACCCTTGTTGCCCCAACCAGAATCTGTCCGAGCTGGGATAAATAAATGATTATTACAAATGGATGGAAGAGAGAGAAAGCTTTCCAGTTGGAGCAATGCCTGAACTGAAACCAAACTTCTTAGGTGGAGTTCAAAGGTTGGAAGTGTAATTGGATTATGAAAAAGGTAAACCAATACAAGGCAGGGAGAGGGGATTCACAGTAAGATTTCGATTCCAACTAACACCAAATGATCTCAGGTGTTTGGCTCCAAAGAGGTATCTTATGAATATTGGCTGCCCAATAGTAACAAATAAAATTTGGTAGTCCGTGCCCTCCATAATTCCTACTCCTCTGGCCAAAACAAAATTGTTCTATGGTAAAGAATAAATAATTCCAATGTACCTATCAAACGCTTTTTCCGCATCTAAAGAGATAACTGCTTCCGGGGAATTTTAAGAGAATGAGAAACAAATTAAGGAGTCTATGAACATTGGAAAGGAATGTCAGCCCCCAATAAACCCTGTTTGGTCCTCCAAAATCATATGGGGAAAGGCAAGCTCCAAGCAGCAAGCAACTTTTGCTAAAACCTATTTGCATTTCCAGAATTAAACATGAAGCAGTCCTACTTTTCAGCTAATGGCCAAGGAGCCAATGTCCCTTGTCGCCCTGCTCCTAAAAGATTCCCTGTGATCTAAATAGCAATCTTTCCACAGAAGTTATTTGTTATTTGTCACTGTATCTGTCACAATACAGAAAATATTTAATTTTTTCTTTGTATTTCTTAGTTAATTTTGTTGTTTTTCTGAATTTGCTCATGGGCCAGATCAAAATGCCTCACGGGCCAACCCTGCTTAGCTTCTGAGATCAGACGAGATTGGGCGTGTCCAGGGTGTTATTACAACAGTAAACAACAACACAGTTTTTGACTTACGCTTAGCCATACAACCAATTCTTAATTGATGTGTTGAATAAATTGTAAATTAGAACTAAAGTAAGTTTCAGTTATTTCATGAAACATTTTTTGTGCCCCACATTACATTATTTCATTGTTCACCATTGTTCACCTTTTTAATTCACTTTTAAAATGCTCATCATTAGACATTGATGGGTCCATAATGATGACATGTTTGATCACATATGATAAAGTGGACACTTGCAGTATCAGTCCTCATGACAACTATTTTCTGTCATCTGCCCCAATATTTACTCTTGTCTGTTTACTTCCTCAGGTTCACTTTTTCAACAGCTTCTTTTATGATAAGCTAAGGACAAAAGGCTATGAAGGAGTCAAACGGTGGACGAAAAATGTAAGTGGCTGTCAGAACCTTCCCACGCTTGGAAGAACTGTTTTTCAGTTAAATTGTTTGGTCGGACATTGGTCAAGTTCAGGTTGTAGGATTTGTTTTATATAAATATGTAGCCAGCTTGTCAGTTTGAATCACAAAGTGGGCTTGCAAAAGCAGAAATGTCTCATACCTGATAACAGAGAGCCCCTATTTGCTAAGCAGTTTATATCAGTTAGCAGTTGATAGTTATGAGCTTTTTGTCATCCAAACCTAATAATTACTATACTGAACTGAAGTTCACCACAAATACAATTGTATAAAGGATATTAGTACATGGGCTCGGGAACACATTCTGTTTACTCAGCATCCCACCTTTCTTGGAATCAGGGTTGAGGCATATGAATGTTGTGCCATATTGAGGTGTGGAAATGCCATATTTTGGTATAACTTAAACGCTCCTCTCCTTGCCTAAGGTTGGCTAGTATATCGGCGATGATAGGACCAAAGGTTAACATAGGCTTCTTTCAGCTTGTGACCTGAGAAAGCAAGGTCCAACAGTCTTTAAAGCTGCAGTAGGTAAGGTCGAGAAGAGAGCAGACCCAGCTTGAAAATTTGAACCAACACAAGTTCAACTTCACTCCCCCTCCCTCTCTGCTGCACTCATGCCCTGCCTCCAAGCCCCTCCTCCCTGTGGCGCCTGCGCGGCTGCTGTGACAACTAGTAACGTTAGCCTTAGCATCAGAAACAAGCTAACTCTGCCCAGCCGCTACATCACAGTTGCTAACATACCGTACGCACTGCAACAGAGTGTTACTGTAACAATCACCATATTAGCTTTATGGTTATTTGTTGTCTTAGCCATATATGCTGTTGTTGGCAGCGGCGGTATGGGCAGTTTCTCCTTTGTGGGTGGCTGTTGCACCGCCATAGCTTTCACGAGCCTCCTGAGGCCGCTCACAGAGTTGTTTGACTGAGCAGCAGCCAGCAGCATGAGCAGAGGGAGGGGGCGATTTGCAGTATGTGTGAGTAGTGATTGACAGATGTTAGACACTCCCTCAGATGCTCCTCTGGCTCTGATTGGTTGTTTTGTGTTGGGCACGGTGGATTCTTGCAAATTGCAGTAGGAGCAGTAGGTAGGACTAATGGAGCTGTTTTTTTTTTTTTTTTCACAGATTACATGTTTCATGTACTGCTGTCTGGGCATAGGGACAGTTTTAGCAAATATGACAAAAAAATTTTTATACAAGTTACCTACTGCAGCTTTAAGCTCCAATTAGTTGTTGCTCTATTTTTCTCCATGGAACCGTAGGAGTCCATGCTTTAAGATAGCATGAATTACAAGCCATGTGATAAATTTTAAAGTAAAGCGGAACTAGACCACCTTTGCATTTGGTGCTTTGCATGGTAGAATATTTTTACCGGGGATGCTTATTGTTCCACATTTACCAGCAAATGAGAAAATCAGGTCCTTTCCAAAATGTCGTTAGTGGAGGTAGCAGGATTGTTGTACAGATGAAATTATATGGTGTAACGTTCATTTTAATGGCAGCAATGCTAGATGCTAGGTTGTATCATAGTCATCTCTGACATTTCTGCATAGTGAAGCATGTATACTATTGCCCAAGAATGAATAATGAGTAATAGTAATTTCTTATTTGAATGATATCATACCACACATTGATGGCATTACCATCCTGTTGTTTAGTAAAAGCAGACTAGACTTGTTCCAAATGATTTTATAGCCGGAGAAAGAGCCAAATTCATTGAAGTTGTTGAGAATGTTCTGAAATAGATTCCTGAAAAGGTGCTAGTTTCCCATTTAACATGTAGTATTCTTTTGCGTGAATTGTAAGTGTTGTATGAGAGCCACATCAATATTCTATCTACATAAAAGCTCTGGCTCTGACTTCAACTCCAGTTCTAGGTCCGGCTGCGAGGTGTTGTCATCATCTGGTGGTCTTGTTGTTTGTGTTGCCTAGCTCATGACAACATTTTTCTGTGTTAGCTGTAGTGAAGACAAGAGCGCAGTCCCTTTGTGGTTCATGTTTAAGTTTCTGATTCCCCTGGTGAAGCTATTTCTATATGTCCACAAACCCCTGGTGTCCATTAGTTGGCTTTAAACTGCAAACAATGGAAGTGGAACAATGCTGACTCCACTTATTCTGTACTTTCAATGGGTAGGAGGTGGTCTGGAATTATACTATCAAGCGTAACCCCTCCTTTTACTATTTTGTCCCTTCCTCTCTTCAGGTTGACATCTTTCAGAAGGATCTGTTATTGATCCCCATCCACCTGGAGGTCCACTGGTCGCTGGTCAGTGTTGACATTCCTCGTCGAGCCATCACTTACTTTGACTCTCAGCGGACCCTCAACAGACGCTGCCCAAAGGTAGGATTAGACAGCAACACCAAGCCTTTACACCAGTAGATTATTACATTTATTATTTAAAAAAGATACATTAATTAAATAAATATAAAGGCCATGAGAGACACTCTGTGAATGGACTGTTGCAATATGACCTACAGATAAGATTTCTATCCAGTATCCAGGTAGACTGCTGTCATATAACTGATCTGATGTGATGGCTAATGGGCTGGGTAATGTGTAGTCTCTAATGACTCAATATTGAGTGGAGTTAGCAAGCACCATTGCCATTTTGGTTCATATACAGTACTTTTGACCCTGATACAGTATCAGATACCGAACTGAGCTTTGCTTTATTGGGGGACAATATACAAGTCAGTGTGTCACTTGTGTGACATCTTTTACTGAATAGACATAACATTTCATAACTTAGACAACACTGTTGACACAAGGTCCCATCTTTGCGTCGTGTATATTAGCCTAGTTTTAGCAAGGCAAACAGTGCACATTACTGTGCACTGTCCTCACTGCTGTAATCAGTTGTTCTCGTTGTTGTGGGTTTAATTCAGGGGTTGTCAGACTTATTTCTCATAGGTCTGCATCTGATTTTTATTCAAAGTCAGAGGTTCGGAACAACTGGCAATAACAAAGTAACAGTTAATCAATTAATTAACTTTATATTTCTTGTGATTGAGCCACACAAATCAAAGGCAGATAAGGCTCAGTTAGTCCATATTTATTTCTAACCACATTTACACTAATTGTAGAAATTGTGCATGAGAGAAAATGAAAGACATTGTGTATCTTCTATTTAGGAGCTGATAAATTCTCTGGTGTAACCTTAATGTGTGACCTCGGCAGCAACAACACAGAGTATTCTCTTCAGTAGTTGCTGTGACAACAATGTCGACAATAATGAAATAAGCCACATTCATCTGGGACAGGATAACTGTGAATGATCTCCAGCTACACTGTATATTCAACATCACAAACAATTGTATTGATCAATGCAAAATTCATCGAATCAAATTAAAATAGAGCATATAACACTTCATAACGTGTTGTAGCTTATTCATAATGGGGGGGGGCTCCTCACCTACATGTGTCCAAGAGCCAGAAGGGCCAGAAAAAAAAGACACTGTGGGGGCCAGGTTTAAAATAGAAAAATAATACAATTTATCCAGGTCTAATTAGCCTATTATTGTTTAATATTTTGTCTTACAAAATTTGTTATTTTATGGGCATATCAGTGTAAATAGACCCCTAAAAAACCTGGAAAATCCATAATTTCCATAGGATACTTGACTAGCAAAAACTCTAAGACCTCCACCAAGGGGGCAGTCAGTGCTCAATATAAAACCCACAGTTGAAGTATTAGTGAATGAGTCCTTACCTCAACAGCAAACAAAACTCCTCTGCAGGATCTCAGGGATCAAACAGAAATACTTTCTTTGGGAGTCAATACAACTCTTGGCCAAACCAGGTGACACATCTAGTGAACAAGCTTAATGATTCTCTGACAACTACAGAGTTACCTCCCATAGTCCGGCCAAGGCACAGCTGTCGATGCCAGAGAATGGCCAGCCTCAGAGTCAGGTGGTTTGATGGTGGGTCAAATCATCAAGTAGAGAGGATCAAGCTGGGGAATAACCTATTTCTTGTCTTGGCTTCGGTGCATGTTCTACTGCGAAGTCACTGCCTGTACGTTTTGTTTGCCTCAAGTAACTGTTGGGGTTTGTCATTCTGTGTTATTTGTTATTTTTGTGTAAAACAGTTGAAGTTAGTCTCGTCAATCATCAAGTTAGTCTGCTGTCACAAAATGGATCGACCAGCACAAAGCAGTTTTCATCATATTAATCATCCTATGGATTACCACAAGGAATAGTTGGGCGCTACTACCAAGAGTCTCACGACAAAAATGGACTCACCTACACCCGGGAAGTTCTACTACAACTCCGGTCTTCCATACCTTGCGGGATTAAGCCATCTCATATCCTGCCGGCAGAAATCCGGCAGAGGAAAAGAGGGAGGCAGGGAGGGGTTCTGGAATGGGTGGAGGGATCTGCATGTATGTCAACAGTAGATGGTGTAACAACATTAAGATCTAGAGCAAGATCTGTACTCCAAATGTGGAGACGTTGACACTATCCCTAAATATCCCAAGACTTCAGTGGGTATCACTTGGGATTTTAACAGTTGCAAACTTGATAACGTCTTGCCTTCATTCTAACAATATGTGGACATCTTGACAAGGAGGGGAAACACACTGGACTTATGTAATGAAATTGATAGTGATGCGTATACCTCCCGTACCCAGCCACCGCTTGATTTTTTTTGACCACAATGTTGTCTTCCTGCTTCCGTACTATAAAACGGAACTGAAACATAACAAACCCAAAACCTACAACGTCCACCTGTGGACGGAGGACACTCTTGCAAAATTGCAGGGCTCACTAGCCTGCAACGACTGAGACATTTTCTCGGGTGGCAGGCTGAATGAAAGGGTCTCAGTCATCACAAACTATATCAAATTCTGCATTTCCACGACAATCCCTGTTAAATCTTTAAAGAAATGTCCAAATTCAAAACCTTGGATTACTATTTATATTACTATTTATTTATTTTCTGTGAGAAATGTCATGAGAAAAATGTTTCCTTGTTGATTCTCATGTTCAAAAATAAATTTCATTTCATTTCATTTCATGCACAGCCTCAGAGAAAAACAGGAAGCCTCTTGATGGCAGGACTGAGTTTTACTTAAAATCGTAACACACCAAACCAAAAATGAAATCCTTAGAGTGAAACTCAGGTATAAAGAAAAGCTGGAACTGGATTTTCACCAATTGTCCATCACTTAGTTATGGGTTGGGTCCAGTTGACTTACCGTTCGGTCCAGATCTGGAATGAGGCCTGAACTTTGAGAAGCCCTGAATTAGTTTATGGATATGTATGGATTATTAAAATGAACACATTATACTGTGCACTATTTGTTAATTGTCATTATTTCTAACATTTTTTTTTGTTTTTTTCCTGTTTTTCCAGAGACAAAGAATAATGTGGTAAAATAAAGCAAAGGAGCCTTTGACGTGTGTTACTTTGATTTATTGCTGTAGTGATTTAATTGAATCTTATGTTGTTTGTTGTTTCCAGCACATTTTCAAGTATCTGCAAGCGGAGGCCATCAAAAAAGACCAACAAGACTTTTTGACGGGATGGAAAGGCTTTTTCAAAATGGTGACATGTTTTGTTTGTTGCTTTTGACTTTGACACAGATTCAGGTTACTCATTTCACAATGATTAAGATAAAAAAATAATGAACATAGATGATCACTCTTGGGCAACAGGGTTGCTGTTGCTGCAAGTCATAGATACATCATTGTGTTAAATATGTATTTCAATAGTTATACTGGGAATTCTAATGCATTGTCGAATGTGTGTTGCAGAATGTGGGTCGTCAAAACAATGACAGTGACTGTGGGGCCTTTGTGCTACAGGTGAGATTCCTTTGCTCTCTTCATTAGGATAAACTTCATTGATCCCACATTGGGGAAAGTCACTTGTTAAAGCAACTTAACAGTGAAAAGCAACGGAAAAATATGATTGTGTGAAAAATAAAAATGAAACTATAAAAATATATAAAAAAATCTAAGATAAAATATGAAAGCTATATAAACCATATACACCTTTGACTTAATGGTCCAGTGTGTAAGATTTAGGCAGATCTATTGGCAGAATATGGCAGTAAAAGTAGTTTTGATTAGTGTATCATCACATGAAAATAAGAGTCATTGTGTTTTATTTTCCTTCAAATGAGCTCTTCATGATGACAGGGGGCGCAGTTCCTCTTCCACAGAGTCCACCATGTTGCACTGCTTTGTTTCTATAGTAGCCCAGAGCAGACTAAACAAACACTGACTCTAGAGAGTGCCTTTCACATGTTCAGAGCCCACCATAGAGGAGGGTGAGGCGGGGGCAGGGGGGTGTTATTCACAAACATTTGTTAATCCATTGTGGGAGTCTCAGAAAGATGGCATAGGATGTGGTGTTGAGACTGTAAGCTTTTTCTGTACATTATGTGTGTTTTTTTAATTGAACCAACACTGCCTATTTGGGGAAGTAGGGTGTCTGTTCCTAAAGGACTGTTTCTACTGCACTTAAGGTATATGTTGTCTGCATCAGCCATCTTACTCCAGTGAGTGGCTGGAGGATGTCTTGCAGTAGCATCAGCCAGCCAAGCATGCTGATCACTTATGAAGCTGATAGCTTAGCATCATAGGAACACACACCTACTGACTTGTGTTATGCAGTGTGAATGTGAATTACAGATGTGTTGTTCCTGCTGGTCAATAACTTGTTTTTTTGTTTTTTCCTCATTTCCCTTCCACCATTCTGCAGTACTGCAAGTGTCTGGCACTAGGGCAGCCGTTCAGTTTTGGCCAGCAGGATATGCCCCGGCTGAGGAGGCAAATGTACAAAGAACTATGTCACTGCAAGCTCACCCTGTGACCCACAGCTGTACCCCGGCCGCCATCTCACCCTTGTTCCACCCCTGACCCTATCAAGATGGAGGGACAATGATATAACAAGAGGAAAAGAGGAGCAAACGGTTGACTGGAAAAAGAAAAAACTTTTCTAAAACATTTTTTTCTCTGTTGACAACCAGAGAAACTACTTCTTCTTTTGTAGGTGATGTCATTGTTTCACTTTGTTTTGTCTCACTTTGCTTCCCTCTCTCCACCCTTTGAAAGCTCTGATTTAGTTTCCATGTCATGGTTATTCCTTTGTGGTTGAAAGAGGCCAAGACTAGCTTCCCTTTCAGGAATGTGCTAATCTTCCATCCTGTCGTAGTCCACTTGTGTTTTTCAGTCTGATTGGGAGCATGAAGAAGATCATGAAGATATCGAAATCCAGTCCAGATGAAGGGTTGGACCAGAGTTAGTCAAACCTGACAACTACTTTCATGTAAGAAGCCTGAGCACTGAGTGCAGGGGTAGCGTGTGTGTACGGCAGAATTATTTGAACCAGTCTGTGTAAGCTTGTGGTTAAATAGTACCAGTGGATTTCCATGCCTTCCATCCATCCAGTCCATGTATACTGTGTTCCATATCAGATGTCAAATGTGAAACTTTCAGTCGACGTCTTTTGAAAACAAAGAAAAGCATCCAACATCAAACACACTCCCCCATGCTACAACCAATGTTTAGTTGATGACGCTATGTAGTTAGCACATAATGTTTGCCACTGCAGTGCGACGTGGCATTTCCAATGTATAATATTAAACAGTTTCCTACAAGATGTATAGGTGAATTTAAAGTGATGCAGAAAATGGAACTTCATAGTTGAGGCATGTCGACATCAGAAAATACTCATTCTAGTACATTTCAGAATTTACACAACATCTTTGGAACACACCACATATTGACCCCTGTGCTGGATACTTGCCGTTGCCGAAACGTTGCCCCCATTACTCTTCCCTTCATAAATAGAACATGTGGGAGACTGGATCAGCATCCATGAAACAATGCCCAAACAAGCCAGAATTGCATATTGGCCCAAGAAGGGGTATCTTTACATTACATATATCTTTTCCTGTGTTTTATCTCTGTCAGTAAATGTGTTGATATGCTTATTGCTTTAAACAAATTGTGTTAAAAGGAGGACTACTAATTTGTGTTATTTTCAGAATAAGTACAAAAGAGATCCTCTGGTTCGTATTTCTTTGAAAGTTTAATGGCCATTTTGGTGAGGACCACGATTGCTGCACAACAGATCCAGTATATTCACAATGGAGTTACAGTACCCTCTTCTTTTTATAACGAAAGACAAATTTTTTGAAAGCTGTGTGTTTTTAATTTTTTTTTTTTCCAAACAGGAGTTGATGCAACAGAGTTGACAGTTTTATATGTCTTCTCACATGGATCATGGTTGCTAAAAATAAAAATACACAGCAAACAAGTCATTGTGCATATTATCAATGCCACTGCGTGAGCATCAGGTTGTTACACTGACATGATCTACATGTTAGCCTGACTCCAGCAGTAGAGTGTAAAGTATTACATTTACTCAAGTACTGTACTGAAGTACACAATTCTGGTACTTAAGAATTTTCTTTTCAAGCCATTTAATACTCCAAAAACTTCAAGACAGAAATGTTGTACTTTTTAATCACTACATTTCTCTGACAGTTCTAGTTAAGTTACTTTGCAAATAAAGATTTATCAAACACATGATGGACCTATGAAATAAGATGTATTTTGATAGGTGAACGGCATAAGAGAAATAGGAAATACAGGAACAGAGAAAGAGAATGATGAAAACTTGGACTTTTACTTTATTGATCCCAATTTGGGAAATTCTTTTGTTGCAACAGCAGGTTAAACATACACATAAACGTAAAATATATACAATAAAGAAGAGTAACGATAAGAATAAAACTAAAAGAAACGAATAAGTATATAAACATGAAATAACAGCAATTCTTAAAATATAATTAAGTATATATATAATATGCATTATAATGTATAATACATATTATATAATATTATAATAAAAAAAAAAGGTTCCTAACGGTAATCAAACCATGAATGTGGTGATTACACAGTATGCATCTATGGTGAGGAAACGTTCTAAAGTCAAGTGTATGGGAAAAGTGTTTGAAAAATACAAATCAAATCAGTTTTTGTTGCTCAAGCAGAAAAAAATCAGTTCTATCTATCTAGGTAGATCAGTTCTATCTACATGAAATGCTGCATTTAAAATGACTGCAAGCTCAGTGTGCAAGTTCTTATTAAAACACTTAAATGTGCATGCATTTTACAATTATTCATATTAATGTCAGGCCTGTTGTAGCAGCTCTCTTTCACCGTTAAACCTGCTTGTAGAAAAGTAATTTTTTTCTATTTGCTTAAACTGTCCCTATGCCCCTATTTCCCTAGCAGTGCATGAAACATGTAATCTGTGAAAAAAAAAAAAAACAGCTCCATTAGTCCTACCTACTGCTCCTACTGCAATTTGCACGAATCCACCGTGCCCAACACAAAACAACCAATCAGAGCCAGAGGAGCGTCTGAGGGAGTGTCTAACATCTGTCAATCACTACTCACACACACTGCAAATCGCCCCCTCCCTCCGCTCATGCTGCCGGCTGCTGCTCAGTCAAACAACTCTGTGAGCGGCCTCAGGAGGCTCGTGAAAGCTATGGCGGAGCAACAGCCACCCACAGAGGAGAAACTGCCCTTACCGCCGCTGCCAACAACAGCATATATGGCTAAGACAACAAATAACCATAAAGCTAATATGGTGATTGTTACAGTAACACTCTGTTGCAGTGCGTACGGTATGTTAGCGACTGTGATGTAGCGGCTGGGCAGAGTTAGCTTGTTTCTGATCCTAAGGCTAACGTTACTGGTTGTCACAGCAGCCGCGCAGACGCCGCAGGGAGGAGGGGCTTGGAGGCGGGGCATGAGTGCAGCGGAGAGGGAGGGGGAGTGACATGGAACTTGTGTTGATTCAAATTTTCACGCTAAGTCTGCTCCTTTCTCGACCTTACCTACTGCAGCTTTAAGTATTCTCCTATCCCTCCCACAAATACTTCTGTGTACATTTACTCATTTTTGCTTTTCCATGCACTATGGACACTGAACTCATTGAGTTTTCCCTGGTCTTTTCTACTGGTTTTTGCATTCTGGGGAGCCCAAGTGTAGCCGTGGGCCCACTATCTACATCAGGGATCAGCTGATAACACTCCTTGACTGGGGAGAGACCCGATGTTTTCCCCAGCATAAAGCAATGCTACATTAGGATCATCAAGGGCAGGGCTGAGCATTTACGGCCCGCTGGCCACATCCGGCTCTCAGTGTATCCCTGTCCGTCCCGCGTGAGGTCAATGGTAAATTAGAACTTAGATGAAAAAGTATTTATGCTATGCACGCAATACAACTGTGTTGCTTTTATTTTGAAAAGCGTGCCTTTTTTTTATTTACAATTACAGTTACAATTTGTCATTTGGCAGACGCTTTTATCCAAAGTAACATACGTATGAGATTTTCATACAACACAAGCAAGGTTCTAGGTGGGAGAGAACAACAAGAATAAGTGTCCTAACACAACTTTCTGGTACAACTGGGCATAGGTGCTACAAGACAATGCTATGAAGTAGTGTAAAAAGTGCATAGAGTCGATAGAGGTTTTTTTTTTTAAAGAACAAGGTGTTCAGTAAAGAGCTTGGTCTTTAGTCTTTTTCTAAAAATTGCAAGGGACTCTGCAGAACGAATGGAGTTTGATAACTTGTTCCACCACTTGGGAACCACAGAAGAAAAGAGTCTAGCTAGAGACAGGAGTTTTTGGAGGTGGCAGCACCAGGCGCCGTTCTTGGGCAGAGCGAAGTGAGCGGGAGGGAGCATAAACTTGAATGAGGGAGTTGAGGTAGGTCGGAGCGGTTTTGGTGGCAATTTTGAATGCAAGCATCAAGGACTTATACTTGATGCGGGCAGCAACTGGGAGCCAGTGGAGGGATATGAACAGCAGAGTGACATGCGCTCGTTTGGGCTGGTTAAATACCAGACAAGCCACCACATTCTGTATCATCTGCAAAGGTTTTAGTGAGCATGCTGGGAACCCTGCCAGTAAGGAAATACAATAGTTGAGGTGTGATAGTGCTAGTGCTTGTACTAGGAGTTGTGTTGCATGCTCAGACAAGTAGGGTCTGATCTTCCTGATGTTGTACAGGGCGAATCAGCATGACCAAGCAATAGAGGCCACATGCTGTTTGAAGGTGAGCTGGTCATCGATCAAGACACCCAAGTTCCTGGCAGATTTTGCGGGAGTGAGCAGACCGAGTCAAGCTGGATACTGATCTGTTGTTGTATAGAGGGACCGAGTGGGATGACAAGGAGCTCAGTCTTAACATAAGGAACGCACATGCGTGGGTGAACAGCTACAAGTGATGCTGGCCAGCTAGCCCTCAAAATGTCAGCTCATGCCAAAAAAAGAAAAGTTGATACCGAATGCAGCGTTTTCAACAAGACAGGGACGGCTAAATATTTATTTACAGAAGTCAAAGGCAAATCCGTGTGCATAGTTTGTGGTACACAGTTCGCTGTGTTCAAGGATTACAGTTTGAATCGCCACTACATAACCACCGCCACCAGCACCCACAGCGGGATTCAAACCGGGACCTTCTAGCTGTGAGGTGACAGTGTTACCACTTGTGCCACCGTGCCACCTAAATAAATACCTAAATACAAGAACTTGTCTGATCAAGAGCGTGCAAAGGAGTCAGATTCTATGCTAGCTAAGCTGCAAAATCAACAACGACTCTTTACTAAACTTTGCACATCCAGAGATGGAATTCATTGACCTGCAGTCTGACACACTTCTGACAGAGCACTTCAGAGTTTTACTCCTCCCTCAAAGAAGAGAACTTTCCCCAATGAGGAGGCATGCTCAGAAGATTCTAGCCCTCTTTAGATCCACCTACATATGTGAACAGACATTCTCAGTGATGAAGTTCAATAAATCCAAATACAGATCCTCCGTTACTGATGATCACCTCTCCGCTGTCCTCCACATGTCCACCTCAGACATTCAGCCAGATTTGAGTGCACTTGTTCAAGCCCAGGACACACTGGATTTTTCCCACTGAACAAGTAAGATGAACCGAAAAACATTTAAAGCACATATTGCTTTTTGCATAAAGTTGACCAGTTGCTTCTTTTTAACATACTGCAAAACACCTTTTCAGTATTTGGTTAACATAAGTTAACATGTTAAAAGCAGAATGAAACACTGATGTAATGATTGTGTTTGTTTTTACTGTTCATTACTTCTATAGGAGTATTTTACTATTTGACCTACACCACAATTTCATATATTTATACAAATATTTACAGAATATCCTTTTTCTTCTGATTACCAGTAGCAACTAATCGAAATATATAATTTACTGCTTTTTACAATGAGTGAAAATTAATATTGAGCAGAATTAAGTTAAAGTTATTGTTGGTTCGGCCCTCTAACACAGCTCAGGTTTCATGTGGCCCCTTGTAAAAATTAATTGCCCACAACTGATCAAGGGGAATGTGTGATCCCTCACCAAAAAGATGGACAAGCTACCAGCGCTGACTCGGCACCAGAGGGAATATCGTGAGGAAGATGGAATTTCCCTATTACTACGTGGTGTTTCTTTACTTTATTATCACCACCACAACCACAATCCTTGTAACACAGTCCAATGACTCAGCGGTTCTGTGTAAATTAACATAATAAGAACAAAAGTGAAATATCACATAAGAGACACGTCTAAAAATGTAAACATTCCTTCTCAAATGTATGAATTTTCGTCTATACCGGTGGCTGAACTAGCTGTGAGATGTACACGCCACCTAAATTAATAAGCAGACCTATGAGAAGCTGTTCGGTTGGCTATTCTATTGGTAATACAGTTACATAAACCAATATAATAAACAATGTGAAAACAGTATGCCTGAGATGGGGGTTGGGGATGGACACGAACACTGTGTCTATATTCAGTCAATATGTTACATGCTACATCTGAGACGATAAAATACTAGATTTATTTTGTGCTAACACCAAGGAGGCATAGAACTTATCACCTCTCCCTCCCCTGGGAAGATCTGATTACAACCTGGTGCAACTCCCACCTGTGTACAAACCTCTCAAATACACGCAGCCAGCAGTCACTCTTAGAGTGAAAAGATTGTCCACCAAGGCTGATGAGGCTTTGATGAACTGTTTTGATACAGCTGTGGGAATTACTTTGGGATGCTCATGGGGAGGGCATTGACAATCTCACACACTTTCTAATGGTTTATATCAATTTCTGTGGGGAGAATGCCATACTTTCCAGGACTATACAGTGTTTTCCAACAGCAAACTCTGGATTCCTCCTGACATAAAGGCTCTCCTCAAGGAAAAAGGAGGAGCTGAAGAGAATCAGCTTGGGTGAGTGGTGCCCTTGTTACTTTGAGTCTGTGGGACACTTAAAATGAAGAGGGAAGGGGCAAGGGTGGTGAGGCCTAAGACACTTTCTCCATCACTTCGACCATAATTTTGCAATTTAAAAAAAAAGAAAGAAGAAAAGTGGAAATGGGTGTGGCTTATTTCAACAGATTCAGTAACTTGGTGCTTGTTATGCCCCAGTCTAGGGGAGCAGGGACGCAACATAAAGGAGTGAAAAAACAAACTTTGTCTCCAAACCAACAAATTACTCTAAGCGAAAAACCATGTACAATAGTAAACCACGAATTTATTATGAAAAGAGACCTGATGTACAGGTAAAAAAAGGGTCACAACCAAAGAAAAAACAAAATAGTGCTAAATATATACAGTGTAACAACTTACAACCCAAAAACCTGGAGAAACCCACCACCAAAAACCACACCACTAGAACTAACATTACCACAATCTACACAGATCTGGGGACAAAGTTCTCAAGATATACGCCAGAAAATATACAAGCCACTGCTGTCAAGCCGAGTCCCCTGATGAATGAAAAACCCGCGGTTTAAAACAGACTGGATGCGGCAGCAGGGACCAATGGGATAGCGACACCACTTGCTGTATGGAGGAGGGCAGGACCAGCACAGCTGCTAAAAAAGAGAAGAGCACACACTCACACACAAAAACATGAACCAGACAGAAAGACACCACAGGACCACACAGGAACAAACAAACAGTGCAAAAGCAATACGACCAGGGCTGTAACAGTGCTAGCCCATTAAAAACTTAGAATACAAGGAGGAGGACCTTAAAATCAGTTGTAAATGTTACAGGAAGCCTGGGACTTGAAGCTTAGATCTGAATCTAGGATAACACCAAGACATGTAACAGTTAATTTCTCCACATTGTTAAATGCATTTCTTTTTGTTTTACTTCAAAAAAATATTGCCATTTATTTTGGGGAGTCTGTGGCTCAAGAGGTAGAGCGGTCATCTGCCAATTAGGATGTCGGTGGTTCAATCCCTGGCCTCAGCAGTCCACACGGCGGCAAGATACTGAAGCCTAAAAAAAATGCTCCAGATGCTGCGCCATCGGTGTTTGAATTCATATGTACCTCACTTTGGATAAAAGCATCTGCCAAATGACTAATTGTAATTTTAATTTAACTGCAACATCATTTTGTGCAGCACAGATGTCCAGTTTTGTGTCATCAGCATAATTATGGAGACCTACATTGTGCTCTCTAAGGATGTCACCAAATTGCAGCATGTATAGTAATGGACTAAGGCAGGTCCCTCATGCAACCCAAAAACAGATTTCATATTTCTCACATGATCTGCAAGACTGACATAAAGCTTTCTCCTTTTGAAAGTCGGAAAGACCAACTTCTTTTCTATCAATTCACCTCTGTTTAACCTCTAGTGGAGCAGCAGTATTTAAGGAAGATGACGTGGTATTATTGAAATGTTAAACCATGTCATTTAAAGAACAATCATAACTGTGTGACTCAAATGATCTCACAGTATTACAGAACTTTGCATCAGACTTGCCATCTAGGAATCTCTTTTGAACCCAGTATTCCCTTTTAGTCTTTAATATGATTAGGCCGACAGTACAAAACACAGTGATGATTAGAAATGAATAATTCCAAAACTGAAACCTTGTCAATGTTAAACCCTATCCAGAATGTTACCATGCTGATGGGTGGCTTCATTTACAAGGAAATAAAGGTTATATTAATAAACTCTTTGTCTCTGGAGTCATTTTTGTTGATATGAATATTCCAGTTTCCATTCAGGATTAATCTGTCATATCAAGTGATACCGATTTTGATCAGCTCAGAGAATTCCTACAATAAACAGCAATGAATATCTTGGTGGCTGATACATCATAGCACTGATAATTCTGCCTTGAGTTAATTAATTAATTAATTAACTAACATAATGTTAATTCACCCAAGTCAATGTCATCACACACAAACAGTAGAAAAAAATGCCTGCTATCCTTCCTGTTTTGTCTGAAATTAGGATTTGGAGGACAAGCCTCAATCTGTTACGATACCAATAGTAGTGTTTGGCCAGGTCTCAACTAAAAACATAAAATTAAACTTCTTTTCATTTATCAGATCAAGATCATTAACTGAAAAAGATTTGTTACCCAGCTCAAATTTTTTAGCTGTCAAGATTCTATGAGAGGAAAGGAGATTGGCTGTGGCTGTTACATTTTTGTACAGGAGTAAAGGGGGGTCCAGTTCCAGATTACCCATGACAACAGCCTGACAGGGTTTAGGCTGGAGCATGAAGGTAGGCACCTGGGCACACAAAGACAGAAGTCAGGAAGGCAGGTAGCAGACAAAGCAATCAATCACAAACACACTTAAGTGCGTATATACTGTGGCAGCAGCAACAACCCCTTGACCAGTCCTGTAATCAAATCATTGACAACGATTGGGATGTTTTCTTGATGCCTTCCCCAGCTCAGGAAGATTTCTACCTGATTGATGTCATTACCTGCTACAATCTGGCCTCTTAGATTGAGGGAAATTGCAGCTGCAGGAGGAAAGCATGACATCCCTATCGAAATTGGGACTCCAGTTCCCAGCGATCTCCATGGAATTGTGATGCCATCGCTGGTCGTTGGTGGGACATCATCGTTCTGCGCTGCAGGAATTGGCCCTGCAGCCATGGAAGAAGCATGAGCTGGAACTGCAGCTGTTACGACCCCTAGCTCGTGGTGGAAAAAGGGAAGCAACATAAACCAGTTGGAATTGGTTAAAGCAGAGTTATTTATTATAAAGGTAAGGAAAATGATATTTACAAACAAAAACCTGAGGCAACTCTAAAGGAAATGGGCCTGCAAGTACTGATAAATCAAAAAACAATCAAAACCAAAAGAGGACTCTCTGAAGCTACCGCTAGTTAACAAGAAACAATCCAAAAACAAAACCCTCTCTGCTTGACAAAAATTTAACATAAACAGTAAATCAGCACCCCTTCTTCCTAATGTGTGGTAAACAAGGTCTTCACTACCTCTGCGTAAACTATTAACATCAGTGGTTGAAACGCCCTGGCCCAGTCCTTCTCATAATGCAAAAATGCCTCTCACACTAGCAATACAGCCACACACAAAAGTCACGTCTGGCGCGCTGTTCTTCAGCCGCCCCAACTGCCGGTCCGCTCAAACCTTTCAGCATCCAGCCCTTGATTGGCACCTGGGGATTGGTGAACGAGCTCCAACACTGCACCAATCCAGCGAGCAGACAGCCAAAGGTGGGAGGTGGGAGGCGGAGGGAGACCACACCTCCATGACGAGCCAGTTCCGCGCTGAGGTACACTCCACCTGCTCCGCATACACGCTCCTTCGGTGCACGGCAGGTTGATTGAAAGGGGGAAAACGTCGTGGCTGTAATAGCAGCAGAGATACGGGAGCAGTTCTTCCATTTTTCAGAAGCCTTCCTGGGAACAGAGGAACTGGAAAAAAATGCTGATGGTTGTTCATAGTGGATTTTTTCCAAGCATAATGAAGCTCTTCTTCGTGAGAAGCTCCAACTGGAGCCTGGATGTTGTTCTTGAGCAATGCCTCCGGGAGTTTGGGCACTGACCATTCCCTAATTCTGGAGTATTGAGAGGTTTACTTGCCAGACAAGAGCCTTGGCAAATGTGGACAATGGTCTCTTCAGAGTTTTGCTTCTGCTGCCCCTGATGGGGATCAACGTAACAAGTTTCAGCATGCACACCAACAGTCTTATCATTCTCATAAGGGAAGCAAAACAGCTTGCTGAGGAAGTTTTGAACAGTTTGCAGAGGAAGCAGCAAAGGGTAAGCAGGCTATGACAGCTTAAATCGAGTGCACTGTTTGAGATGTGCCAATATGGTGTGACACAGAGAATCAGCTGAACTGTCAGCTGAGGTGGGCTAGTCTGAGATCAGCTGAGCCATCAGCCAATGAGCTTGACTTGGCCTGCCTGAACTTGCACAATGCTTAATTTTTATAGTGGACATCACTGCATGGCCTCTATGAACACAGTTTGTCATTGTGTCCACAAATGAAAGTTGAATCCTTGCAAAGACCAAACCATATATTAAGCAGACCCAGAAATGCAGCTGCCTTCTCTGATCCCGAGCTCATTTAAGATTGACTGAGGTGAAGTGGAAAACTGTCCTGTGGTCTGACGAGTCAAAATTTAAAGTTCTTTTTGGAAATCATGGATGCCATGTCCTCCAGGCTGAAGAGCAGAGGGACCATCTAGCTTATTATCAGCACACAGTTCAAAAGTGTTAGGCTTGTCGCCACTAAATAGTGGAGACCCAATGATGCAGACCCGGACACAGGACTTATGAAACGAAATACAGTATTTATTAAAATAAGGAGTAACAAAAAGCGCACTCAAATGAGTGGAACAAAAATAACCCAAAACGCACTCAAAAGGAGTGGATAATAACAAAAAAAAGCTCCTACGAGGCAGGTATGAAATCAAGGCACGCGTGGAAGCGGCAGGTAGGCACTGAAACAAAAGAAAAGAGCACACTATGAGTGGCTAAGGCAAAACAGTGGAACATAAACTCTTTCTCAGGAGGAGAGGAGGACAAAGGAGACATAGAACTTACAACCAAGAGACCAGACCGTCATGGGAGGATGAGGAATAATCCAGCACAGGTAGGAGAGAGTTCTATCCTTAAATACTCTGCCAAATCAGGAAGAATGTTTCCCAGGTGAGTCCAGAGGGAGGCGGAGCTGGCTGAGGTACGGGGACGCCCAGCCACATAGACAGGGGAGAAACAGACAGACAACAAACACTAGGAAAAAGGGCAAGGAGACACAATAGGAGAGACAGGGAAGCAGAATCCTAACAAAAAGTCAGCATCTGTGATGGTAGGAGAGTGCATTAGGGCACATGGCATGGGTAACCTGCACATTTGTGAAAATACCATTGCTGCTGAACAATATAAACAGGTTTTGGAGCAACATATGCTGCAAGATGGCGCTGTGTTAAGTGGCAGTGGCCTGTTACAGTAGCTCCGTTTTTTTTTTTTTTTTTTTTTTCATTTGGTGTGTTTTCCATACTTTTAAAATTCCGTCTTTGCAACTTTGCTGATGTATCACATCCATCCTTCAAATCCTGTGAACAGACCATACTGCCAACCCAGACTGCAGGCTGCCAACAACAAGCCCTGGATCACAAGTTACCTGAAAAGTCTGCTTAAGAGGAAGAAACAAGCTTTCAGGCCAGGGATAGGCCAGATTAAGAACAGGACCCAGTAACCTGAATGGCACACTTCACATTCCTGAGCAGCTTGATGCCAGGTACAGCAGAAACTGTAGAACATGGGCTTGTAAGTTGCCAGGACATATATATGATAGCGAAAGATCATGATCGAACAAATGAAAAAATATGGCTAAAAGGTTCCTAATTAGAGCAGGGTGGGACAAATTGGACAAACTGAATACTGTAGGGGTTAACTAACTCCAGAAGATGACACAATGCAAGAATAAGCCTACAAGGGGAGTGAGAGGAGGAAATACATTTTTGGAGTTGGTTGCTCTTGGCATAATCTGAATTGTGACTGGGTCAGAATGGTAGAAGTGGATTGTTGGAGGATAAAGAAAAGGAGACTGAATGGACACAAATTGTGAGTAGTAGGAAAGGAGGAGGACGGAGAAAGGATAAAAGAGAAAGCCAGTTGACACTTGGAAAGGAAAATGAGCATTAGAGGAGGATATGGAAAGGAAAAAGATTGTGATGGAAGAATTTAGCCTGGACATTATTAAAATGTAACATTATTAAATGTAACATAAAAGAAATATATACAAGTTAAAAAGATCTAGGAAAAATATGACAATCTAAGATACACAGTATGATATGGAAATATGAACAGTAAAAACAGTGTGACATGTATATCAAAAATAAATAAAGGATGTACAGTACAGTTTGTAAACAGATTGTGTACAGCAATTGACTGTACATAGTGCAATTTAAGTTTGTAAAAGAGTTTTTGAGTTTGTAAAGTGGCTCGTGCCATTTGGTTTGTGCATGGTGGTGGTGGTGGTGGGGTGGGAGTGGGGGGGTGGGTGAGGGTCAGTGTCCAGAATTTGTGGGGGCCGAGGACAGGGAAGGAAGGGGGAGGAGAGCTGGGAGGGAGTTCAGCATCCTGATGGCCTGGTGAATGAAGCTGTCTCTCGGTCTGCAGGTTCTGGCCCGTAGGCTCCTCATTCTCCTCCCGGAGGGCAGGAGGCTGAAGAGGCAGTGGGTGAGATGGGGGGAGTCACCCACAATGCTGAGTGCTTTGCGGGCCAGGTGTGTGTTGTAAATGTCCTGGAGGGAGGGGAGGGGGGCACTGATGATCCTCTCAGCTGCTCTTACTATGTGCTGCAGGGTCTTCCGGCAGGATACAGTGCAGCCACCATACCACACAGTGATGCAGCTGGTCAAGATGCTCTCGTTGGTTCCACAATAGAAGGTGTGCATGATCGGGACTGGTGCTCTGGCTCTTTTCAGTCTGCGGAGGAAGTAGAGGCACTGCTGACCTTTCCTTGCCAGTGAAGGGGTGTTGCTGCTCCAGGAGAGGTCCTCAGTGAGGTGCACGCCCAGGAACTTGGTGCTGCTCACTTTCTCTACAGCAGCACCGTTTATGGTCAGTGGGGGTTGCTGGGTGGAGGGAGGACAGATTTGATGTGGCTTGATGATTACCTTGTTTTAACCATTCAGACACCAATGGCAAAGCAACAGGAGCAATTTGGGGTTCAGTATCATGCCCAAGAATACTTCGACACATAGACTGACGAGGCTGGGGATAGAACCATTGACCTTCTGGTAAGTGGACGACCACTCTACCTGAGCCTCAGCTGCCCCAAAGAATGAAAGAAGGAGGAGCAGTTACAGGAATAAGATGACAGCAGGTCTTCAGAAACATGTAAAGGTTGACAATCAGTCAGTACAGCCACAAATCAACGATGAGATGCTCATTTAAAAGGAACCACTATCATTTGCACTGTTACTTTGACCTGCATGCTTTGTTCCGGCCTTACGGGCATGGCTGCCTTTGTTGCCATGGTGCCTGAGCTGTACCCAAAGGAAGCAATGCACCCTAGGTGTGGATCAAGGCACATGACCACCCTACCAATGCCGCAGTAAAAGCTAAGTATGAAGTATCTGACGCATTGTATTTTGTAAAAGAGAATTCATGTCAGAAGAAAGAGAGTTAGTGGGTTGGAGAGAAGTGAAGGATGCATGAGAGATGTGAAGAATGTATGACATGAAGTCATTCTCATGAAGTCATTCTCTACATGGAAACCACCCCATAGACAGTGGCCAATCTGTCGTAGGGTGGAAGGGTTGGTGTGTTGTTGGAATAGGTTTGAGCTGCTCCACTCCTTGGATCCGTTTCTTCGTTAGTAACACTGTGTTACTGTCAAGAATTTGCTCAGATACTGCGTCAGATACTTGAGTAATAAGTAATAAGTCTTGATGAGCCACCATTTTACCTTTGGCTCCTTCAAAGTAATTTTTTCCCCAAATGGTAAGGTCCTCTTTGAGATCTTCGGCACAATAATAGCTGTCTGTTATTATCTTAGCTCTCTTGATTTTTTTTTTTTTTTAGGTCCAACTCCTTTTAACACCACCGCCACTTCTCCTGCTTGTGCACTGCCAGGGGTTCTGCCTTTCTGTCTGAAGTGTTCTTGTCCATTTTGTCTGAGAATGAACCCTCAGTAAGCTGTGTCATCTCGTCCTTTTCTGGATCCATTGCTGTGGAGGATCCATTCATAAGGTTTTTCCTCTATTTGGTCTGTCTTCTGTGGTTTCTTGTTGGCCAGGACCACTGTTGTGGAAATTCTCTGCTGCTGGTGAAGAATGAAATAGAGACTTCTGCCGGCCGACAAGGTTTTTATTTTCTTTGCAAAGAAAAGGTCAATCATCACCCGAGCGGTAGAATGAAGAAAGACCCCAAGCATGGGGAGAGCTAAACATTTATACCTTAGGAGCGCCTCCCCTACCCAAAGGTGTGTATTCACCCAAAGGTGTATTCACACCTTTGGGTCTGCTGGAGGTATCGGAGCCGACTCCCTAGGGGGTGGCTCGCACCAGAGGCATCCTACAGGACTTTGTATGAAGATGTTAAGAGGTCTAGACATCAGAATTTAAAACACAAAAGGACCTGATATCCTGGTGAGGAAATGGGAGGTGGGGTGTCTCAAGTAGATGAAGTACAAGGAACTGAAATTGCCATTACACCACTAGTTCTTCCTCCTCCATAGGGTACTTTTTCTCCACCACTGATTAAGTGTTGCTCCATAAGGTCACCAGTCCATCTTCTTCGTTGCTCACCTTCAGCAATGCTTCATCATTCTCACAGCTGACCTCAGCTACTAGCCTAGTGAGGCTCGTAGGCTCCAGCCTTGTAACCACTTGAATAACTTCTTTCAAGCCCTCCAAGTTGTTTTGATCTGTTGCTGTCCATACCCAGTTCTTATTGAGTTTTTCTTTCTGCACACCTTTTTTCCTAAGACAAGCGTACAGTGGTTTGGCATTATTCTAGTAGTCAGGAACATGATCCTTTGTGTAGTTACAGAGTGCTAGGATCTTCTGTAGGTCATTCTCTGATGTTGGCGGATGGATCTGCTCCAGCTTTTCTCAGTCACCCTCTGAGATCCCCAGATCTGTTGTGACCTGGAACTGAAGATAGTTCACCTGATACTGTCCAAACTGGCATTTCTTTAGGTTGAACTTCAACCCTACTGCAACCCTGCAAAAGAGCAGGCAAACTGGCAAAACGACTAAAAAAAAAAAAGTTGAAGACAATATTAAATCGAAATTAGAGGAAAAGACATAGCGTGGAGAAAGATGATAGTGGCAACAGCATTGGGATTATGCAATCAAAGAGAGATATTTACATTAAATGCAAGACAGAGTGGGTATGTTAGACTGTGGGGACAATGTGCAAGGGATGACATTTTGTTTTCTAAGGACGACTGGACTGGCGAGACGACTCAGGGGGATGCTATAGTATCTCCCCTCAAAATGGATGATTAAGAACAAAACCTGAAGGTGGCAGTAATGCAACATCACGGATACCAGCTGCCGTAAAACATCAATGAAGAAGAAGCAAATAAGGAAGTGGTAGTAGTAGTAGTATTGGCAGTAGTCGCCGCAGTAGTTGCCGCCGCATTGGTTGCTGGGGCGCAAGAAATGTGGCCGCCATCTTGGACCGATCATCATACTCCTAGTTGAGCAGAAGGAACAAGATGCTAGAACACTGTGCAGCATATTCCTATTCAAATCGGAGGACTGTCGAAAACAGGGCACAGGGGATTACTTTTCATAAGTAAGATTGAACATGACTATTGGTTGTGAATCGAATATTACTGTATGTATTCATGCCGACCAGCGAAATCGGAGCCAGCTAGCTAGGCTATGTTTAGTGCCAGTGTTCACCCATCTATGAACTGAGACTTTATAAGTCATATTCCATAACACTGACTTAGATTACAACTGACACAAGAATGCTATTGTAGAAATAAAACAAATATTACTGTTATAACATTGACCAGCGAATTTTACACAGGTGGCACAGACTGTATTATTCACATGTAATTCACAACAGTGCAGTTGCTACCTCTCATGTCTCATACCCACCCCACTAACTTAAAAATACAGACAACTGAACATCTGACTGTAGAATAGTTTGCAAACAAGCTTATTAACAGTTTTAGCAGTTTTGGTTCATTATCAACAGATATGCGTCAAAATAGGAGTTTTGTTGAAGAAAGGCATGCATTTCTCTCTCTCACACACACACACACACACGGTGCTGACAGTGGCTTTGACAGGTGATGACTATAAGAAAGAATGTGGGCCATACACTAGTGGTGTCAAAGTGATGTGTGTGAAGTGAAACATCACTCAAACCATGTTCATCCCTCTTTCTAGGATCATGGCTATGCTTTGCCTGCTTCTCCTACTGCTCTTAAGACCAGACTCATTGAAGCCCTAGCAAGAGTGGAAAGTCTGGAGCGAGAGAAGAATAATGCCATGGCCAGAGAAAAGAGGGCAAAGACCACAGTAGAGAGTCTTTTGGGGGATTTGAGGGAAAAAAAAAACCTCATTAATGAAGAGCTCAAAGAGAGGCTTGAATTATACTCAGGTAAAACGAAATTAGCACTTTGAAATTCATGTGCATGTTATTCTTACACTCTTTATTAAACTCCTTAGTTATTATCTGAAGGGGACTTATTCATTTTTGTTCAAAAAATTTCAGATTTTCAGATAGACTTCATGGCAAAGCAGGGCCATGAGTATACAAAAGACTACAGGGAGTTTGCGCTCACGGTCCATCTACATGGTCCAAAGGCATACAAGTACCTCAGAGAGGCTCAACATTTTCCCCTCCCACATCCACATACATTACAAAGGCAGTCTTAATGTTGTCCAGTTGAATTTTTGGATATTACTGCTGCAAACACATTAAATAGCTAGTTCTCAATTTTTTTTTTTACAGGTGGCTGCGTTTGGTGGATGACAAGCCTGGCCTGAACAAGATGATGCTGGATATGCTGGAGAGAAGATGCCAGGAAGACCAGGCTAAATATGGATGTGTTGCATTCATGTTGGATGCCATGGCCATCAGAAAACATGTGCAATATAATCCAAATACCCAGTCAATGTCTGGATTTGTGGACATGGATGATGGAAGCAGTGAGACTGATGTTGCTACTGAGGCTCTTGTGTTCATGGTGGTTGGCCTACAAGGACATTGGAAGGCTCTAATTGCATACTACCTGACTAAGTCTCTGTCTCCAGACACACAAAGTTATGACTGCTAAAAATTATATCTAAATATTGTTGTCTGATCATTTGCAGTTATGGCTGGACGGATGATCACATTTTGCTGTTTGTACTTGTTTGAGCAGTGACTGATTCTTATTCTGCAGGCATACAGTCCAATTGCAACAACCTCCTGACAGATCAGTTGGAGGTACATTAATCATCTCGATGTGCAAAAAAAAAAAATGGACTGCATGCTGACAATAAAATTACAGACAAACATGTCTACTTTGAAAACCACAAGATGAGGGTGTCCCTGGCTGTGCAGACACTCTGTGTCAGTGGCTCTCCGCACAATGAGGGACCTTGGGTACTCTCAGTTTAAAGACTGTGAGGCAACGGCAGAATTCATTCAATCCAATATTCCTTTATTAGTCCCGCAAGGGGAAATTCCAGAAATTCATTGAGGTAATACAAGTAATGATTACAGAACTAAGTACATGTTTAAAAAAAAAATAAATAAATAAAATTTGATTTGAGCATCAGGAACAATTTGTTGACAATTCTGACTGACTCTAAATTCCACATGCAAATATTGTCATAAACCGTGATATTGCATATTCATCATAAATCCAAAAGTTTGTACACTACATTACATACCTTCACAGATTTTTGAGTGGTAAAGCTCTGAAATTTACTGTAGAACAAAGCAGACCTATGGAAATAAGGAAGTCAAGCAAATACTAATATTTGCATATTAACTCATTGAACATACAGTTTAGAAATAGGTACTCTGTTCTCTGTATATTTTGAATAGATGAGTATGGATTTCAACTATCTCATACCTAATGAAACGCTGTAATGATAGTGATTTAGATGCCGATATTTCTTTATAGATGATTGACAGGCTGTTCGACATAATGAATGGACGCAATCCTCGTGCCAAAGGATTCAAAGTTCCCGTGGGTGCTTTGAATTGGATAGAGAGAAAAGCATTTTTGTCAAGAGCCAGGGAGTACTTGCTCACTTTGGTGACAAAAGATAGAACGCCCCTTCACCGATCTAAGAGGTCTATTAAAATAGTGCTTGTTATTCATGCATGAAAAGTTCATGACATGAGTTCAACGACACTCTGTTCCCTTATGCATAGAGTTCCTAAGATGCTCCGTTGTTCTGTTATGCATCGAGTTCGTAAGATGCTCCATTGTTCCGTTATGCATCGAGTTCCTAAGATGCTCCGTTCTCTACATCAGGTTCGGATGATGTAATGTTTTTCAGGTCCTAGATGTTTCTAAATGGTATGTATTACACAACATCAAGTACATAGGTGGTGTAGTAGTAGGTGTCAAAATAGTAGGTGTCAAAATGGTAGGTATTGTATGTGTTCTTGTTCTCAAGTTCTCCCAGTTCCGCAATTACATTGTTCCAAGTTAGTGTCCTAAAAGTATACCATATATATTAAACAAGAAACTGATCCCATTCCTAAAAACATGGATGCAAACTAATTATCTATCTGCTCTGGTAGCTGTTTACCATTTTCATTCTCTATGAGCTTGCATCCCTGTGATAGGCACCTAAGAATTGGTGATTGCACATTACCGATGGATGTGATGGAAAATTCACTTTACTGCTTTGAATGAACAAAATTACATGGTGCTTTCTTGGGGTGTCTTGTTTTGCCATGATCAGAGTAATAAAACTTTTTTCTTCTGCAGGTACTTGTCTGTCATCAGATTTGTTATCAGTATTGACACATTGATGCTGATGATTCCTGAAGAATGCTTCAAGAATAATAAAGGTTTGGCGGCCTAAAAACTGCACAATGTAGTATTAAATGCTAACGTTACTTACTGCAACTTTTGGGTTATGCACCCATCTCTTCCTCTTCTGGTCTTCTCCACAGCTGCAGTTCGGTTGGGGCTGCTCCTCCAGAGCGAGCAGTCTAGCTTTTATCTCAGCCATTTCTCCTTTTAAGTCGGCCAATCCACTGAAGGCGCTCAGCAGTTTCTTCTCTAAGTCATTTCTTGGACTTTCTGGATATGGTCACTCTGCAGCCAAGCTGCCCACTCATCGCAGAGGAGTGCCTTCTGGGGTGAACTGAAGACGACGTCCAGTCATTGTTTGAACAGAGTTGAAGCTCAACATGAAAGAATCCACGGCTGAAAATGAAACTGTTTGTAAACACCGCTGAACTTATATGCTCCTGTCTCACGAGAAATTGCGAGAGCACATGACCAGGAACTCTCTAAGATGCATTATTATGAGCATAGAAAACGCTATTTTATCAATGGACTTTGGATCAGAAAAGTTGGGGTAACTTCACAAGACCTGCAGCATTTTTCATCTGGTGTTGTGGTGGCAAAATGCGAAAAATTGTGACGGTGTCCAAGAACTGTAGATG
The DNA here is from genome assembly GCA_037975065.1 of Chaetodon trifasciatus. Classification (NCBI taxonomy): domain Eukaryota; kingdom Metazoa; phylum Chordata; class Actinopteri; order Chaetodontiformes; family Chaetodontidae; genus Chaetodon; species Chaetodon trifasciatus. The sequence continues at coordinate 171,801 of JBBMOE010000074.1, forward strand.
CTTTAATTTTCACAATTTGATTCAGCAATTTAAGTGGAAAAAGAAAGGCTTTTGAGAGTCCGGAAACTTATCCTGTATGTAACATTTGCATTTTAACACCTCACAGTCACAGGGGCTGAGAGGGAAATTCCACAGCAATATACAGTGACAATGATTGATGGAAATAGTACTTTTCATGCAGTGCAAGATCCTGCGCAGAATCCTCAAGCTCCCAGGCCTCTGTTACAGTGTTTGCAAAATACCTGTCTACAGTCTAGGCTATATAAGAATATTCTATTACTGTTAATCCCACCATGAATATTAAAATATGCCAAACCATTTGTCCTGTATCATAGCTACATGTATGACGTTTGCAGCAAAAAAAAAACGGAAAGTGTGAAAATCAGTTGCCAAACAGCACTGAGTGGAGCGGGTGACCGGTCCAAGATGGCGGCCCCACAGCTCGTCAACGCCAATAGGCAGTAGTGGTCGATGCGGCGTCTACTCTTTATATGTCAAAATATCTACAATCCTTTTACTGAGAGCATTTGTCAGTCAGCGACTGACTGTGGCTGTTGAGGAAATAATCGAGAGGTTTGAAAGAACAATAACGGAGAACGAAGAGGAAATCGATTGCGGACACAGGGTGCTCGGAACTGAGATAACGTTAAACAACCAAAGAGGTTTATCATGCTCAAAGTAATATGTCAGATTGTTATTGTAAGGTCTCACCCACAGCCTGCTGGACAGTAGCGACATATTCAGTTTTGTGTTTCAGTTGCTGTAGAAAACAGTTAACAGTTTTTCTTATCTTTGTTTGTTCAACTTGTTCTGTTTTCTGCCCCTCCTTTTTCATTCTGCTGCTGTAACAGGTACATTTCGCCGGTGTAGGATTAATAAAGTATCATCTTAGTCTGCTTACTTTAAAATATTAAATAAAATAAGAATAACAATCACTTTACTCACCAAATGTAACAGTTACAATGTAATTTTAAAAAAACAAAAAAAGAGTAATGATAGTAGCTCTTTTCTGTGCTTTGTTTGTGGTGTTCACACTCCAGCAATTGCATTAGCCAAAATTACTCAAACACGTGACTCATTCCTCATATCCTCAAATCTTTTCTCTTACAAAAGTGAAGCACAGTTTAAAAATAGGAACGATAAAATAGACTAAGTCTAACCACCGTATTGCTTGTCCAAGTATGCTTTTTTTTGGTGGTATGAAACGGTTTTGTTGGAATTCATAATATTTATATTGTTATTATATTATTATAATTTAATGATCCCACTTTTTATTGGTTTTACATTTTATTTTTAATACCATGTACTATGTGGTCAAAACAGTGAAGTATATTATTATGATACTCATGTATGAAAAAAATGAATGGATGCACTGAAATCTAGAGATGTGGACAAGTAATTTCTGGTCAACTTTCAGACATGTTTAACAACCTACCTTCTTGTGTTTATAATGTTTCTAAGTTAATGTCCAATAAACATTTCAGTATACAGTGCACTGTTCAGTTTTTGTCAGGTTTTATAAAAATCAAGGCAAACATAGCATGAGGAAAGTTAGTATCAGTATTAATAGTAATATTTGAGGAAAGTTTGAACCTGGTAATGACATTAACCTTAAGACTTAGTAGACAAACAGCAGTCATAAAGAAATACTCCTGAACGTGATGTTTTTGTGGTGCTTTTTGTTTACATGATGTCCTATATGTTTGCATCTCAGGTGTGTCTCAGGAAATCCCGTCTGACTGTCAATGCAAAGATTCCCCCAGTGACCCGCTGCATTAAAGAGGAACCAGACAGGGGCTTCAAGTGCTGGAGGGGGCTGACATCCAGGGGCGTCACTAGGTTTTAAGGACGGGGGGGCTTAGCCCCCAGGAGATGCACAGGATGTGAGCAAATGTAGCTCACAAGCACAAAACTTCACAAACAGCTAACAAAGACTGAGAAATTATTCATTATTATCATTATTTCAGTCTGTTTTTTTAATACAGTACAACAACAATTCTGATTGAATATGTCGTTTTTTTTTTTTTGCTTCACCCCCCCCTTAAACAGGCCTAGCGACGCCACTAGCACTTAGTTAATTTAGAGGAGAGGATAATTATGAAAATAAATGCGATGGATAGTGTTCACGCAGTCATTGGTGGAGCATGTTTCTGTGGCTCTTAAGTGAACTTTTTGCCTGGTATTTTGTAATTTTTCTCTGAATGTGCCACTTCACTAGATGCTACAGCTAATGTTGCGTATACTGCCACCTTCTGTACCAGAGGTATATCTGTCAGCTATCCCAGGAGTCTCGTAGTTTAGCCTTCTCCCCCACTTTCCTCCCGTTTAAATATTTTCCTGTAAATCTTGTGTACTTTTTACCTTTGTAATTACAATCCCAATTAGTCATTTGGCAGACGCTTTTATCCAAAGCGACGTGTCATGACCTGGCTCAGGCGGTCACAACAAAAGACAACACCATGGCAAAGTTTTTAAGAGTCTTTATTTTTCAAATCAAACCAAATTAAACCAAATTAAGCATTCAACTAATTAAACCAAGTAAGGCAGAACTAAACCAAATTGGGCCAAATCAAATAGTCAAATTAGGCAGTTTACTGTTAAACTAGATTGGACCAAACTAAACAATCAGAAGAGCCAAATTAGACCAAATTAAACCAAATTACTCAAAGTTACTTCAAATAAGATGAAATCAAATATTTAAAGCATGAAGTGTGTAAATCAGTGGAGTCAGTAGTGTAGGATGTGCATGAGTGAAGATAATGTGTGTAAATGTTGTAAAATGCAAACTGAACTAAACCTAATCTCACATAACTAAACCCAATTGTGGTATACCTGTGTGGAGGCCAGGTCAGAGAGAGAGAGAGAGAGAGAGAGAGAGAGAGAGAGAGAGAGAGTGTGTGACTGCAGGAGCTTAG